>NW_021024953.1:1787265-1850639 GCF_004153795.1 Camellia sinensis | reverse complement strand
TAAAATTGATTATCTTGGTTAACCATCTATTGAATGCTATAGCTTTATTCTATGCTTATATTTGGTTTAGTATTTTTCTACTGGGCTGTGGCTCACCCTTTATGGGAACATCATTTTTAGGTTCAGGTGATAAGCTACCTCCACGGACTTAGCCTGGAAGGATATGGTGTTTGGGATTTTGAAGACTTGTCTTTAGTTATATGTTTTACTTTGTTATTTTTTTGAGATTTCATGTCAACATTCAAGCCTAGGGCTTAACTTGTAAATGAGTTAGTACTCATCCTTTTTGTGTCCAAGTGTTAGCTTGGAAAGATGTAAGCCCTTAGGGCATTTATTTTGATGTTGCAGGATGTTGCATGTGATGTCTTTCAATAAGAATACTCTGATGACTAACTCAAATGATTCGTTTTCTTTTATAAATGCATGTTAATGTTATGGTTATTATGGGTTTATTTGAGGGCGTTACAGCTACAATTTAAATTCAAATTCAGGAGAGAAGCACAACTAGTGAGACTGGAAAACAAATTGATCAAAATCGCAAACCATACTTAGTGATCATGGAGGTTATTCCGGCAGTTGTCACCCACTTCGACGGACTATCAGCTACTTCGACGGTTATATTCAAAGCCTATAAATAGAGAAGAGTGCTGATAATGCAAGCCCTTAGAACCAGATCTAGAAAACCAGTTTATTTACTTTACATTTTCCAGTCCTTTAAATTCTAGTTTTTACATTCCTGTATTGTACTTCAAATTCCTAGGAATATTTCCAAGTTAGTCTGTTGTCGTAATCCCCTTCAAAACTATGAAAGTGCGAAGGTACTATTGTAAGTTCCTGTTTACTTAATGAAAGATTACTTTTTGACACTATTGTTCTCCTTTTCTCTCGTAATACTTCTCAATTTTCTTTTAAAAAATCAAGCCACTAGTAAGGTCCTCTTCATTGAGGCTAAAAGAATTTCGAAACAATCGTCTAACTAATTGATTGGCATTTATTAATTTCTGTAAGAATTTATTGATCCTGGTTGGCACGCACAAATTACATTTCTAACCTTCGAAAACCAAAAAAAGCCAACAATAATAGAATTTGTTTAACATACCTGTAAGGTGACTCATTTATAAAAATTTCTCAAGTTGTGACTAGTTCTGCTAAATGATTATGATGACGGATTGTTAATCATTGGCCTGTGAAGTCCAATAACTGTTATATTTTGATCAGATAATATTATAGTTATTATAATTGAGGTGATTAGTATGTATGAATTTATAAATTGATGAAATAAAATGATATTCGCTAATAATAAAAAGTCTCCAAGTAATTACCCTATTAAAAATTAAAAACCAAGGAAGGAGTAAAATATAATTGTGCTGAATTTAAAAGATTTAACGTAAATTTTTTTTTTAAACCAAGAGAAAAGAAATTAGTGTAATTAACTCAAATATTATTTACAACACCGCACATCTATCGAATTTGTTCAGCCCAAATTCGTCTGAATTCGTCTATTTCCGAAAAGAATCAATTCTTCCCAGAAAGAGACTCATTTGAGCGAATTCGAGCGAAACAAGATTCTTCTCGAAAAAAGACTCATACTAACGAATTCGGGTTAAACAAATTCGATGAATAAATCATTAATCTACTATTTATAAGAAAAGTAGAAAAGAGTTGGTACAAAGGAAATAGCTTTTTTAAGTGTATTTGATGTAACTTATTATATATAAAAAGTTGATTACTTGAAAACATACTGAAAAGTTGGTAACTTGAAGTCTGTAAGGGAGAGATTGAGGGGAAAGTCTATAGTACATTTTGTTCAAAAACTGTATGGTACATAGAAAATCAATGGTTAAGATTGAGCCACATCATTAAAAGTCACTTGCTAAACATGTCACTTTTTATAGTTATGAGCCTAAATCATATTTCTTCATAACTATAATCAAATTGATCATAACTCAGTTATAACCACATCTCATAACCAACACCATTTTGTTCATAACTAATATCACATATTTCATAACCACATCTCATAATCAACATCATTTTGTTCATAACTAATATCACATATTTCATAATCATAATTACATATCTCATAACTAACACCACTTTGATCATAACAAATATCACATATCTCATAACTACTACCCACATAAAGCATAACCACATCTCATAACCAGTCCCATTGAGTCATAACAAACATCACATATCTCATAACCTCTAGTCACATATCTCGTAACCAACACTTTTTTGTCATAACCAACATCACATATTTCATAACCACTAGTCACATATCTTATAATTAACATCTTTTTGCTTATAACCACACCACTTTGATCATAACCAACATCACATATCTCATAACCACTAGTCACATATCTCATAATTAACATCTTTTTGCTCATAACCACACCACTTTGATTATAACCAACATCACATATCTCATAACCATTGATCACATATTTCATAACTACGACCCACATGAATCATAACTACATCTCATAACCAGCCTCTTTGAGTCATAACCAACATCACATATCTCATAACCACTAGTCACATATCTAATAACTAATATCATATATCTCATAACCACTAGTCACATAACCAATATCTCATAACTCATAACCATTAATACATATAGCATAACCAAACACCCTTTGACACCACTTTGCTCATACTATTACCCACATAACTCATAACCATTAATACATATAGTATAACCAAACACCCCTTGACACCACTTTGCTTATAACCATTACCCACATATCTCATAACCACTAACACATATAGCATAATCAAACACCCTTTGACACCACTTTGCTCATAACCATTACCCACATATCTCATAACCACTAACATATATAGCATAACCAAACATCCTTTGACACCACTTTTCTCATAACCATTACCCACATACCTCATAACCACTAACACGTATAGCATAACCACACACTCTTTGACACCACTTTACTCATAACCATTACCTACATATCTCATAACCAACATCACAAATATCATAACTACTAATCACATATCTCACAATGACACCACTTTGATCATAACCAACATTACATATCTCATAACTACTAATCACATATCTCATAACCAAACACCCTTTGACTTATAACTATACCACTCTACTCATAACCAGAATCATATATCTCATTACTTTTACCCACATATGTTATAACCACATCTCATAACCAACACCCTTTGTTTCATAATCAATATCACATATATCATAATCACTAATCATATATCTCATAACTATTACCCACATATAGGGGTGTAAATTTGGCCCACGAGCTCGCGGCACACCCCAAGTCCGCTCACGCCCTGGGTAGTCCCAACCAGGCTCGAGCCTAAACCCAACCTAAGACCCCAGGCTATGTGTTCTAGAGCCCGGCCTGGCCCGGCCCTAGTGTGTTATGGAGTGTGACCCATCCCGTGAGCTCGGCCCGAAATTTTCTTCCCCATTTGGCTCAACCCGACCCCAACAGCTCCCTGCCCTCCCTTGTTAGTGCAATGGTCAAAAATTTAAAACAAAACAATTTGAAAGAGTCATATAACCGTTAATTCCACCAACAATCAACTTTATTTTTTATTTATTTATATATATATATATAAATTAACCCCTCCCTCCTAAGTCCTATAAATACCACCCTTCTCACATTTTATTTCTCACAAACAAATCTGTCTCTTTATCATTTTTTATTCCAGTTTAACAATTCAGCATTCGATTTTTTGAAGTTACTTTTTCAGTTTTCAGTTTTTAGTTTTATCATATCACCTTAGACTCTGTTTGTTTTGACGTAAAATACTTTATATTAATTTTTTTTTATGTAAATTGATTTTCTACAATATATATATATATATATTATTTTCATTGGTGTTCATTATAAATTCTAATTGTCACATTACTCAACTCAGAATTTTATTCACCCAAGAAAACTCAGAATTTTACTTCCATACAACTAAAAATTTGAATAATCAATTTACATAATTAAAAAAATTAGTATCACATTACTCTACTCTTATATTGGCCCTTTTTTAATTGGAAAATAATGATACACTCTTGTATTTTTTTGCTTGACATCAATATACTTTTATTTATGCTAATGAAAACGTATTTTCACTACAAGAAAAGTAGACTTAAAAGATGGAAGCATTTGCGACAGCACACTTGCCGTCTCAAAAAGTGACCTTGTGCGACGGCACAACTTGCTGTCGCGAAAAAGTAGAGTATTTACGACGACAAAAAATGCTGTCTCGAAAAATGAGAGTATTTGCAACGGCAAAAATTTTTGTCTCAAAAAAGGAGAGTATTTGCGGCAGTAGAGATTGTTTTCGCGAAAAAATAGAGTTTTTGCGACAGCACCAGCTGTAATCGCAAAAAAAAAAAAGAGAGAGTTTTTTGCGATTGTAATAGGTACCGTTGCCAAAAAAAAAAAGAAAGTAAAATAAAATAAAATATTGTGTCTTTGAGACAGCTTCATAAATATACAGTCACAAAATGGTTTGAATAAATACAATGGTATTTTTCTGTCGCAATTTTTTTTTAAAAAAATGACGTGTCTTACTCTTTTGATGTAACATTTATCTCTTCACCAATTTTTTCATCTTCTTGTCTCTCTGTCTTTGTCTCTTCTCTTTCTCTCTTTCACTCATCACTCTTCTTTCTCTGTGTGTGTGTGTGTCTTTCGCTCATCTCTCTTCTCTCTATCTCTCTCATCTGTCTTCTCTCTCTCGCTCATCTCTCTATCTCTCTCATCTCTTTTCTCTCTCTGTATCTCTCGCTCATCTCTCTATCTCTCTCTCTCGCTTATCTCTCTTCTTTCTCTTCTCACTCATCTCTCTTCTCTCTCTCTATCTCTTTCTTTTTCTATGTCTCTCTCTCGTTCATCTCTTTTCGCTCTCTTTCTTTCTCTTTTTGTCTATCTCTTGCTCATCTCTTGTTTCTTTCTATTTCTTTGTCTGTCTGTCTCTCTCTCTGTTTCACTCTTTTTCACTCATCACTCTTCTCTATCTCTCTCTTTCTCTCTCTATCTGCCTGTCTATTTGTCTGTCTCTCCCTCATTGTGTTCACCTTGCTCACTCTCCCCCTTCCCTCTTCTCTATTTATCGAGCTCTCTTTTGATTTATTGAGACACTACAAGAAAATGCACTTTTAGCAACCATTTTGTCTCTTTCTCGCTTATCACTCTATCTCTGTCTCTCACTCTCTCTCTCTCACCACCCATATCCTCTACTACTTTCACCACTACTGCAAATGCCATTCCACTACCACTGTTGCCACTCCATCTCTACGACTATCATTACTACCACAATCACCACCACTACTACTACTATTACCTCTTCTCCACTATCGCTACTCTATCTCCTCTACGACTACCACAACTTCACCACTAATCTCCTTCGCCATCACCACCACCATCACCACCACTATCACATTTTATCCACTAATTTCACCACTACTGCTGCTCCCTATCCTCTACCACAAAAAAATTAGTTCCTGATTTTTAGTAACAAAAAAAAATGGATTGTAGAAAAACATTTTTCATTGACCACAAAAAATTAACTTTATTTTAATAAAAAATATTTTTCATTAAAATATTACCCATACTTCTGCCAAATAAAAAAAAAAATAACAATTTTTTATTCATTAAAATAAAAATGACATAAATAAATTTTCAATCTTAGTAACTAAAAGAAAATGAAAAATAAAAAGAAATTCATTAACTATAAAAAAAATAAATTATTTTAACAAAAAATAGATATTATTGTCGTTGAAGATTTATTGTCGTCTCGTCACCAAAAAAAAGAACCGTTTTACTGTTTAAAAATTCATTTGTGATGGAAATAAAATATATATATATATATATATTCCCATTCCCCCCTTCCCTTTTTTTCCATTCCCGCTCCCATATATATATATTTTTTCCATTCCCGCTCCCAAAAAACCGAAGATCCCCAATCTCTTTTTTTTTCCATTCCCGCTCCCAAAAAACCCAAAATCCCCAATCTCTTCAACTAAAATCCCTAATCGGGTTCCCCCCGAGAAAGAGAGAGAGAGAGAGAGATGAAGGGTTCGGTTTGTGTATAATTGGTTCTCCTTTCCTTCTTCTCTGTTCTTTGGGTTCAGCGACTCTTCGCATACCATCAAACGCGAGGCTTCCGTCGCTTCAGGGTGAGAAGTTGAGCAGAGAGCTTAAGTTCTTCCCAAAGGAGTCCATCAACATCGTCGATCCCAATGATGTCTCTGCTGCGCCTGTCGCTCCCAGGATCGTCGAGAAGCGTTTCAAGTTTCCCAATTTTGCTGACCCCGACGTTTCCGCCGAAGACTTGGGTCACCATGCCGGCTACTACACGATTCAGCATTCTCATGCTGCTAGGTATTTTCAAATCCCTCCAATTTCGATTTTTATTACTCCTTTTTATGTCAATTTGTTTATATCTATACTATACTATACTATACTATACTATACTATACTATACTAGTGGTGTGTGGTGTGCTATTACAGGTTATAAATTTTGATCTCAATCTGAATTTGGGTTTCATTAGTTATAGGACGTTTTGATCTGGGCAATTACATGAAGATATTTTGAAAAGAAAAAAAAAAATGTGACATCTACCTCAATTTTGGCCTTCCCTTTTAGATACAGATATGTATATAGAAAGGAAATTGAAATAGAGAAAGACTCAAACAATTGCAAGAGCCATGCACATGTTATTTTAGAATGGTCAGTTGAACCCTAGGAGGTGCAGAGGCTCTGGCACTATGTGCTACCCCATTTTGGTTGAATTTCTTTGATTTATCTGAAATTTGTGAATTGAACTTGACTCTTCTTCTTTTCTTTTCTTTTTTTTTTCTCTTCTTCTATTGAATGAGGATGCATTAAAATTTTTATCAATTGAAAAGTAGTGTTCCTTAATTCAATTTTTATTGACTCAATCGCAAATTTTTTTAAAAAAAATTTACACACGCATCGCGTGTGCCTTAACCGCTAGTATTTATTTATTTATTCTTGTGAACTTCTGTTAATTTTCAAGTTTTGCTTGTGAAAATTCTTTGACTGAAATATGAATTTCTGTGTGGTTCAAATTTTATTCTTTGGGTTTGGTTTGTTACAAATCTATGAAATAAGAATGGGTTTCTATGAAATAGATATGTTATGTTATTATTTGGCTTTATATATTTGGTAGTTTAGCATTATTAGTCCTATTTTGTTCTTAGTTAGTTAATTTTAAATTTTAAGTTGTTATGGGATAGTTTTTAAATTTTTCATTATGTGTACATCCTTTAGTCCTATTTTTCATCCTTTTTGGCCTAGCAATAAATAAATAAATAAAACTTCAATTTACACCTATCAAATGAATTTCAGTTTATTTATTAGTTGAGTTTTATAGGCATGGCGGCATGGGCTAGATTCACGCTAATTGGTAGGCTCCTGTTGATTGTGATACATGCTGCTGATTGTGATTTTGAGCAAGTCTCCATGAAGGGGGAATTTTTTTCTTACTTCTTATTTTAGCTCATTTTTGGTATTAATAACTGTTTGTTTACTTTTTAACAAACCATTAATAACTGTGTGTACTTTGGTTATGAAGTGTCAGTTTTCTCTTGCATAAACCACCCTCCTACAAACAAACATGGGCAATTAAGTTATATATATTTTACTCTTTTTGTTTTTATTTTCTATTTTTTATCCTCAATATTTGAAATTGTAGAGAAATTTTATGCACTTAATTAGTTTGCTTTTCTAACATCTTGTGCTTTAGTGTTTTCCAAAACTAGCATGGAAGACATTCATAATGTTTACTTGTAGTTTGCATTTCTGTAATGTCAGTATGGGCTACTAATTTTCTTGAAGGTTCTGGGGATCTTTGCTTAGCTGATCACAAGAATTGACGATGTGGCTTGCATACACGAGGTATATTTTGTTATCATTGTGATATTTTGTCCAGAAGGAAATATTATGTAAGCTTTTTTATTTTTATTTTGTAAAAAATTTGTCCAGAAGGAAAAGACACTGGACTAAATTTCTGAGTGATTTAAAAGAACAAGCTTGATTTTTGGAGTGGGGCTTGTAACCCCCTAGCATATGATGAATCTGCTAGTTCTTTCTGTTGCCAAATGTGATTTTGGGCAAGTCTCCATGACCGTAAGTAGCAACATAATACAGAACATTTAGGTTTACAATCCATTTCAAATTTATCCATATGGATTCACTGCCTTGCCTACTTGATTAACAATTTTAAACATCAAGATGGAAAAACTGTTTAAGGCATTCATTTCAAGCCTACATTGAGGTGCTCGTTTCTAACCCTAGCACAACTCTAGTTTAGAAGTGCCTACTCGAGTTGAGTTGCGGTTGGAGTTATTATTGTAGTACTATGCCTTGTCCCATGGATGCACGAAAAACTGGAGCTTTTTTATTTTTTAGTTTTGGATAAATTTGTATTTTCAAATTTTTAGATGCTAAACTTAATTTACCACAAACATTAAGTAGTGAATAAACTCTAAATGCTTTCAATTTTCCATGTTATATTTTTGCTGGCACACCATACTTCTATTACAAGTTACAACTATTTAGATTTCAGGTGAAATAGTGCATAGTGTCAATTTTGATTGTCTAGCCCTTAATTCTGTTGCGGATTAAGTCCTGCTAGAGTCATAAAATTCTAAAGAAGCATGGGCATGAATTCTGTTGGATTCATTTGCTGTTGATTATGTTGCTGTCTTCTTTCTCAGGTTCTATTTTGTAGTTAATTCTTAGCTTTAATTAGTAGATTTATAAGCAGTATTTATGTTTCTTGATCATTAGCTTAATTGGAAGATATAGAAGCACTGTTTTTGTAGGTTAGTCATATAAGTATGTTATGTTGTGTTTGGGACATTGTGTTGCTGAGAAAATATGCAATGAGGGAAAGAAAAGGAGACTGCAAGTCTATTTGGGTTTTTTTTTTTGTGTGTGTGTGTGTGTGATGTATTTGTGCTTGAAGAAGATAAATAACAGCTAATTCTTGCTTATTTTGTGTAATTAGTAGATCTATAAGCACATACTATGCTTGGTTGCTGAGAAAATAAGTTCAGTGAAAATAAGGAAGAAGGAAACTGAAATGCTGAAATCTTTCCTTTAATTTTATTTTGAATTTCCCAAAATTGACAACTTACCATATGCCCTTATGGTTTTGGATAAACTACATTGAAAAAGTAGTTTACGATTCTAATTTTTAGAGGGCAGTTCTAGTTGCGCTATGCAATTATGAATTCCTCATTTATTTGTCAACGTTCTTATACACTCACAATGTTGAGTAGCAATAGCCAGAATCCTCGTTTGGGATCGTTCTTGTACACTCACAATTTTGAATTGCTTTTTTTTTTTTTACAAGAATTGTATTTAAGGGATAGAACAACAAAAAAAGTTTGGTCTATGGAGTTGTGAATTTGTTTTGGTCTTTTTATTTTGTTTAAATATGGGACAATGGTGTTTCAGCCAATCGCCGAAACATCCCCAACTATTCACACCCCCAAAACATCGCATTCAACTCTGTCTCCCACTCGCTGCTCCTCACCTTGCCGATCACCTCCGCCTCTATCGCTGTTAGAGTTGCCAATCGCTGCCATCGCCGCTAATGGTGCCGATCGCCACCGCCACCACCACCGCCACCGCCACCGCTAGCCCTACCCTCCTCTTAGATCGCCTCACCGCTCGGCAATTTGGTAAGTTTCTTTTTCTTTCTCTTTGCTCTCTCTCTTTCTCTCTCTATGCTTTTTGCTATGCTATCTTTGCTGTTGGCTCTCTCCCTTTGGTTTGGGCTCTCTATCTCATCCTGTTTCTGGTAAGTTTTTTTTTTACTAACTTGATTCTATTATTGTGAAGTTGTGAGAGGTTGAAAATTTCTTATATTTGATGAGCATTTGTGAAACAAATATAAATGTACTGATTTATAGGTTGTTTGGTTAAAATTTTAATGTAGGGTGTTTGGTTGAAAGATTAAATATATATATATATATATATATATATATATTTGTAAAAAATATGAAATACAAAAAAAAAAGAAGAAAAAAGTATTGATTTAGCTTAAAATATGAATGTAGGGTGTTTGGTTATATTTGATGAGCATTTGTGAAAAAAATATAAATGTACTAAAGTTTAGGAATGTTGCTTTAGTAGTTACTTTGCTATTTTTTTTTAGATTTTTCTCTCAAAATATCAAATAAAAAAAAGTGTTATATATGGTGTTGCTTCAGTAGTAACTTTGCTTTTGTTAGATTGTGGCTTCACCGCATTGGTTTTTAAATGATGGTTTGCAAATCCTTAGCCACTATATTTCATAGTTTTTGTAGCAAATTTAATGCCTTTGTCTTTGGCTCTTCATGATAGTGTTGAGTTCACTGGTTTTTGTTGTTCTAAATAAACAAATTCTTTTGGTAGCCCTTCTTACAGCTAGGAAGGCACCTCTTTAGGCAAGTAAATTCTTCTCTACTTAGTGAATTCAAGCTTGAATTATGGTTATTATATTTATAACAATTCTTGTGTTTTTTAGATTCTTTGTTATCTTAATTAATTGATGTGTAGCGAAATTTGTAGGTACCAAAAGAGTATTGAGCTCCTGATCTTGAAGCTTCCATTCAAGAGGCTTGTCCATGAAATTGCTCAGGACTTCAAGGTAATTGAATGGTCGCAATAGATAAACATTGTCATATTTATCGTAATTGTTTAGGTTTTTTTTTTTTTAAATGTTTTTGATTAGTAGTGTATGTTAATGTTAATGTTAATGTTTTTGAGGATAAATTATTTATCATCAAAGAAATTTATGAGTATAAATGGGGATGACTATTGAATTGTGTTTCAACTCTGTGACTCTGCAGATGATAGATGGTTATTTATCTAAGATGACTTGAATATATATAGGGTTTATTTATAATTTAAAAGTGAGTTTATAATTTAACTGGGTTTCCAGAGCTTATTTTCTATATAATTGTAGTCTATTGATGCTTTTGGTTAATTAGTGATGGAATTGCTTGGACTTCTTCTGATCTATAAATTCTTATTGTTTGATTTGATCTGGGAATACAACTTATGCTAATTGATAGGAATACCAAATCATTTTGACTTACCAAGGCCAGATCATGCAAGTTTTCCCTTAATTAATGACTTACCAAGGTCACCCTTTTTTTTCTTCTTCTTCTTCTTTTTATTTTTATTTTGCATTCTTCCATTCATGTCCTTGTTTGTTGCTTAGCTCATTTCTATTTCTTAACTTCACTATTGGAATCATCAAAACAAATATCACAATTCAAAGTATGTATAGATGAATATTCTTTGTCAAAATTCTCCCCCTCTAAATCCCGTCATTCCTTGTGTATGTTTTACCAAAAAGCATAAAAAATGCACACCCTCTAATGGTAGTAGGGTTGCTTTATGTTTTTATAAATTTTTGTCTCATCTCTGTTTTATTTGTATATAACAATTTTTTGACATATATCCATTGCAACTTTAATATATATTTTACGTCACAATTTCTTGACATGTCTCTTCTCTTCTCCCCTCCAACAATAATGGATTTATATAATGGGCACTAGCAAGCATGCTTTGCACGTAGCTCTCTCACTAGTACTTATATAAGCATTTATATGTTTATGATGAGAAAGTGAAAATGATGTATTGCATGCTTTGTACAAAAGAAATAAAAATAAATGTACTCTTAGTTTGAATTGTAAAATTTAAATTGTTTTATGTGATGCAAACCAGTGAATGATTTTCTGAATTGCAGCGTCCATTATATACAAGTATATATGGTCATCTATTGGTTTTTTAGCCAATCACACCTTAAGTTATTTGTCTTCTTGTAGTTCTTGACAGGAACCTTTGGATATGCAGCTCCAGGTATGGCATGACTTTTCCTCAAATCAACAAGCAATTTTTTTTATTTACCAACTTTTATGGCATAGTTTTCTCTAAATTGGCATGCAAAGCCTTTTCTACTATTCTTCTTCTTAATTTTCCATGAACAAAATGTCATTTCTTTTTCTTTTTCTATTTTTTTTCTATTTCCCCCCCCCCCATTATCCCTCTATTTTCTTTGGTCCGTTTTTATGTCAAAACTTGCTTACGCAATGGAAGTGAATGAGAAGTTGGATGTTTATAGCTTTGGAGTTTTAATATTGGAAGTTTTAATGGGGAAGCATCCGGGCGATCTCATCTCATCTCTTTTCTGATCACCACCGACTGTTTGTGGTGTATTGTTGAAAGATATATTGGATATGCGCCTCCCATCTCCTGGGAATCATGTGGAAGAAGAAGTGGTCCTTGTTGTGAAGCTAGCATTGGCATGTTTACACACCAGTCCACAATGCCAACCAACAATGCGACAAATTTTTGTGGCTCTATCAAAATAGAGACCACCTCTGCAGAATTCATTTCACTTGATTTCATTAGGACAACTCTTTGATGTCAAATGTTCAACCTCCTAAGCATTCTCCTCTTCCCTTTATTGTTTTGTGTTTTTGTTTTTCTATTTGTACTTTGAAATTTTGATTTCCGTTCTCTTTGTTATCTATTTCTTTGCAATTTTCTGTGTTCAAAGTTGGAAACACATTGAAAAACTGTTGGTAAAAATAAAAACGTGTTCCTGGACCATGTGGTGACTCCTCTTTGTTTTCCTTTCCTGTAAATGTTTTGTATGCTTAAGTGAATCAAAGTGATCAATTGATTCAGTAAGTGACTCAACAATTCAATTGAACAAATCACCTTATGAGCCATGTGATTTAGAGTATTTTTGTAGTTTTTTTCTAAGCTGTTAATAATCTATAAGCGGCATCTAAAAACACACTCACCATTTCAGAATAATAGTTTTTTTTTTTTTCTACTTATGTAACCTAGTTCTATTGCATAAGTAGAAATTATAACCTAACTAAATATTCCAAAGTAAAAACGAAAATAAGAAGGCATAACCAACTCATTTGAACTGCAACAAATCAATGAAGTAACAGCTGTTATAATGTGCATCTGGAATTGCATATATGTGTCATGATAATTCAAATTTGCACACACTTGAAAGCAGAGCATAACCAAGTTTCTCGTTTATTTCTTTTTCCTTTTGTTCTCTCTTCCTTCTTTGTTTTCTTTTCTATATTTGTTTCTTTCGCAAAGCATGCTTTCACAATAAGAGTCAATACTACTACAAAATCATAAATTGATCACATATTTTAAATATGATGTATAAATTTAATCACAAATTTTTATTTTGTCAAAGCATAATTTTTAGGAGTGTGATTGCTAAGGATCATTTTCGATCACACTTTTTACCATTATTAAAAGATAATTTCATCACGTGTTTTGATTGTGATAATAAACATTTAGATCAAAAATTTTAATGTGATCAATAACTAATAAAACCTGAGATTGAATTTAAATAATCTATGATTAATAATGAGATAATATCACAATTATATGCATTTCTCATTACAATTAGTGCGTGTGATAAAAGAAAAAAGTTTGACCACAAAATCCGACTATCAATCACAATATATCAACCATGATTAAAATCTAAATAGAACTAACATCTAAAATATAATCAATATTATTTGGACAAAAATTTCCTTTGAATCACAACATTGACCACATATGAATAGCTAATAACTTTATATGTTTCATAAATAAAAGTCTAATGTTGGAAAAATATATACAAAGAAAGTTAAGAAATAAAAGGTTTTTTTACTGTGATTACACAATAAAAATCTCATTAAAAAAATGAGAAAATTTAAGGAGAACTCAAAATTCTTGAATGTTCTATTTTCTTTGACTATATTTTGTATCTCTCCAAGCAATTTCTAACCTGAATAATGAGAACACAAATTAGTTCAAAGGTTGCTAGTAGTATAAGAATAAACTTACTCATTTGTTCAAAATTAAATAAAACAAAAATTGGAAGGAAAAAAAAATCTAAAAGTTCATAAGATTCATTAGAGTTTGAATTAATCAACTAGAGTTGAAATTAAATGTAAGGGTAACATCATCATAGATACATTAACTGGATAGACAATGAAGAATAGAAAATTCTTGATAAGGGTCTATTCACTTGGGACCAGAAGAGATAAATAGAATGTTAATACAATTTAACAAATCAAAGCTATCAACTTGCAGATGAACCAAAAAAATAAAAAATAGAAGTATGCAATTGCTTGTATATTTGCAAGAGATCATACACATATAAATACATAATAAACAATAAATGCCATATCATAATTCAAATGTATCCGTTTTTTAAATGCATGACTCTACTTTTCTTATCTAACAAATAAATCTACAATTCTTGGGCTTCAATTTACTTTGACTACGTTTCTAAGACATCATTAATTTGCTGAAGTATTATACTTCACATAGTTGCATGATCTAGGGTAGTTTGAACTGGGGCAAAGGTTGGGTACATAGACGTGGTGGGTGTTTGGGAGGTGGCTATTTTAGAGGCTTTTTGGCTTTTTGACTATTTTAGTTTTTGTGTTTGGGAAGATGGAATGGATTTTTATTTGAGCTGTTGTATTGAAAAATGTGTTGAAATGATGTTTGAGTTAAAATGACAAATTTGTCCCTAACCTCACATTTTTTTAAATTGATGTAAAGGGGGAAAAATCGTCATTTACCAATAATGGGACAACTTGTCAATGTGACAGTGATAGGCTGTGCCTACACTGTCACTGACAACCCACGGTTTCAGCTATTTTTTTTTACTATAAAGTGTTGGTTTAGGGGCTTTTTGGCTTTTTTTTTAGTTTGAGGCTACCGTAATATTTCATGGTTTTGCCCCCCAACAACATTTTCTTCGACCTCAAGTGTTAGAAAATTACAAATTTCGACCTAGTATTCTCTTATTCCTTCTCTTTTATTATTATTATTAATATTTATTTCTATTGTTTTTTCCTTGAAGTGTGTTAAGGATCACTTTTAAAGTCATTCTGCATAACACTAGGAAAACAGATAACACATAAGACCCAGGGAACGTACACACTTATAATCAAAAGTCAGAAGGTTGAAACAACCTTAAGCAATTATGTTAAACAAAATCCATACTTACAATTATGTCAAGAACTCACCTGGTATCATTATTGAAGAATTTGCAACCTACAAGTGATAATAATGTAATAAGTATTTGAAACCACAAATACATTTGCTATGTTACTTAAGAAAATTTACATAACATCAGTTTATGCAACCCATTTATTTATGGCCAGAGAGTTAAACAATAAAGGGGGGGGGGGGAAAAAAGAAGATAAGAGAAGGAAGTTATTCACCACCAGGATGTGAACAAAATATAAATCTACTTAGACTGACTAAAGCAATGAATCGAAGACACGATCATAAAATAAGGTCTAATGCAAAATTACAATGAATCTAGAGACATCATTGTTTTGTCCCTCATTGCTCTACTTTGTATATGAGTCTTGGGTCATGTTGGGCAGGTTTGAAACAGGTTGGTTGTGTTTGGAAACCAAGGGTTGATGTCCAGATTTTGGGCTTCACGCTCAAGCGGGGTTTTTGACGCTCGGGCGGACCTATTTGTATATCAGTCCGAAAAATAGCTTTTTGGATCACTTTTTTGGGCCATTCTCTGTCTCTCTAACTTTTCAGAGCTTATGCATGATTATACTAGATTCATCTCATTAAGTAAAATACATGTACATCAATTAGATGGTGCCTAATTATTGATGAATGCACATATATATATATATATATATAATGTATAGAAGACTAATGCTAATACATTGAATGTGATGGATTCATTATGAATGAATCTTAAAGATGCATTATGTATCTATTATGAATATGCAAGATACATTAATCTATCTAATGAATTCATTAAAATAGAAGATACATTATGTATCATGAATGTATGAGATACATTAATCTATTTAATAAAGTTCATTGAATGAATAACTTGAGAGCTTTTCACTCTAGACTACAACTTCTCTATAAAATC
This sequence comes from Camellia sinensis, assembly GCF_004153795.1. Lineage (NCBI taxonomy): Eukaryota > Viridiplantae > Streptophyta > Magnoliopsida > Ericales > Theaceae > Camellia > Camellia sinensis. The sequence goes on along the minus strand of NW_021024953.1, from coordinate 1,834,666 downwards.
ATCTAGATCAAGTGATCTTCTACCTTGGTCCCTTTATATAAAGTGTGGGATTTGGCTTGCTCTTCATTTTAATTAAAAAATTATTGGGTTTGGAGCACCTTCGAAATCCTTCATCTTCTCTATTTGGTCTCTCCATTTGAGGTAGGGATAACTACTCATTTTTATGATCTTTGACATAAACTTTTGGTCATTTTGATTTAATGTTGGAGTTGAGTAATTTTGGGCATTAGGGTTTCAAAATGAATAAAGAGGGGTTTTGTTATTTTGACCAATACATGTGTAATTTGGGTCTTAAAATGATGGTATTGATGATTAGTAATAATATTTGAGCCTTTGGGTCAATATTGGAAAAGGGGGGAGAAAAGTCCTAATTTTTGATAAATTTATTAATTTATATAATAATGTTTTGGAAAGTTAAGGAAATATGAATTTGAGTTGGAAATAATGAAATTTTGTAATTATGAGAATGAATAGTGGAGTTGGATTGATTAATCACTCACTTTTGAAATTGTTGATAATTTATCTATTGATGCATTTATTATCTATTTAGAAATAATTGCTTTGGACTATCGGTGGAGGATAGTCTTGATAGTTGTAGACACTGCATGATGATTAGGTGAATTATAACTAATCGGTTGAATATGTCATTGAATATGACGGTTGGAATAATACATCGAATTTGTGTTTTGATTGATCGTGTATATGATAATTGTTTATATACATTGTATTGTGTGGGAGAAGATAGGGGATGTACTCCACGGTTTAGGGGAAGATAGGGGATGGATCTCTAAACCGGATTTTGTTTGGGAGGAGATAGGGGATGGACTCCATTGATACAGCACTAAAATGTGTATCATTTACGAAGTATGGAAGTGTTTTTATGTGTTATTGATACAATACTAAAATGTGTATCATTTGTGAAGTATGGAAGTGTTTTGTTTGATATTGATACAACACCAAAATGTGTATCTATTGTGAAGTATGAAATGTTGAATATGAGTTTATACCTCACCTAAAATAGAAATAATGTTGATATGAGGTGTGGTCTCATTTAAATTGTTTGGCCAAGCTCTTAGCCATAGTTGTTAATTGAGTATTGGTAATAAATGGAAAATGGAATAACTCATGGACATCTTAGTCATGGAGTTGAAATGTGTTATAAGCGGATATAACTAAGTTAAACATTTATCGAATGCTAATGTTTTAGTTATTGTTCATATTATGTTTAGCATATCTCTACTGGGCGTTGGCTCACCCTATATGGGATATCATTTTCAGGTACAGGTATGATGCCACCTCCAAGGACGTAGCTTGGGAGGCTTGAGGCTGTTAGACTACCTTTTGTTGTTTTTGTTGTATTACATGCATGTCGATCCTAGGGCTTATTTTGGTTAGAGTTAGCACTCTCTTTTTGTAACCAAGTGTTGACTTGGAAAGTTGTAAGCCCATAGGGCAATTACTTTTATTGTCAACATGTAATACACTTTGCAAGAATACTTTGATGATTGTAATATAATATCTCTTTTCTGTACCTTGAATGTATGATATTATGGGTTTATTTTGCGGGCGTTACAAAAGCAATGAATCGAAGACACGATCATAAAATAAGGTCTAATGCAAAATTACAATGAATCTAGAGACATCATTGTTTTGTCCCTCATTGCTCTAATAATACACCAATAAAAAAGAAAATACCACAAGATCAAAATCAGCAATAATAACCAAAACTAAAAATTAGACTAGAACAAGACATTCTAATTTGTGACCTTGCAACTGTCAGAAAAAAAAAGAACACAAAATGTTTATACAAAGTATCAAAGCAATAACCAATAAGCGTGTGTTTAATGAAGTTCAACCCCAGTTTGATGTGCTGTGAGAGTTGATCAAAGTGCAAACAGTGTGTTTCTTTCACTAAGACATTATAAAGTCAAACCCTCGGTTATTGTAGGAAATATGAAGTTAAATACAAACACATGCAAGAAAATCAAAGCCATTACATTGTAGTTCAAAGAAGCAAATAAATAAACATTTAAAGTGCAAAACTAAAAAGAAGAAGACCATGTTCGAATGAGCATTCAATACAAACACATGAATTTCATAGATATTATAAATGGCATTAATAATAAAAAAAATGGGGAAAAGAAAAACTTAAAATTTATTTAGACTATAGTATAAATCTCTAGAGGCTAGAAAACACTTCATATTTTAAACCCATTTCAAAATTTAAAACCCATTTAGACTATAGAAACTCAAATAGTAAAGACAGTAACAACTTTAAAGTTTCTGGGTTTACATCCATAAGACTCGTGGAAACATGATGTTTGTTAAGAATAGGAACATATTTATATTTTAAAAAAAAATGAAAAAGAAAATAGAAGAAACAGGGGAAAAAGCTCACTACCTATACAAACAACCACAATAATTGTTTTTCCATTATACACTAAAAAAAGGGAAAAGAAAAAAGAGAAGAAGCATTAATTACATGTTACCTTCCTCTTTGATAGTTGGCAATTGCTATGGCAATGTCCATGAAATTGATGGCCAAAACTGAATAACAAAAAACAGAGAAATGGTTATAAATTAGTGATAGAGTTTGTGAATATAACAAATACTAAACCTAATAACAATAATAATAATAATGTTTTCTCAAAGATGAGCTAATAGTTTCTCAAATCCTCAAACATCAAAACTTTTAACTAAAACCTAATAACAATAACAACAACTATGATCATAATCTGTAAAATCAAATTTACAAAAGGTAAAAACAACAATCAGATTAAAAGCAAAGCCTGCACATGTGAATATGTTATATATAAATCTCTAAATGTTCCTTCAAATCAGATAAAGAATGGGTCCTATTCTCATATGCAAACAGAGTTTCTCAACAAGTTGACATACCTAAATGACAATATGCTGCATTTTTTCAAGGACAATCCACCTCAACTACCAAGTCAACACCAATAAGTATAGTTTTGGTTCAAACTTTGCATTAAATTTCATAGCAATTCAAGTTGTTTGACTTGAAGTTAAAACTACAGTCAAAATTCAAAGTTTTCACTTATGACAAAAACAGTACTTCATGCAGTCACTACTGCTCTAAATGCACACATATAACCTGCCATTTCAAGCCTATGAAGAAAAAAAAAATTACGGCTATGTTTCAGCATATAGAAATCATCATCAAGCAAATAAACTTAGCCTATATCATTAGGATTAGGAAAATTTGCAACATCACTCTACAAAAATCCTTTCCAGATGTTGGCGAAAACATAACTATTTAACAACCCCCCCAAAAAAAAACGAACGACTACACTCAATAAGATAAAGAAAATCACAGGGATAAATGGAAGAGTACATCAGAGATGTTTCTCAGAACAATGATAAACTAAGAGAATTCTTTAAAACAAAATTTTTGAAAAAGGTAATTGTCACTAAAAATAATTTGCTTACACAAGACTTAGAAGAAACGAAAGAACTAATATAATGCTTTCAACTCAATCAAACATAAAATCAATTTGTAAATATACCATAGAGGAATCAAATACTTTCATATTTCGATTTCGATTTCGATTTTCGAATACTACACAATTTAAGAATGGTCAGGGTTTAAAAAAAAAAAAAAAACAGATTCTAGCTGCAAAACCTTACTAAATCTTCAGTTCTTCCCCCAGTCAATGAGTTCGACGATCGTGAGGAATAAGGAAAGGAGAAGGGTTGCAGAACCGAAACCGGTGGTGAAGATGGAGAGAGAGAAGAAACAGAAAGAGGGAGGAAAGTGATGCGGGTGTGATTTATTATATAGATAGATTTAAAAACAAAATTAAAAATACGTATATAACCACCATTATATAGAAATTGCGAAGAAGAAGAAGAAGAAAGTATATAATCACGAGAAAGTCTATAGTACATTTTGTCCAAAAAAAAAAAAAAAAAAGAAGAAGAAGAAGAAGAAAGTATATAAAAGTTTGGCAAAGATATCTGTTGCCACATCAATTACAAATATACATCAGGAAAAGAAGAAGCAAACAAGGAGGTTAAGACATCCATACTCAACGCAAAGAATATCTACAAACTAATATAGGATATACAGCTTAGGCAATAAAGGTTAAAATGAAACTACCATTTACAAATTTCTAAGTTCAATCAACAACAAAAAACAATAGCCAATTGTAACTTGCAAAACGTAACGGAAATACCTAAAAATAAAAAAATAAAGAAACAATGATGAACAAAGTTAAAAAATGAGCAATATACGTTTGCTTTCATGTCCATAATGTCAAACCTATTGTCCATGTAAACATATTATTCACTCTATCAAAATTTCAGTTGCTTTTAGATGGGCTTCAAGCCATGGCCTTTCTTTTGTTCAATTGAAGGGGTTGGATTTTGTTGTAGCTAATGACAATAGGTATGGAATTAAGTTTGTGTTGAGTTTAGTGAGTAACAATGACAGGTTTGGAGTAAAGAAACATTATGTGAACTGCTAAGAAATCAAGGTTAGTACCTAACACGTGATAACATATGCCTACAAATTCGCAAATCTTCATTCTCTTTTGGCACTTTTGATCTGCCAATTGGAACCATCAAATTGTAAGTTATATTGATTTTATTCATGCTAATATGAAGATGTTTTTTTTTTTTTAAATTGAACATGTTTTTTTTTTATAGAAAAAACATTTAAATTGTTATTAAAATATTAAAAAATATATTCACTGAAAAATAAAAATGATATATAAAGGTTAAGTGTTTCTAAACTTGAGTGTACATGGTTAAATGTGTAACGCCCTCGTAATCACACATAGTACCCATCAATCAGAAATGCAGTAATATAAGAAAATCAACACATTTCCATTTATCAGAGTAGCTCTTACGACAGTATTACATGTTAACAACAAAAGCAAATGCCTTACAGGCTTACAGCTTTCCAAGTCAACACTTGGCTACACAACAGAAGAGTACTAACTCTATACAAAATAAGCCCTTGGCTTGATATACATGCAATACAAACAAAATAATCAAAAAGAGTCTTCAACTCCCATGACCTTCTAAGCTATGTCCCTGGAGGTGGTATGCTACCTGTACCTGAAAATAATGTCCCATATAGGGTGAGCCAACGCCCAGTAGAGATATGCTAAACACAATATGAGCAGTAACTAAGACATTAGCAATCGATGAATGTTTAACTCCCATAAATCAATTCATAAACCATTTCCATTACATGACCACAATGTCTATGTTTCGTTTCATTTTCCATTTCTTATCAAATTTCCAAATTTATACCCAAGGCTCAGAACCTGGCCACACACTCTAAACGAAATAATAATTCATATTAAACGTTTCCCATTTTACAATAGATAAGCATACAAGCTGTATCAACACCTCATCAGATAAGCATATGAGTTGTATAAACACTTCAATAGATATGCATATGAGCTGTATAAACACTTCAATAGATAAGCATATGAGCTGTATAAACACTTCAATAGATAAGCATAAGAGCTGTATCAACACTTCAATAGATAAGCATATGAGCTGTATCAACACTTCAATAGATAAGCATATGAGCTGTATCAACACAACACAATTTCCGGTCTAAAGGTCCAGCCCCTTTCTTCCAATAGACCTTCCGGTTTAAAGGTCCAGCCCCTTGCTTCCAATAAACCGTTCGGTTTAGAGGTCCAGCCCCTTTCTTCCAATAAACCGTTTGGTTTAGAGGTCCAGCCCCTTTCTTCCAATAAACCGTGGAGTATCCCACACAAAACAATGTATATACACATAGGTCCTATACACAATCAATCAACACATAACGTTAATGTATTCTATCAGCCATCATACTCTATGACACATCCAATTGATTAGTTTTACTTTACCTAATGATCATGCATTGTCTACAACAATCATAGCTACCCTCCACCGGTAGCCCAAAGCATTTATTTCTAAACAGATAATAAAAGCCCCAACAGATAAAATATCAATGTTCTCAAAAGTGAGCGATTTATAAATCCAACTCCACCATTTCACAATATAATGAATCTATTTCATTAATTCCAACTCAATTTCATAAAATCACAACCTTTCCCAAATTAATGATACCAATTAATTTATATAACAAATTAGGGTTCTCTACCCCATTTCCCAACATTGACCCAATGGTGTAAATATCAACAACCAACAACAATAACCTCATTTTGAAACTCAAATTACATTCTCAAGAATCAAAATGACAAAACCCCCATTTAACGTTTTGAAACCCTAAGTCCCAAACTTACCCATCTTCAATACTTTATCAAAACAACCAAAAATCTATGTCAAAGACCATAGGAGTGAGTAGGAATCCCTACCTCAAAAGTTGACACCCAACGAAGAAGATGATGAAAATGAAAATGCTCCAAATCACAAGTTTCTCGAATCAAAAGATAGCCCTCGACGATCAACAACTTTTTTATAAAGGCCAAAGGTGAGGAAACAACTCCTACTAGATCAATACCTAGAGAGAAGGCAAGGTTCTAGAGAGAGAGGCTCAACAATGGAGTTTTGGAAAAGTAAGAGAGAGAAATGGATGTGAAAAAGTGATTCAAAAAGTGATTTCACGGATTGATATAATCAACTCCCCGCTCGAGCGTGGAAACCCCTGCTCGAGCGTCAGACACAGACTCACGCTCAAGCGTGGAAAGGACCGCTCGAGCGTAGATTGCACACTTCCAAAAGTTTTGTAGACAAGGTCCCCGTTCGAGCGTCGAACTCCCCGCTCGAGTGGACGAACAAAATCAAAGGTTCACGCTCGAGCATCAAAACTCCCGCTCGAGCGCACGAAGACCTGCAGAGGAAGATACTGGGAGATGGGAATCCACGCTTGAGCGTCAAAACGCCAGCTTGAGCGGAGAAGCAACAACAAAGGGCCCGCTCGAGCGTCAAAATCCCCGCTCGAGCGTGAAGGCCAAATTCTGGGCATCAACTCTAGGTTTCTAAGTTCAACCAACCCGTTTCAAACCAGCCCAACACAACCCAAGACTCAAATACAAAGAGTAAAGGCCTGCAATGAGAATAAGACAACAACAAATCTACGGAACCGAGTCCGGATTATAGTTAAACAACAACAAGGAAAATCGGGATCACTATAAAATGGGGGGTGTAAAGAATTGTTTTTCAGGTATAAATAGAAGCACCCCACACATAATAAAAATAGAGAAGATAATAAAAATTCCAAAGAGATGAGAACAGTATAAAGGTTTATTTTGAACCAAAAGGGAAAATCCAATGAAATCATATTGTTGATTAAGAGTGGTACGAAATATTGCAGGCAAGGAAAACAAACTAATAAAAAATAAGTTGTTTTTCCTAATCAATAACAGTAAGTGATCAATGAAAGTATGTTATTATTGGTTTGGGCATATTATCAAAAACATGGTGAGCAAAAGATAAAATTGTAGCAAAACAACAAAACAAAGACAATACATAGGCTGAGCCAAATATTAAATAGAATTTGGGCAAAAACAAGTGTCAATCTAATATAGAAGCATAGAAATCAAGTACTGACATCTCCATAGAAGACAAAGAAACAGCAAAGTGAAAGCAATTAAAGGAATGTGAATATGACTGAGAATCGATGTTAATTTTGAATGAGAACAAATATCAGATATTCATTCTTTACGGTTACGGTTTTGAAATCAAAGCCCCAATGGCACAACTATCTTGGGTGGCTATGGATATTAATTTTGACTGATAAAAAAAATTAATAACAGATATTCAATGGTTAGGGTTTTGAAATCAAAGCACCAATGGCACATTTAGATGAAGCTTAGAGTTAGCAACAAACCTGAACTACGGAAAAGAGTTCTCGGAAAAATTCGATTCGACTAGAAGGGAAGGGAAAAGACGATGACTAGGTCTTTGGTCACAAACCCATGGTGGAGAAGTCCAGAGAGTGAGAGCTTGTGAAGAAGATGTCGACATGGCTGAAGCCCGGATCGTCGACGAGGCTGGTGGTCCTTGGAAGCTTCGGCTATGGCGGAAGAGAAGAGGGAGGAGAAGAGCCAACAAGAGGGCCAAACACGACTGATTCAATTTTTTTTAGTCCAAATTCGTCTATTTTCGGAAAGAATCGATTCTTTCCAGAAAGAGACTCATTTGAGCGAATTTGGGCTAAACAAGATTCTTCCCGAAAAAAGACTCATTCTAACAAATTCGGGCTAAACAAATTCGATGAATAAATCATTAATCTACTATTTATAAGAAAAGTAGCAAAGAGTTGGTACGAAGGAAATAGCTTTTTTAAGTGTATTTGATGTAACTTATTATATATAAGAAGTTGATAACTTGAAAACATACTGAAATCATTTTTTTCTTTTAACTTTTAGATAATCAATTTGTTGTAATTCATTTAAGTTATTTTCTATCAAATAGATTGGAAGCAAAAGTTATAACAAATTCTCTGACACAAATTTTAAAAATCAAATAAACAGCTCCTTTGAAGTCTGTAAGGGAGAGATTGAGGACTTTGTTTGAAGAGGACATGTGGGACAACCATTTGAACCTTATTAGAACCCTTCCAACCACGTCAACGCGGTTGGTAGGCCAAAAGATTTGAGGACTTTTTTCTTTGAAAAGGACATATGGGATAACCATTTGAATGTAATTAGAACCCTTCCAACCCCAATAGATAAAAGAGAGGAGGGATGGCATAGTGATAACCCTTTGAACTTAACCCCATAATAATATATATTAGTGACTCGGAAAAAAAAAATGGGAAAATAAACTGACCAAAAAAAAAAATTATAAAATTATAAAAAGTATAGTGTTTTAATTATTAAAATGTATAAATTCTTTCATTGATTTGTAATTTTTTTTTATTGTTGCAGTGGACATTTATTTCCCAAAAAAAAAAAAATTGTATTTAGGCCATGTTTCAGGTCTAGCTTTTTTGACTTTTTTTAAAAATTTATTTTTTATTAAAATAGATAATAAAAAAAAGGAATTAAAATAGGTAATAAGATAAAATTTCACATTCCTCAAATTAATTAATTATTTTTTCTCTCACAACTATTTATTCAATTATAAAAATAAAAATAAAAATAATTTACAAATCCTTTTGTACATAATTTTTTTTTTCTTCATCTCATACAATAGTTAAAAAATAAAAATAAAAAAACATCTAAAATAATAAGTCCATCTATAAGTAAAGCTAATGACCCGGGGTAGGATGGGTTTTGAGGTTCCCTAATAAGTTTTTTGGATGGATAATTCCCAGGTAAGTTATACTCTGAAAATTGCCGAATCTGAAGGAAGAGTAGCAGCATATTTCCCTGACGATTTCATGAAATATGTGGACACTCAACTCAACTGCCGCCCAGTGGTGCAAAATCGTGATGATGGACAATTTATCTTCGGTGGATGGGTTTTCTGGAGCCGAGAAGACAACCAATCCGAACATCCTCCGGGTGAGTGGGTCTTTTATGTCTCATCTCTTTCTCTCTTCTTCCTCCTCCTTTGAATATGGGTTTTATTTATTTAATTTCTAATAATGGACTTCAATTTATAAGTCAATTTTAAATCGACACAGTTACCTATTACGTGCTTTTCAAATCTCACTTCTCTCCTCCAATTTTGTTTTTTGCTATTATTAATCAGATATTTTGGATTTAAAAAAGAAGATCAAAGATGTCCTTAGCAACTTTTTTCCCTATCGGTTTCAATCTCCAACACTATTTCAATTTTGGGCACCCACAATGACAATGGAGGGCCGGTCTTATCTTACAACTCAAAACCAACCTTTCGCTCTTTCATGTTTCAGGTCTAGCTTTTTTGACTTTTTTTTATTATTAAAATAGATAATAAAAAAAAAGAATTAAAATAAGTAGTAAGATAAAATATCACATTCCTCAAGTCAATTAATTATTTTTTCTCTCACAACTATCTATTCAATTATAAAAATAAAAATAAAAATAAAATTACAAATTCTTATGAACATAATTTTTTTTTTTCATCTCATACAATAGTTAAAAAAAAAAGAAAAAAGAAACAACTAAAATAATAAGTCCATCTATAAATAAAGCTAATGACCCGGGTGGGATGGGTTGAGGTTCCCTAATAAGTTTTTTGGATGGATAATTCCCTGGTAAGTTATACTCTGAAAATTGCCGAATCTGAAGGAAGAGTAGCAGCATATTTCCCTGACGATTTCATGAAATATGTGGACACTCAACTCAACTGCCGCCCAGTGGTGCAAAATCGTGATGATGGACAATTTATCTTCGGTGGATGGGTTTTCTGGAGCCGAGAAGACAACCAATCCGAACATCCTCCGGGTGAGTGGGTCTTTTATGTCTCATCTCTTTCTCTCTTCTTCCTCCTCCTTTGAATATGGGTTTTATTTATTTAATTTCTAATAATGGACTTCAATTTATAAGTCAATTTTAAATCGACACAGTTACCTATTACGTGCTTTTCAAATCTCACTTCTCTCCTCCAATTTTGTTTTTGTTTTTTTTTTATTTTTTATTGTTATTATTAATCAGATATTTTCGATTTCAAAGACAAGATCAAAGATGTCCTTCGAAGGTGTTTACCATATTGGTTTCGATATCCAACACTATTTCAATTTTGGGCACCCACAATGACAATGGAGGGCTGGTCTTATCTTACAACTCAAAACCAACCTTTCGCTTTTTGTACATTTGATGATGATGATGATGATGTTGAAGGACCTGTTAAAGGACTTTGTGGGTATAGGATGATCTCTAAGCACTATAAATTTTACATGGATATAGAGAGTTCTGATGAACAACTTGGGGTTCCTGGCCGTGTGTTCAACCATGGATTTCCCGAATGCACTCCCAATATAGAATATTACTCTATTAGAGAGTATCCATTGCTCGACCATGCTTTACGTTGCCAACTTAAACTATCTTGGGCTAGCCCTATGTTTGATCCTAATACCCACTTATGTATTGGTGTACTTGAGATAGTTTCAACAGTGCAATTAAAGGAATTTCTATTTTACAAATACCTTTTTTGCGCGGTTTTGCGTGATTGTTTTGAGATTAGTTCCCCAACTCACAAATTGGCAATTTTTTTTTTTTTTTTTTTTTTTTATGTCTTTCTAATATTGATTGATTAACTCCCCTCTCCTTTCTTACATGTATGCAGAATTGTGCTCCTTTGATAATTTAAATTTAAAAGAAAAAAAAATTATCAAAAAAAATAGAAGAAGATGAGAAGTGTGATTTTAATAGGGTAAATTACAAAACTATAGTTTGTTTAAAATACAGATAGTCCCCTGTGATTCTGAAAAGTACATCACACCTCTTCAAGTTTCTAATTGTATAACAAATGACTCATTTTATTAATAAATTAACTGATGTGTGGTATCTGGCCCATTGGATCAACTAATCCATTAGACCAATAATTTTTTTCTTTAGTCTTTTGGTTTGTGCATATTTCATCCTATTATAATGGAATATGGCTACGTGCTCCTCACGTGTTTATTTTGCATAAAATTCATAGTTTTTTAGACCAATAAACACAAATTACAAAAATTAAAGCGCTAATCTTTTGAAATCGAAACTAATCGGACTAAAAAAATTAATACAGGATGAAGCTAGATGAACCATTCTCACAACTATTATTTGTTCATTTTTTTCATCTTATCAGTGCCGAATGGCATGTGAGGAGTATGTAATTGCATTATTTCCTCACAGTTGTTATCGATATCAATGTGACACAAAATGTAAAATTAAATGGTAAATTGTTATAATTAAAATTATAAGATCCAAAAATATACAATGAATAAACTATTGAATTGAGGATAAGATGGTTTGTTGTTTGTCTTCTCAGCATGAGCTTTATGGCAGAAAGAAAGAAAGCAAAGTAAAACGTTAAGTTGTATTTTTTTATTGCATTCCATGCTCATTTAGCTGTGACTGAATTGTTTTTCCATTATACAGTCTCTTATATGCTTCCTTTTCTTGGCAAACAATATCCTACATTTCAAAGTGTACAAGAATCCTTAGTCGCATCTTTCCATTCCCCTACAGGTGGTAGGTCTGGAATTTTCACGGTCAGATGCAGACCATGTCAAGGAAAGAGTAAGTGGTACACTGTAATGTAATGTCAAATTTGGTATTTTATTTTATTTTATTTTTTAAATTAATATGATGAGGAACATCTTTTGACAATACTCGGACGTGACAATACTTTTCAACAAGTTTCAGAATGTGAAAAGAAGTGAAGCCTTAGATGAAATCAACAAGGTCTTGGAAGTTGAGAGTGAAGTTCATGGTCTACATTTTGCTCAAGTATGGGCCCCGTCCAGGGTAGACTGGAGATGCAGGGCTCTGGTTAAGGGTGACATCTTCCATGTGATACTCAAATTTGATGAAGTTATCTGCCGCAAACTAATCGGTATGGCCAATGTTGAAAGGGGCAAGGAGTTGTTGGACAAGGAGTTGTTGAAAGGGCCAATGTTGAAAGGGCCAATGTTGAACAACACTTAAGAAAGGGGCAAGGAGTTGTTGGGAGAGCATTCTACTCCCCTAATGTGTTATTGTGCAAGGATGTAACCCAACTTAGCATAATTGACTACCCATTGGCACACTATGCACGAGATAATAAATTAGGTGCTTGTTTCGCAATATGCTTGCAAAGTTGTTGCATTGGAAATGACATTTACGTGTTAGAGTGCTTTATGCCGCCAAGCATGGTAATCAACAAACTGGATTGAGGAAAATATTGGAAACGATGAAGAAAAATTTTCGTACTTTTAAGCTTGCTTCTGGAGAAGAACTTGGGAGACATTTATATATTGAAGAAATTTCATTTCAGAATGGTGAGAAACTCGATTCTGTTCAAATGTCCCAGACTACTAAATCTTTGCCTAGGCTAGAGCCCTTACAAAGTGGAGGAGAGATGACACTACTGGATTTATCAAGTCAACAATCAATGGATGCATTAAACAATGAAAGCAATGTTGTAAGTGCGGAACGAAGCAACATTGATGTTACTTGTTCACAGGAAAAAGGCAAAACAAAGAGGCCAAAAAGTGTGCATAATAAAACTGGAGTTAAAATTGAAATTCCTTTAGATGATATCCTACAGAATTCAAAAATAAGCATCCAGGATGCTGCAGATAACCTCCAAGGTATCTACACTCTTAACAAATTAAAATAGAATATTGCTTGTGATTTTACTTATTATTTTCAACTCGACATTCTTATCATAAAGAAATATTTGACATTTTGCACTACAAACATAAAGTTGTGTCTCTTAGCTAGATTTTTCTTTTTGCAGTTAGCCGATCTACACTAAAGCGTGTTTGTAGGGGTTATGGTTTCCCGAGGTGGCCACCACGCAAGAAGAAGATGGTTGGTTCCTCTCAACCTAGTGAATCTTCCCTGGGTGTTGATCATCAACTAATTCCATAATTAAGTTCTGATCAGCCTTTTAGTCAAGCCTCAGCTGCTGTTGTTCATGCAAACCCAAGTAATGCAGTGATACGAGATGCAAATATCGTGACCGTGAAGGCAAAATATATCAATGATATTATAATAAAGTTTCTGCTGTCTTTGTCATCGGGACTAGTTGAGTTGCAGCAGTAAATCGCCAATAGACTGCACTTAGAGGATGGAACTTATTATGTCAAGTATAAAGATGAGGTGGACGACTTAATTGTAATAGCTTGTGATCAGGACTCGCAGGATTGTATTAGTACTTGCAGATTGCTGGGAACTTCCATTGTGGTATTGCTTGAACCAAAGTCAATTACCATTGACCAGATGATGACCTCGTTTGAGGAGACCCTGTTATTTGAGTAATTTTTTGGCTTTTTACGAAAAATTGCTTGTGTTTATACAATTTTTATTTTTATTTTATTTTTTCCAGATAACACATTTTATTTTATTTTATTTGTTTAGATGTCAACTCTTTCACTCCATCATAATGAACCCCAAATGATGCAGTTATTTAATGGAAAATGCACAATAGCAGCAGTGTTCGTTGAGTTGGCATGTGAAGCAACTAACTTTATCAGCTGCATTTTCACTTTCCTACACAGGCAATTCCCACCTTTTATAACTAGAACTGAAACAAAAACTAGATATGAAGGCCCTTGTATAAATTCAAACTCCATTCGATGTGAAGGCAAAACATACTCTGAAGTTGAAAAGCAATTCAAATCATTAACATACTCTGAAGTTGAAAAGCAATTCAAATCAATAATGATAAGATCAAAGCTTGCAAAAACAAAAAAATTTAATTTGAGTTAAAGCTTGACAACTATAGTGTCAAGCATGGTTCTAAATCGAGATATGGGTTAAGGTAACAATATTGATCACGGAGTATCAGTATTGGTAGTATTGGTCGGTACGTATTGGGAATCGGTTGTCATAGCTGTGAAATTTTAAAAATCTTTTTATAGATTTTTCAACACTTAATTTTCTGTACCGCTATACTGGTGAGTATCCAAAACGGAGGCTTGATTTTCTGTTATGTATTGTAAGGGCCATTTTTTAGAACTATGGTGTCAAGCATCAAGATGATCTTGGGTGACTTTGACGGTCTGCATGGCAAACTCATTGAGCAATCAAGTTTGCCAATTCCAGGAATTTTAGTAAAAGCTGCTAATCTACTCCAACCAATACTCTCTTTTAGGGGGAATTGAACTTGTTAATATTCTCTTTTGTACTTTCTAGTTTGCATTAGATATTTAAGTTTGAGTTTACTTCATAGATTTGGTTTGGGTACGAATTTGAAAACAAAATAGAAAATGTGAGAGAAACGGAAGAAAAAAAAAAGTTTATTTCATTCACATTTTTCTCATATTTTCTTTTTCCTTTCCAATTTCTTATTCAAATTTATGTTCCAAACACAACCTAAAAAATATATCTCAAATGAACAAAGTCGTTTAACAGGTAGATAATCTCTTGTTAGAGAATTTCTTCATAAGAGAGGGCATTGGAAGTTATGGAACTGATTGATGTTGGATTTTGAGGCATAGTGTGAATACTATTTGTAGACACTAAAATGTTTACGTCTTGATCGCCCTTTTTGATTAATCAAGACAAATAATTTTTTTTTGATTAGTCAAAATTAAGATAGTTACAAATGTGGGTCGTACTAAAATTACGAAACACGATCCATTTTGAAATGTGGATCATACCAAAAGAAAAATATTAACCCTTTTAGACAAATCAATTCAACCCAAAGGTGTGGGGCCCTCAAAGATATATTGTCAGAATTTCGCAAAATAATTCAAATTCAAATTTCAACACAAATTATTTTCATAAAGAGACAAATTTCTCTGTTCTTGAAAATTAAAATCAAATTTTGGAGTTTCAAAATTTACTACTGTTTTCTATGCCTATAAATAGCAGCTCTCACTATTGAGAAAAGGGACCTTTGGTTAAGATCCTATGATACCTCTCAAGCATTCTCAAGGTTCTGGCAAAAATATTTCTCAAAAATCTCTCCAAAGTTTTTCAAACTCTAGCGGAGGATTATCAAGCACTCCAAAACTTGTGTCAATCGTTCTAGGTTCTCTTTCATCAAATAAACCCTTACGTGTCTAAGCATAAAGAAATTGCAAGTTTGATTTCTTCTTTCGAGATCATTTGTAAAGATTGTTCGAGGTCAAGTCATTCAAGCGCTCGACCTCGCATCATTTCCTCGAGCTTCTTTGTTTGAAGACTTGAAGAAATCCATCAATGCGTTTGATTCAACAAGAAGCTTCTACTGCCGTTGGATTGCAACCACTCCGGAGATCGAATAAGAGGATATGTTCTTTTTAATAACACAAGCCATAGAGAATTGTACCTAATTTATTATAATTAATTAAATCGAATATTTGTACAATTCTCTAAGAGATCCAATGGGTTGCTCTATTACAATTCTCTGTAGCTTGCTCTATTACAATTCTCTATGGTTGGAATCCAACGGTTTTGGGATTTATTTTGATGTAGATTTTGCTTTTTACAAAATACATCTGTGAGAATATTTGTGGTTCCTAAAGTTTGCCAGAATTGAGAAGTATGCTAGGGCCGAGGAGGACATGCCGGGAACAAAGGCGTCGGGACAAGAAAAGAGAAATGGCTCGTCGATGCGAGGCCGAAAATCAAACTCAGGTTGGAGCCAAGTAAGATCAATAGAGAAATCAAGGCTGACAACCTTGGCTTGAATTAAACCTCGGCGACAAGGTCGAAGCTACATGTATGATGAGAATCCAAGTGGATTTTAAGTTCACACTGGGGGGGGGCAGAGAGAAAAAGAATGCGTTTACCACTTGTTGAAATTTGTAGCAATTTACAAGTTGGTTAAACCAATATGATGCTTAACCGAAGTTAAGCCGAAATAATGCTTAACCGAAGTTAAGCCCAGATGATGTTTAACCGAAGTTAAACCGAGACGTTCTTCACTTGTTGAAATTTGTAGATGATGCTTAACTGAAATTAAGCCGAGATGGTTCCTTATCTTCACTTGTTGAAATTTGTAGCAATTTACAAGTTGAAGTTAAGCTGAAATGGTTCCTTACCTTCACTTGTTGAAATTTGTAGCAATTTGCAAGTTGAAATTAAGCTGAGATGGTTCCTTATATTCACTTGTTGAAATTTGTAGCAATTTACAAGTTGAAGTTAAGCTGAGATGGTTCCTTACCTTCACTTGTTGAATTTTGTAGCAATTTACAAGTTGAAGTTAAGCTGAGATGGTTCCTTACCTTCACTTGTTGAAATTTGTAGCAATTTACAAGTTGAAGTTAAGCTGAGATGGTTCCTTATCTTCACTTGTAGAAATTTGTAGCAATTTACAAGTTGAAGTTAAGCCAAGATTACTGTTTCTCTTCGCTTGTTTAAATTCGTAACAATTTACGAGTTGAAGCAAAGCTGAGGTTATTGCTAAACACTTGTAGCAATCTACAGGTTGGTTAAACCAAAGAAGATGCTTAACACTGGTTGAAATTTGTAGCAATTTACAAGATAACGTTAAGCCGACATATGATCATCTGTTGAAATTTGCAGCAATTTACAGGTTGAGGAAAAAGCTAAGTATGTTGTTTAAACACTTGTTGAAATTCGTAGCAATTTACAAATAGCTTATTGTTTAACACTTGTTATGTTAATCCTTGTTGATCCCTGTTACAGTATATGTTAATCCTTGTTGAAATTTGTAACAATTTACAAGTAGGCTAGACCGAGATCACCGTTTAAACACTTGTTGAAACTTGAGAAAAAGTTTGCAAAGTTAACATTGAGTAGTATATGTTTCACACTTGTTAGAATTTATGAAAAGTTTGCAGGTCAGTATCTTGCCGAAGTAAAAGTTTTATAGCCATTATACCCGAGGTATGTAACCCCGAGAAGATCGCACAAAGGAGGCAAAGTATGAAAGACATGCAAAATATTCTAAGTATAGAATCATGCAAGAGCAGTTAGAAGAAGATCAAGATAGAATTCATGGTGATTGACACGCCCTCGCCATACAATATCATCTTGGGAAGACTATGGTTGCATGCAATGGGGGCAGTTCCCTCAACGTTGCATCAACTACTGCGATTCCCAACAGAACATGGGATTGAAGAAGTCAGAGGGGATCAACTGCAGGCGGAGAATTGCCCCATGGCAGCAATGAAATCCACCTACAGCATTCGAGAACTAGAGAAGGCAGAGATTGAAAACGAGGACATAGAGGTCCTAGATGATGTCGGCAAGGAGCCAGCTGAGAAGAGTGAAGAGGCACTGAATAAAATCTTCGTCCAGGAAGGGGATGAAGAACGCTTCTTTCTTCTCAAGCTTAGCCAAAGAAGAAGAAAGAGAATTTGAAGCTTGTTTGAGAGCAAACATTGAGGTATTTGCTTGGACACCTTATGAAATGCCTGACATTGACCCCGAGGTCACATGCCACAAATTGAACGTCAACAGGTCGGCCAAACCTGTAATCCAACAAGCAAGAGGGCCAACGTTGATGCACGTCGAAGCAGTAGAGGAAGAAGTAGACAGACTTCTGGAGCTTAGGGAAATCCGAGAAGTCAATTACCCGACATGGCTATCAAATACAGTGGAAAAAGGAATGATAATCAAGGAGCAAGGGATGTTAACATCGGCCAACAACAGACATTTTTCAGAAGCAAAAAAGGTGACATATGCAAAGAAAACAAAAGTACAAAGATGAAGACCCTAAGAGCTAGGGACTAAGGCAAGAATCTGGAAATACAACAAGAAAAACAAGAAGAGAAAAAACAGAGTCAAGAAGATGACAAAGTTCAAAGAATAAAGCCAAGTACACAGGCACTAAGTATGTATGTGAAGAACAAGAAAGTAATGACCCAGACACGATGCTAGCAACAGAAAGCGGATATGACAAGAACAGTGCCAGGCATTCAAACAATTCAAAACTTGAAGACAGACGAAAATAGAAGGCAACAGATGGCAAGTAAACAAATTCAGAAGAGTTATGAAAGATTGAGCCTAACAGCAAGTAAAGAGTTTATGAACCTATCAAGTGAAATGAACGCCGATATGAAAATCGCCGGAGTCAAATAGATGACTGAAAATCAGGAACTCACCAGAGAGTATGAGTGGAGCAGTTGCAAAGCTCTTGGAGTTTACGAATTAATAGAACCAGAATCTCGGCTAGGAGGTGCGATTTCAAGCAGCTTGGAAAGCATGAAACTTGATTCTTGACACCAGTGGATAGTAAAGTCCAGAGAACTTTGAGGTCGGCGAGTTTGATCTCGGACAGAGGCGCACAGATGAACGAACAGTGTAGGTTCCATCACCTCAGAATACCGAGGTAATAGAACCTAGGGGCAGTTGTGGGGATATATTTTCTGAGTACCAACACGTGGCAAGGTGACGCCGACGTGTCAGCCGAGGTGCCACGTGTCTTGGTCGTTGTGTCGAGGTCATCTCGGCTAGGCCGAGGTTGCCTCCGAAGATATCGAAATCCGAGATAAGCTCACTATTGAGAAATAGCAGCTCTCACTATTGAGAAAAGGGACCTTTGGTTAAGATCCTATGATACCTCTCAAGCATTCTCAAGGTTCTGCCAAAAATATTTCTCAAAAATATCTCCAAAGTTTTTCAAACTCTAGCGGAGGATTATCAAGCACTCCAAAACTTGTGTCAATCGTTCTAGGTTCTCTTTCATCAAATAAACCCTTACGTGTCTAAGCATAAAGAAATTGCAAGTTTGATTTGTTCTTTCGAGATCATTTGTAAAGATTGTTCGAGATCAAGTCATTCAAGCGCTCGACCTCGCATCATTTCCTCGAGCTTCTTTGTTTGAAGACTTGAAGAAATCCATCAATGCATTTGATTCAACAAGAAGCTTCTACTGCCGTTGGATTGTAACCACTCCGGAGATCGAATAAGAGGATATGTTCTTTTGTAATAACACAAGCCATAGAGAATTGTACCTAATTTATTATAATTAATTAAATCGAATATTTGTACAATTCTCTAACAGATCCAATGGCTTGCTCTATTACAATTCTCTGTAGCTTGCTCTATTACAATCCTCTGTAGCTTGCTCTATTACAATTCTCTATGGTTGGAATCCAACGGTTTTGGGATTTATTTTGATGTAGATTTTGCTTTTTACAAAATACATCTGTGAGAATATTTGTGGTTCGTAACTGTTTTTTAAGCAACTTCATAATTTGTTGTTTGCAGTTCTTGTTAGATTGTTTGCCCCTTTAAGGTCTTGTTGTTTTTATTTTATTGTTCTGTATGTTGTTTATTTTATTTTATTACAACTGTTTTATAACTTTTCTTTAAAAAAAAAAAAAACAAACAAACAAACAAACAAACAAACAAACCTCTCTTCAGTCTCTCTGTTTCTGCATACAATACACAAATTCTACCAAAGACAGGTTGATAGAATGGAAGGTGGTTGATAATATAATCTGTCATGTGTTTTGTGCAGTAATGGTAGGGAATTACATGGCCATACATTTTTTGAATGCTCTTTTTCAGCTGCTGTATGGAGACAAGTTCTGAGACATCAACATATTAACAGGCTTCTTTACCTTTGCATGAAGAAATTGATTAGGCAATGCGACACAGAAAAGGTAATTCTTTTTTTCAAGCTTTCCATAAGCTAGCCATGGCTGCCTCAATTTGTCATCCATGAGGAGAGAGGAATGCAAGGATTTACACAAACAAACAACTTCTGCCTGCAAGAGTTTTTGCAAAGATCGGGGAAGATGTTCGATATAAAATAAGCTCCTGGAGGGCTGTGAAGAATTCTCTTAAACTGGAATATACCTAGATCTATACTTAGCTAATAGGTGTTTTTTGGACTGGTCTGACCAGTTTTTTGTTGTATGTGTTTTTATGTGTTCAATAAAATTCACTTTACCCAAAAAAAATACACAAATTCTTCATCTGTAGAGAAAGAAAGTAGAGAGACATCATCTGTAGAGATAGGGAACGGAAGCCATAGGTGGCTCGTGGAGGACGAGCGGCTCTCTGATCGTATTAACAATTGTCTTCTTCGGTAAATACGCCTCTCTCCTTCTTTCTCTCTGCTTACAAATCTAGTTCATATTTCTACAACAAGATAGATTTGGATAATTTGTGATTGTTGTTGTTTAGTTGATTGGCAAAATGTTATAGATCTGACCCTGATTATCAGTGGTAGATTTATCTTAATCTCTCTCACAGCTCTTACATCAATTCATCCATGAATTTATGGCTTTGCATAGTAATAGATCTGAAGACAATTGACAATTTTCTCTCTCAATTTTTGCGATGTATCGTTGTAGACATGTTTATCGGATTGATTTTTGTTAAACGCTTGTTTCTGGCAATTAGAGCTGAGCTTATATTTTGTTAACAATATGCTCTGTCATAACAAACCTAGAGGGAGCATCGTAGCAGAATTTTTTCCATATTTGGTTATAGATTGGACATTTGTGTAATTTGAAAAGAATCAGCTTTTGTTAACAATATACTCTATGATAACAAACCTATAGGCTGTGTTTGTTTCAAGGATTTGGAGAGGGATTTGGAAAGGGAAAGGGAAAAGAAAAATAAAATATGAATAAAATATACCTATATTTCACCTAGTTTGACACACTTTTTCCCTTCATTTTCTAAATCTCTCCCCAAATTCCTCCACCAAACACAGCCAATGTGAGCATTTTTGAGGAATTTGTCCCTTTCTGATTGTAAATTAGACATTTTTGAAACTTGAAAAGAATCACTCAACTGTAATTTTGTTACCCATACTCCTGATGTTTATTAGAAGTGTGTGAAAATAGGCCCATTATTATATTTGTTATCATTCTGACTCGTAATTAAATTATACCTTGTTTCCTAGTCATGTCAGCCCATATTGGTTACATAATGAAAAAAGTTGTATATTTACTTGCTTTCCTTTCTAAACTGTTTTAAATAGGGATGTTGTATCTAAAGTTGACCTAGTTCTTAGGGATAATGAGATTGTGTCATATAATCTGTCATTGAATAACTATATTTTGCATAACAGGTTGTCTGTCTGCAATTTCTATCGCCAAAGAGGAAGCCACTAAGTTGGGATCAGTCATTGGGATAGGTCTTGGAACAACCAATTCTGTGTTGGGGTTTACAAAAATGGTCATGTTGAGATCATAGAAAATGACCATGGAAACCGGATTACCCCATCATGGGTTGGTTTCACTAATTCCGAGAGATTGATCGGTGAGGCTGCAAAGAATCAAGCGGCAGTTAATGCTGAAAGGGCCATTTTTGATGTTAAAAGACTTATAGGAAGAAAGTAATGCCCCTTGCTTAATTTGTTCATAATTATGTTTTATGAGGTTTTGGGGGGGAATAATCTGTAATGGCTTTTACCTACTGATTGGCAGGTTTGAGGACAAGGAGGTCCAAAGGGATATGAAGCTTGTTCCTTACAAGATTGTGAATAAAGATGGAAAGCTGTGTATCGAAGTTAAGATTAAGGATGGAGAGCCTAAGGTATTTAGCCCTGAGGAGGTCAGCGCTATGATTCTAATTAAGATGGAGACTGCTGAGGCATTCCTTAGGAAGAAAATCAAGGATGCTGTTGTCACAGTTCCTGGTGGGTAGAACTCTTCTAAATTACAACTATTATTCTCCACTCTTCTAAGGATGCTGTGGTACTCACTTTTACTTTTTATTGCAACCTGCAGCCTACTTTAATGATGCCCAAAGGCAAGCTACCAAGGATGCTGGTATTATTGCTGGGCTGAATGTTGCTAGAATTTTAAATGAACCAACTGCTGCAGCTATTGCCTATATATGAATACGACAATAAAGGTGGTGAGAAGAACATCCTTGTGTTCGACCTTGGTGGTGGCACATTTGATGTTAGTATCTTGGCCTTAGATAATGGTGTTTTTGAGGTCATTGCCACACTAATGGTGACACTCATCTTGGAGGTACGGAAAATGACAATGCTTTTGTTAGCAATATTCTGTCATCCTTTCTTTAACAGAACTAAACATACCAGAATTCTCTGTGGAGAAATGAAAATGATGCAATATTATAGTGGCTCCAACAACTACCATTTGTGAAGATCATATATAGCACGTCATAACTAAAATGCTCAATTACTATATTATAGTGTCTTCAACAACTGCCATTTGTGAAGAGGACCATTTATTGCACATCATACTCAAGTAGTGAATTGATTTTAGTAACAAACCATAGAGCAATCTGTGTTACAACATTTTTTAAAATATTTTGAGATCACGAGGGTCATTGGATTTGAAATTGATCTATACTTAGCTTTGTTAATAAATTTTTTTTTTTTTTTGGATTGAGCAATGACATTAGTATTCTGTACAGTTCATTTGTTTATTCCACAAGAAAAGTGTTCTATGGAAATGTATTTGCATGGTTGCATGCTAAGTTTCATTTTCTGCGAGGTGAGGATTTTGATTAGAGGATTATGGAGTATTTCATGAAATTGATCCAGAAAAAGCACTGAAAGGACATCAGCAAGGTGCAATATAGCTCTTGAAAAACTTAGTAGAGAATGTGAGTGTGCAAAGAGAGCCCTGAACAGTCAGCACCAGGTTCGGGTGGAGACTGAATCTCTTTTTGATGGTATGGATTTTTCTGAACCATTGACCCGAGCTCGGTTTGAAGAATTAAACAATGATTTGTTTAGAAAGACCATGGGACCTGTAGATGTTGGATTGAAGAAGCACCAGATAGATGAAATTGTTCTTGTTGGTGGAAGCACCAGGATTCCCAAAGTTCAACAACTCCTCAAGGATTACTTTGATGGGAAGGAGCCCAACAAGGATGTGAACCCTGATGAGGCAGTTGCTTTTGGTGCTGCTGTACAAGGAAGCATCTTGGGTGGAGGAGGTGGCGAAAGAGACTAAAGGAATTACTCACCTTTCTTTGTAATTTTGTGTACAATCGTGATTTATATAGTCAAATTGGGTTCTGCATTTCTTGGAAATACCGAAGACCAGGCAAACATTTGATGACTAATATGTGATGTAATGTACTTGATGCAGATATTTTTCTATTGGATGTGGCTCCTCTGACTCTTGGGATTGAAACAGTTGGTGGGGTGATGACCAAGTCGATTCCTAGGAACATTGTGGTCCTAACCAAAAAATCTCTAGTTTTCACCACTTACCAGTATCAGCAGACCACTATCTCCATTCAGATAACTATATGCTTACCTTTGAAACAAATAATATTACTTTATCAACCTTGGTTTGGTACATTTCATACTTAACTTGAGTTGCTCCTATTATGAAGTCAGGTTTTTGAAGGTGAAAGGAGTCTCACAAAGGATTGTAGACTTCTTGGTAAATTTGATCTTACTGGAATTCCTTCAGCTCCAAGGTTAATTAGCTTTGTGCCTTTTGTTCGATTTCAATTAAGATTGGTTCAGCTGCAGCTTGCAGTTGGAAACTTAATTGTATTTTCTTTGGTTGAACAGGGGAACCCCTCAAATTAAAGTAACATTTGAAGTGGATGCAAATGGTATCTTAAATGTTAAGCCTGAAGACAAGGGTACAAGTAAATCAGAGAAGATTTCCATCACCAAATGTACATCTTATATTGTTAAGCCTGGAGACAAGGGTACAAGTAAATCAGAGAAGATTTCCATCACCAAATGTACATTTTATATTGTTAACAATTTATTTAAAATTAAAAAACTAACGCTGTGTTTGGTTGAGGGATTTTGGAAGGAATTTGGGAAGGGAAAGGAAAAAGGTGTGTGAAAATAGGTGAAATAAATTTCACTTGCCTTTTTCATTTCTGTTTCCAAATCCCCCAACCAAACACAGCGTAAAAGACTCTACCAAATAAGGATTTACACCCATTAAAACCCATGGCTCTCTCTCCATCACCAAACATACAAGATAGACCGGGGCATTGAGTTTGGTCCTATCTTTACGGGAAAGGAGAACAGAACAAATAGACCCAAAGACACGCAGAAGGGAATAATTGGGAGGTTGGGAATATAGAGTCTTATAAGGGGATTGACCGGAGAGTAGAGGAGTCGACATGCGATTAAGGAGGAAAGCAACGGTAAAAACTGGCTTACCCCAGAATGGTGCCGGAACAGAGGCAGAAAGAAGGAGAGATCGAGCTGTCTCAAGGAGGTGACGGTGTTTACGCTCAGCACGACCATTTTGGGCAGGGGTATCAGTACATGAGGTTTGGTAAATGGTGCCCAATATAGCCAAATACTCACAGAATTCAGTTTTAAAGTATTCTCTATCCAAGTCAGACCAGAGTATTTTAATTGTGGCCCCAAACTGTGTAGTGATCATAGACTGAAAGGTACGATATATCTGGTAGAAGTCAGATTTATGAGCCATAAGATAAACCTAGGTATAGCGGGTACAATCATTAACAAAGGACACATAATACGCAGAACCCCTTTTTAGTGAGAATAGGAGAAGGTCCCCAGACATCAGTATATACAAGAGAAAAAGGGAAAGTAGAAATAGAAGTACTGTTGTTAAAAGGTAAAGCTGTCATTTTATCAAGTTTACATCCTCGACACTCATTAATTTGACAATGAGAAACTTTACCTAACAATCCTGACTGAGCTAAAGACCGTAAGCGGTCAACAAACAAATAACCTAAGCAAGAATGACACCTAAGCGAGAAACAAAACTAACTCGACTGATAATCTAACTGAAAAGATGAAAGTGCAACGAGGGAGGTAGATAGAGAAAGATGCAGACTTTCCACCACATAGAGATCTCCAATTCTATAGTCGGTCCCAATCTACTTCTTGGACACCCGATCCTGCACACAATAGAAAGAAGAAGTAAAGATAACATCAAAACCAAAAGCATCAAGCTGACTGATAGAAAGTAAGCTAATAGATAGTTGAGGAACATAAAGAACAGAGGGAATAGTAACAGTAGACATGGCAGAGGATAAGACAGACCCAATAGATAGGACAAACATACTAGACTCATTAGCAGTATTAATAGTAATAGGAAAGGGAGGGGGGGACACAGTTTTGGAGTAAGAAAATGTGAGGAGTCATATGATGAGAGGCACCAGAATCAAAAAGCCAGACAGAGGAAGGAATACTTGAAGAGGACCCAAGCAAACCTGAATGAAGAGAGGTAAGAGCATGGTCAGATGAAGATGACTGAGAGGTGGACCAAAGATGCTGAAGCTGAGCAATCTGGGCACTCAAGAAAGCCAAGTCAGGATCAGAAGCTGGAGCAGATGCAGTACAAGCAGTAGGAGGGCGAAAAGTACTCAGAGCAGGATCTCGGAACTGTGGCTGAGTCGACTGAGAAGATTGAGCAGACTGACGACCCTTCTTGGGACAGTTGTACTTCCAATGGTCCTTCTGATGGAAAAAATCACACTCATCAGAGGCTAGTGGCCCCTTCTTGGGCTTTGTAGTGGCCTGAAGTTGATGAGGTAGAGGGTTCGACAACAGAAGAGGCTGAGTAGAAGCCAAGAAGATAGATGGATATAGAGTCTGACTGGCTGTCTTAAGTCGGGATTCCTTAGAGAGGAGCTCACGAACAATAGCATCCACAGAGGGAAGAGGAGACCGATGAAGGATGCCACTACGAATAGCCTCATACTGTGGAGAGAGAGCCATTAAGAACTGCACTAAACGACCTTTCTCCCGAAACTCAATATAAGAGTCTAGTCTCTTGAGGCTAGACGGTTCCATGAGAGCCAACTGATCCCAGAGGCTTGTCATCTCAATGTAGAAGTCCTTAATAGATTGCTCCCGCTGATGAGCACTCTGAATAGCTATTTCCAACTCATACTGCTTGGCAAAGTTGGACTGTTGATACACACCCAATAAATAGTCCCAACCTCTTTGGCAGTATTGTATTTGGAAAACATCATTCCAATACGGTCATTCACAAAATTATGAAACCATGTCAGAACTTGGTTATTATCACAATCCCAAGTGTCACAAGAAGTCAGATATCCTTTTGCTTTTTGGTCCAATAGACGAGGAATAGAACCAGAAGCATAGCCTTATTTTTTCTTACCGAGAAGGAAATTCTTCATAACACTAGCCCAATATGCATAATTGGCACCAGTGAGTTTACAGCTGATGGCTTGAATTTTGTGTCCGTCATTATAATAAACCAAAGATTAACAGGTTGAAGTATAATAATCAAATAACAAGGGGCCAAACTATAAATAAGAGCCTTTAACCAAATACTAAAATCAGAATTACCAACATAGAAACAGAGAGAGAGAGTGATACAAACAGGGTAGAGCAGAGGTAGAAGTCGATCGACCAGAGTCAAACCACAGAGAGAGAGGTCAACCGAACCACGACCGTGATTCCAAAGAGAGAGAGAGAAGCCGTCGATGATCACGAACCAGAGTTGATCGACCTAGGAAGACGAGGCCAGACCACTCGACTCCAACCAACGAAGACGAGGCACGACTTCAACTTTGACTTCGATTGAAGTAGCGATTGAGGGGAGAAGATCACCCACAACTCACGATTGAGAAAGAGCAACAGTTTCTAGGGTTTTTGGCTCTGATACCATGTAAGTTTTCTGTGTATTCAACTTAAGTATGTTTACAAAGAGTGCATCAGTTATATAGCCCTAATCTATGATAGAAAAAAGAAATACAAAGAAAAGGGAATTGCCTAATTCGTAATATGCCCAAGCAAGGAAATTGCCTAATTCCTAATTACCATATATACAATATATATTCTCACAGAGAGACCCATAAAGCTTACCAAAAGTTCTGTTTCAATGATTCAAACCGTTCATTGTGTAGGGTGCTTAATGTGTGTCATGCATAGAAAAAATTAAATCGATCCAATATTGTGAACCATTTTATTTTATTGTGTTTGCCTACAAAAAAATAAATGATCTATTTAAAAAAAAATACTTGTCTATTTTTTTGAAAACAAACCAAATAAAATAAATATGTTACGATTATCGGATCGATATAATTTTTTTTGTGGACGATATAGACTGATGATCCTATAAAATGAATGGTTTGAATTAATGAAACGGGATTTCAAGTTCATATTTGAACCTGATAGAAGCCTATAGTTAGTAATAAAGGGAAAATGATATATAAGCCCACTTTGTAGGCTCAATGATGTGTAAGTGAAATGATTAGTTGATGATTAGAGAAGATATAAGAGAGGAAGATAGAGAGTTGCTTTAGATATTTTAATTGATTGCCACATTATTGAGTTTGAAAAGTGTGTATAATTTTAAGGCTAGAATAACAATGCCCATAATAAAGAGTCGGTTATGTAATTGAATGGGATAGATGAATAATTATTCGGTTACATATATAGAAAAATGATGTATTTGACACTGTTGAAAATGAGGTTGTTATGCAACGATTCTAAAAGTGAAGTCTCATCCAAAGTGATTGTAAAAGTTTATGTTCTCTTTTGTTAAGACAATAATATAATATTTTTTTTACAGTTTATTTATTTGCTTAAAGTTTGAGAAATTTAAATGTGAGAAAATATCATTTTGCCCCCCAAACGTTCACGCATTTTTTAAATTTGATCTCCAGACTTCGATTAATATCAATTTTATACCCAATCTTTTAAAATTTTGATCAATTTGGCTCATGCCGTCACATTTCGTCTACAATTGAACGGAATGTACTGATGTGGGGGGCAAATTGATTTTTAAAGTATAGTTTGGGGGACAAATTGATTTTTAAGGTATAGTTTGGGAGGTAATATGAAATTTCAAATGAACTTTGGTGCCACGTTAGCACATTTCGTCCAATTGTAGACGGAATGCGACGGCAGTGGCCAAATTGATCAAAATTTTGAAAGTTTGGGTGCAAAATTGATATTAATCGAAGTCTGGGGGTCAAATTGAAAACGCGTGAAAGTTTAGAGGGCAAAATGATATTTGCTCTTTAAATGATGTTTAGTTTAAATTGTTTTTGTTTCTTATAAAATTTGTGGAACTTAAACTTGTGAGGTGATCCAACTATAAAAATTCATGAAATTGCCATTGACTTTGCTAAATGATTATGATGGCGGATTGTTAATCATTGGCTCGTGAAGTCCAATAATTGTTCTAATAAGACAATATTAGAGTTATTATAATTGAGAGGTCAATATGTATAAATTTATAAATAAATGAGGTAAAATGATATTTGTTAATAATTGAGAGAGTCTTAGTGTAATTAACCCAATCAAAAGCTAATGAGGGAGTGAGTATAATTATGCTAAATTTATAAGATTTGATGTTTTTTTTTTTATTTTAAATCAAGAAAAGAAATTTGTGTAATTAATCCATATATTCATTATGAGGAAAGTGTAAAAGTTCCAAATATTAATTTTTTTTGTAATAGTTGCAAGAAATTAGTGTAATTGATGTCGTACATTTGGTATGGATGGCATAGCCATAACCCTTTGAACTTAGCGTTGAACCACATACATGGTGGCTGGAAAAAAAATAGTATTTACGGAGGCCCTCTCTTGGTTATAAATAAAGCTAATGACCATGGTTATAAATAAAGCTAACCTTAATTGAAAATAAAACTTGAAATTTATTGGGTCCTCTCAATTAAGGTTTCACCAGAAGTTTGGGGACAACTTAAGTTTGAAATTTAAATGCTTAGATATTTTTAAAAACTTAATTGAGGAGTTTAATAATTTAGGTCTAATGAGTAGAACTTTCTGGACATTTTATAGCGATCCCGGTTATCCCTTTACTGTTCTGTTGTATTCCGGACTCGGTTCCGTGGAGTGGTAGTGGTATCTATCTTGTTGTTGTCCTTTAATTCCCTTTGATTGAGTTTTAGGATGTTTTGAGGAAAGTTGTTACAGGTTGGTTAGGCCTTGGTTTCAATTCCTTGTCGTTCAATTTTTAGGCGGTCCGCTCGAGCGGGTCTTCTTGCGCTCGAGCGGAGATTGCACACTTCCAGTATTTTCGTGTTCCTGTAAAACTTCTGCAGGTGTGGTTTTTACGCTTGAGCGGGTTTGTTGACGCTCGAGCGGTGGCGCTCGAGCGGGTCGGTTGGCGCTCGAGCGGGTAGTACTTTCTGGGTGTAAGTTCTGGGAGGTGGAAATCTGCGCTCGAGCGGACTGGTTTTCGCGCTCGAGCGGAAGTGCTTTATTCTTGTGTCTTGGCGCTTGAGCGGGCCTCATTACGCTCAAGCGTGTTCAGATTTTGTTCTTGGCGCTCGAGCGTTGTGTTCTCCGCTCGAGCGGGTCATACGTATATGAGTTATCCGCTGGGTGATTTTAAATCACTTTTTGCTTTTCTTTCTCTCTCCTACTTTTTCTAAAACCCATTTTTGAGAGCCATTTTGATCTAGCTAGGGTGAGTTCCTTGTCTTTGGCCTTTACAAAAGAGTTGTTGATCGTCGGGGGCTACGTTTTAATCTGAAAATCTTAGGTTTTGGAGCACGTTGGGTTTTGTCGTCTTCTCCTTTGGGGCTCCAAATTTGAGGTAGGAATATCCTACTCCTCTCTATGGACTTTGTCTTTAAATTTTAGTATTTTGAGATGTTGGGGTTGGTTTGGTAATTTTGTGAAAGTTTGGGGCTTTTGTGTAATTTTACAAAAGTTGGGGTTTTATTTATAATAAACCTAGATGCATGTTTGGCATGGAGAAATGGAATAAATGTTGAATCATTGTTGAAAATGGAACCTTAAGGGTTGAAATGTTAACTATGAAAAATGACATAATTGCATCGTTTGATTAATTGGGTTAATTAATCGTGGAAAATGGGGTTATGAGATTGGAAATGTTGAGATTGGGAATGTATGGGAAAAAGGGTGTAGTTGTATTATTTATCACTCACTGAATTGAAATGTTGATTTAATATCCATTTGTGCATTTATTTTCTGTTTATAAATAACTGCCTTGGGCTATCGGTGGAGGATAGTCGTGATTGTTGTAGACAATGCATGATGATTAGGCAAACTAAAACTAATCGATTGAATATGCTATCGAATATAGTGGTTGGAATAATACATCGACTTTATGTATTGAATGTTTATGTATATGATCTATGTTTAAATGCATTGTGTGTGTGGGAGGGGATAGGGGATGTACTCCACGGTTTAGGGGAAGATAGGGGATGGACCACTAAGCCGGGTTGTGTGTGACATTGATACAGCACTACAATGTGTATCAAGTGTTGATTATGGAAGTGTTTACATTGATTTGATATAGCACTAAAATGTATATCGTTATCAATTGTGAAGTATAGAAGTGTTTCTATGTTATGTTGATAGAAATGAAGATAGAGCTCATATGCTTATCTTTGAGAAGTGTAGATATAGCTCATATGCTTGTCTAGAGAAGTGAAGATAGGGCTAACATGCTTATCTTTGTGAAATGTGGATGTAGCTTATATGCTTATCTGTGAATGTGGGATATAGTTTTATACATATCTGTTGAGACGATGATAGAGCTAATATGCTTATCTGTTGAAAAAGGGTATGAAAAGTAACTTGGACTCATAAGTCGTATGTCATATAATGTGATTTATATGGATGTATCAGTGTTGGCCATCTATCAATTGCTAATATTTTAGTCATTGTTCATGGTTGGTTTAGTGCATTTCTACTGGGCTGTGGCTCACCCTATATGGGAATATCATTTTCAGGTACAGGTAGCATGCCACCTCCAAGGACATAGCTTGGGAGGCTAGAGGCGGACATATTTTTTTGTTGTTTTATTTTGATGTATTACATGTAATTTCAAGCCAAGGGCTTAAAGTGTAAATGAGTAGTACTCTTTTGTTGTAACCAAGTGTTAACTTGGAAAGCTGTAAGCCCGTAGGGCATTTGCTTTTGTTGTTAATATGTAATACTTTTGTAAGGATTAACTCTGATTAATAGAAAAATGTGGATATTTTGTATGTCAATGAATGTCTTGATTGATGGTTTAATGTTATTATTTTGAGGGCGTTACACATTTTGTTGATAATTTAGCGCGATTAGCAATGACCATCCAGTAGTCATAGACTTTCAAATTTTATCTCAATTATCATAAGAGTCCGACTTGTTTTGTTTATTTAGGCATTTGGTAGTCTATGACTATGGGCCGATCAATATACTATCCTGTTTGGAACAGAATAAGGTCATAACGTAGTGGTATCAGAACAATTAAAACTGACCTACTTAGTATTAGTTTGAGAACGAATAAGTCCTTTTGACTATTTCATTATTAGAATCATTTTGGGACATCGAAAGAGAAAATTTTACTTTACTTTATACTTTGAACCAGAGTGTATTGACTGCATAGAAAAGAAAGGTGTAGTACTTCTCTCGCTTTGTTTTAACCACACACAAATAAATTGTTAGGTGAGCAACAATGTTATTGCCTCATAGGAAAAATTCTCGATTCAGATTTCAAATCTTAGTCTAAATAGCTTACTTATTATAAGGGAATCAATTTTAGTAGTAATCAATAGATTAGAAAAATAGAATTGCAATCGTTACTAAATAAAAAGAATTTCTTCGAAATCTATGAATCTCAATTGAATAACTGGTAGTGAATTGGGAAAAGCCAAAAACTTAGTCTCATGATAGATTAAATAAGACTTCCAACATTATTTAGTGACTAAGCATGAGATAGAATTAAAATCGGGGGATAGGAATAGAAGAAAAACAATGTGTCCTTAATACAAAAGTATTTTGAAAGAGATAACCTTAGAAGAAATCCATAACCTTGCGTTCCTCATTCATTCATCCTATAAAATAGCAAAAGAAAATCAAAGCCTTGATATGAATACAGATAACTAAGAATTAAAGCAATGTGATTTAGGTTGTCTTGTAATTATAAAGTTAATTAACAAGGAAAACACATAAGGAGGCTAGTAAAGCTACTTTAACAACCCTTTAATCTAAAAAGAAGACAAAATTTAATAATGTAGGCTCTAATATGAAATCAATTCAACAATGATAACATGGATTAGTCAAGAATGACTATAGTGACTAAAAGGAGGAAAAATTGAGACTAAAGGAATAAATTTTGGGAGATTTGGTCAAAACCCCCTCATAATAAAATTTTAATGCATTAAGGATAAGGATAAAAAGTTTTTCTTGAAAAGTCCAACAAATATCACTATTATCAAAATATTAAACTTTAAAATAATATAACTTTTGATGTAGATGCCAGTTTTTAATAAAATTAATATTTTTAGAATTCTCTCATCAAGACCTATCAAATAAAATCCATGTTGACTATGAAAATTAAAAAAATAAATAAATTATTACCATTGAAATTGATATAAAAAATAACAGTAACATGTTATTCTATTTAACAGTAACATGTTACTCTGCCACACAGTAACATATTACTCTGTTTGACAATTACTCTATTTGACAATAACATGTTACTCTGTCTCACAGTAACATATTATTCTAGCAATATTGTCTAAGAAAGAAAAAAAAGGAAGATATTTTACTTTATCTTTACTCAATTATGAAGAAAAATAAATTGGATTGTTATTTTCACCAAACAAGAGTCCAATGGTGAGATTTTAACTAAATTTCCCATAAATTAATTCCAATAGCCCTCAACAAGAATAATTAACTATTACTAGTGAAATTTCCTAAAACGTTAAATTACAATTAAACGGTAAAATGTTGTCTCATAAAATTTTAACTAGGAAAAGGGTGAGTTACTGAAAGGAATCTAAAATACAAAGTGCAAACCTATTTCAAACCACGAGAAAAGTAAGTGATAAGTTTATCAAAGTGTGCAACAAAAACATGTAACCATTCTGCAGACAAATTTCGATGAGGCAATTTTAAAAGAAGGGAAAAATGTAACATCCCGAATAATGTTACGTGGTATAATCGTACTTACGTCCATCTGTTGACACCAAAAAAATAATTTTTTTATCGATTATGGCTAACTCTTGCTTAATTGATTGTGGCTTGTCGACTATAACCAAATATAATCTTATTGATTGTGACCAGTTGATTTTGGTCTTTCGATTTAAATCATAAATTATTTTTAAGTGATTATGGTCATATTTCATTATTATTATTAATATTATTACTATTTTTATGCAGTGTGTAGCAGACATGGGGCATAAAGGTGTTGTGTGCAAAGAACCCATGATGAGCAAAGAACATGGGAACGTGGGTGATTGTGGAAGATGTTGCTTACAAAGTGAAGTAGTGGAATATAAACTTGATAAGGAAGTTGGCTGCTTCCAGCAGTTACAAGAGAATGATGGTTTCAAGCCTATAAATAGGTAAGGAGGAAACAAAGAAAGCACCAAAAATCATAGGCATGAAGATGGTGGCCTGAAGGCAAGTATCAAGGACAAGGCACGTGGCACTTCTAAGAGAAAAGGAAGTTGAAGGTAGTTGCAACAATTACAGATCATGGGCAAGTGGAAGTTACCAGCAAATAGACACGTGGCAGTATGACATGGCCAGTGAAGCAGCTATATAAGAGCTGGGAATTCGAAGAGAAAAAGACCTTCAACCAAAGTCACAACACTTGTGAAATCTAGGAGTAGCCCTAACTTATCTAGGAGTAGTTCTTGTACTTAGGAATAGATTATCAATAATTTCAGTGCTTGTAACTCAATTTGGACTTGTCGATTGTAATACTATGAAGCTTGTAATTTAATTCTTGTAATTAAGTGACAAGTTTAGGTGTTATTAATCATATTTCTAGTTGGTTCATCTTTGTTTCTTCACATTACAACCTCCAAAGAAGTCCTTTAATTTGTCAAGGCATAGTACACCAACTACAATTGCTTGGTCTGTTTGTTGTTTGTGAAAATTGGTTTTTCCTGTCGAATCCACTCTGTCGATTTGACCCAAGCTAGATTTTTGCTAACATATTTTGACACGCCTATTGGGACCTGTCTAATTTGGAGTTATGGCAAAGAAGGAGCAAATGGATATGCATGGAGATCCAAACTTGGGCCAAACTAGTGGCCCATATATGAAAATAAGAAATGCATTTCTTCTTCAAACAAAGCAATTATTGGAAAGCATGCTTCTGCATGAAAGACAAGATTTTTTCAGAAATAAAGCCATATTAGAATTCAATTTGGCTAAAAAATTACAAACTTCTTTTCATGAAGAGCCAATGTATGAAAATAATGTGGCTCGAGGGATCAACACGCTAGGTCACGAAGATAACATGACTTTGGAGAGTTTTCGTAAGCCATCAATGACTAAAATTAAAAAATAGCTCATTCTCTCAAAAGATGTTAAAAATCCATCACAAGATGATGGTGAAGATTTACTTTGGAGGCATAATTTTAAGCCAAAGATGGCTAAAAATTATGAATGTTGGGGGCATGATTTTAAGGCAAAGATAGTTGAAAATTATGAACAACCCACGTTTATTGAATGTGAATTTTTTGACATTGTTCAAAATGTCAAAGTTTACGATTTTTTTTATAACATTCAATTATGTGAGTTTTGAGATCCAACATCCACTTTGGATTTGTAGATCACACCAAAAATTAATCTTTATGATATGGCTTAAAAAACAGTAATGGTTGACTTAAGCAACGATTGAAAAATGTCATATTAGTTAGTCCAGATTTTGTCCTTTAATTCATTTAAGACAAAATTCACTTTTACCTTAAATGAGGGGGGCATTGCTGACACCAAAAAATAATTTTCTGTCGATTATAGCTTGTTGATTATGGCCAAGTCTCATTTAATTGATTGTGGCTTATCGATTATGG
The DNA here is from genome assembly GCF_004153795.1 of Camellia sinensis. NCBI lineage: Eukaryota > Viridiplantae > Streptophyta > Magnoliopsida > Ericales > Theaceae > Camellia > Camellia sinensis. The sequence goes on along the minus strand of NW_021024953.1, from coordinate 1,799,558 downwards.
TCAAATCTAATCTCATTGATTGTGACCAGTCGATTATGGTCTGTCAATTTAAATCATAAATTATTTTTAAGTGATTATGGTCATATTTCATTATTATTATTATTATTATTATTATTATTATTATTATTATTATTACTACTATTTTTGTGCAGTGTGTAGCAGATGGAGGGCATAAAGGTGTTGTGTGCAAAGAACCCATGATGAGCAAAAAACATGGGAATGTGGGTGATTGTGGAGGATGCTGCTTATAAATTTAGTGAAGTAGTGGAATATAAACTTGATATGGAAGTTGGCTGCTTCCAGCAATTACATGGGTAGGACAGTTTCAAGCCTATAAATAGGCAAGGAGGAAACAAAAAAAGCACCAACATTTAAATCCTCTATTGACAGGAGCATGGGCATAATCAGTAAGGGTCCAAGAATCGTGGGCACGAAGATGGTGGCCTAAAAGTAAGGATCAAGGACAAGGCACGTGGCACTTCCAAGAGAAAATGAAGTTGAAGGCAGTTGCAACAGTTGCATATCATGGACAAGTGGAAGTTACTAGCAAATGGACATGTGGCAGCATGGCATGGCCAATGAAGCCATATAAGAGCTAGGAATTCGAAGAGAAAAAGACCTTAAACTAAATTCACAACACTTGTGAAATCTAGGAGTAGCAGTAACTTATCTAGGAGTAGTTCTTGTACTTAGGAGTAGATTATTAATAATTTCAGTGCTTGTAACTCAATTTGGACCTATCGATTGTAATGCTACGAAGCTTGTAATTTAATTCTTGTAATTAAGTGATAAGTGTAAGTGTTATTAATCATATTTCCAGTTTGTTCATCTTTGTTTCTTCACATTACAACCTCCAAAGAAGTCCTTGAATCTGTCATGGCATAGGACAGTGACCACAATTGCTTGATCTGTTTATTGTTTGTGAAAATTAGCTTTTCCTATCAAATTGACTTTGATTGCCTTGAGCCAAACCAGCTATCCCGTTGCACAAAATGTTCAAGGTAAAATTTAGAAATGACATAGTTAAAAAGCTTTGAGAGCACAAATTCTTTAGATTGTATTGAGAAATAAGAAGTAACTTCCTTTTGAACATGGAATCCAAGAATGTACCGAAAGCATTTTCACATGACATGAATGAACACTTAACCTGTTTAAATTAGGGAGACTTACATGTAGGTCATAATAGGTGAACTTATTGTCCAATAGATCCTATGATAATTAATGGCATTTTACATCAAACACCACTAAACATCACTAATTATTAATTTTCAGCGATAGTTTGAAAATTTTGTCCCAAAAAATGCTACTAATTATAAGTTTTAGCGACAGTTTAAAAAAAATTGTCACAAAAGTCACTAATTTTGAACTTTCAGTGACAGTTTGAAAAATTCGTCATAAAAAAGTCACTAATTGTAAATTTTAGTGATAATTTATAAAAATCATGACAAAAAAAAGTCACAAATTGTCAATTTTTAGCGACATGCAAAAAATCATCACAAAAAATTATTTTTAGTGACAATTTTACTAGGACTTATTTTCAATAGGACTTGATGGGAATTAAGTCCATCTATTAGGACCTATTGGTAGTTTGCCCTTTAAAAAATTATCCTACAATGCATTAGAGATAGGGATACAACTTGTTAGCATGAAAACTTAGGAGATGAATACCATAGTTAGAGAACTTAAGAGGTGTCTGTATTAAGAATAAAGAATTGAGAAGTGAAAAACATGCTTTGATAAAGAACTTAGGAATAGAATGCTTGAAAAACACTAGAAGTTAAACCCAAATTCATGATCTTAATAACTTGGGTCTAATGAGTAGAACTTTCTGGACACTTTGTTGATAATTAAGTGAGATTAATTAAATCTAATCAAGATTAATTAACCTAATGATGTTTACAAACTATCTTAATTTATTAGTACTAAGCATGAATTTTTAAGCACACACCTCAAGAGTTGATGGCACAGCACCCTTAACAACAAGTGTCACTCTTTGTAATAAAAAAAATAAGAAAAAGAAAATAGAGATAGAGAGAGAAGTTTGCCAGAAATTCTCAAAAATTGGTAGATGATAGAGATGAGATAGAAGGAGAAGGAGAAGCAACAGCAGTAGTGTAATAACCCACATTCATGTCTTAGTCATATTCATGTGTATTTACATAACTTTGTCTTGTTAAGTTTGCATTCATGAATCTTGTCTTGTTTTGCTTAAGTGTTGCTTGCATGTTTTGTTCCTTCCTTGTTGTGTTAAGCCTAGGTCATGCCAAGCCTACGTCATGTTACGCCTAGGTCGTTCCAAGCCGAGGTCATCTTCAGTATAGAATCATCTTGGAACCACTTTGTTTAACCTTCACCTTCGCCCTGACATATTGGCCAAGATGTCATTATCTAGGCCAAGGTGTTCATCACCAAGGCCGAGATGTGTACCATCTAGGCCGAGATGTTACCTTTGCACCTAAGTGATCTTGTCCTGGAGTGGTATGACCTAGACCGAGGTGTGGCACATCTAGGCCGAGGTGTGGCACAGCTTAGTCAAGTGTTGTCTTTCCTAGCCGAGGTCATTGTCGCCTTAGTTGCCGAAGCCTTGTCCTTAGCCGACGTCATCACTCGCCGAAGTGCCTTACCGGGTAGCTTGTTAGATACACCTTGTCAGAATCATGTCTTGTCAATCTATCACCTTTTTTAGGAGAACCAACCAGCCGTTGCCACGTGTCCGAGCTGAATGTTAAGTTAGCCGGTAGAGAGAGGAAACCCATCATTTGTTTCTATCTTTGTTTTGAAGAAGAGAGAGAAGCTCTAGAAGAGGGAGAGGAGTTCTTGAGGGAGAGTAGATTTCCAAGCTTGATCCCTAGAGATCGAACCGTTAGATTCGTGTTCTAAGGTTAGATTCTTGATCTGCTCATGTTGTTCTTTATGTTCATGTTATTGCATTGCATGATTGAATATGATTTGTAAGCCATGCATTGCTTTGAAGTTCGGTTTTAGAAAGAGAAAATGGTTTTCATGTGTTCTTCAAGAAAAGTCATGTTTTGATCCGAAAGCTCATGCCAAGATCCATGTTTTTGTGTTTGTTCTTGCATGATTTTCAAGTATGGGTACCCAGGTCCATGTTTTCGAACTCATAGCATGAAATCCCAGATTTTTGTAATAAAGAAGTTATGATTTTAGCATTCATGTTCTTCATGTTCTTCATGTTCATGTTCTTCCTGTTTTTCACGGGTGGAAACCCTGATCTCTAGACCTCACTTTTCCCGAGGTGTAGTCGCCGAGATCACTCTTACCTAGACCTCACACTTAGGCCAAGCATCGTATCTCACCTTGGCCTACCTTGCATGATCACTTACGCCTTTAGTTTGTCTTGTGCGCACCTCGGCATGCAGTCGCATGCCGAAGCCTAGGTAGCCACACCTCGGCCAGGAGGTGTGGGACCTCGGCTAAGACCTGGTTGGTACCCAGCATGTCTTCCTGACATGTTAAACAGTGTTTTGACTTTCAGCATGTTTTCCCGAGATCATTTGCATTCATGTGAAGCTTGTTTTTAGGACTTGGACCTTTGCCTTGATCTCGACGTCTCAAGAGCTATGTAAGTGGTATTTTTAATAAAGTTATGTTATAAAGTTTTGTTAAAGCTTCACTTTGTTTTAGAAAAGTATTTGATCAAGCATGAATGATTATCTCTATTTTTATGTATCAAGTAAGCTTTGTTTTGATGACATTCTTGGAAAGAACTCTCGTGTTATGAGGGCTACGGGCCTTTGCAACATAGGTCCCTTGTGCTGGAGGACTCTAAACTTGCGCAGTACTCTCGTGTTAGGAAGGCTACGGGCCTTTGTAACATAGGTCCCATGTGCTAGAGGACTCTAAACTTTTGTAGCACCTTTGTTTGAGATATCTCCCTTGCCACCGACTGCCTTGTGCGGGTGGGTTTGTCTAATCGATTCCGGGTTGATTATTCCCTTGTTTTGTCTTGTTTTGTCACTGACGGTTTATCGTGTGGGTTTTGTAAGTCCGGAATTTCATCCCTTGTATTATGTAGATGTTATTAACATCCAAAATAAGTTAGCAAGTTTTGTAAGATCAAGATTGATGAACTAGATTCATCCCATGTTTTGAACAAGTTATGATATGTATGTTTTGCAAAGATCTGGGATATCATTCATTTAAAACCTTTATTACCTGTACCATTCACTGAGTATCCAAGCTCACCCTCTCCATATATATATGTAGGTAACAAGCAAGAAGTCGGCTACGCTGAGATGTTTGTTTTGTATGTATGTTATGTCGGCAGTAAGGATGTCAGCAATCTGGAAGATTATGTTTCTTGACTTGTATTTCATGTATTATGTTTATGTCGACTTGTGAATCCCTTTTGTAAGATGTAATATGTATTTTTGTACTCTTCTTTAATTGTATTCACGTTGTAAAACTATGTAAAGATGTATGCCATTCCATTTGACTTATGTACTGCTCTTATGGACCACTTGTATTTTAAATTATTGCTTCCGCACTTGTGGGCCCCATATATTTATACTCTGATCGTGTGTGAATTTTGAAAGTTGGCCTTCGGTAATCTCGGATTTCTGGCCATCACGGCACCAAACTACTAGGGGCGGTTTGGGGTCGTGACAAGTAACAACAGAAGAAGAAGAACCAAATGAGAGCTTCAATCTTAGCCTAAATATTTAGCAAAAATATCACAAGGTCTGAAATTTCACCCTCTTTTACATGATATATATATATTAACCAACAAGAAAATAATTTGTAGGAATTCAATCATTTGCTTGAATAAATCAAAGAGTTTTGTGTAGAATCTTGAAACTAAGTATCTTGCTTCATTTTTGTATGATTTATATTGAAAAAAAAAAATCATATTTTGATGCTTTGAATTGAAGAAAATATGAAGGAACGAAACAAAGATAGAAAAGACTAAAGTTAGGGAGAAATTGCTTGAAATGATTAAGAGAAAAGTGAGCAACCTTCACTAATTCGACCATATCTCTTTCTATAGTTTGAATTTGGATGTAAGACCACCACTTAGAAACTATACTTTCGGGCTTCAATTTAGACTCAATATTTGTCCAAAATCAAATCCTGATGAGGGAGATATGCCCATTTAAAAGTTGGATCAAAAAATCAATCACAGACCTTTGCACGTGTGGCCATCCTTGTTTTGGAACTACAGTAATCCGCACGTGTGGCCCAAAGGTCCATAGGCCCCATACGTGCAGCCAACAGCGCATTTGGCCCATTTTGCTTCTTTTTCACCTTTTTGTCTCATCGAGCCTCATTTCGCATGAACTTAAATAAGACTTAGAAATCAACTTAAAAGTGTCTAGTTAAATAAAAGAATGCAAACCTAAGCTAATAAATTTAAAGTAAACCCGAAAAGAATGACATTTTATCACTTTACATCACATTTCGTCAATGTTTACATTCTTGCTCGTGTAGGTCAAAATCTTGCGAAGTAATCCCTGTTACAAGAACCATTGTGAGTAACATTATTGTAAAGTTATGTTTAAAAGCTAGTTTTGAAACTCGAGAATGTATCATGCTTTGAGACACCTTACTTTTATTTTGAAATGAATGAATGTCGTATATTCTTGGTATCAATGTATGTAAATGGCATCCCAAATTAGTCCTAGCCATTGGGCGACAATAAGCATGCCAATGGTAGTTGTTTGAGATCTCCCTCGCCACCTGCGGATGGCTTGTCTAATTAGTGTATGGATCAGTTAGTCCCTCATTTCATTATGAATTGATAGTGCGTATGGAGATGCCATGTTTCAAAATGATTTACTTATGATATGTATTGCACTTGACATGATATGTATGTTTTGCAAACTCTCCATATTCATTTATTTACCACTTTATTGTAATATTATTCACTAAACTTTGGCTCACCCCTCTCTCCCTTATATGTCTGTAGGTGAAAGAGATGTATCATGAAGAGTTTGGTTTCTTAAAGTTATGTATATATGCTAATGAAAAGAAAGTTGTGTTTACCATGTTCAGAATACGTGTACTTAGTTTTAGCAGAAATATTCCTTTAGAGGAATTGTATCCCTTGTAAAAGATTAAGTAATGTAATTAAGAATATTGTATGTTTCATTTCACATAATTATGCACTGCTCTAAATGGGTTATTAAATGGACTCAATTAAAGAAACTAATGGATTTCGCAACACAAAACAAATTTTATCACAATTATCATAAGAATCCGACTTGTTTTGTTTAGTTAAGCTTTTGGTAGTCTATGACTACTAGCCAGTCACTATTTTCTCCTGTAGGGCCCGGATGGGTGTGACAAATATCTAATTGAGAAAATAATCAATAAGTCCTACTTTCTTAAAGGAAAAACTACTAAATCATATCAGTTTTCTATTAGGACAATTCGATCCTACTTTAAATAAATTATTTCAAAATAGTTCAAAACAGAGTGTTGTTATTAGCATTCTAATTAATACTTTGGACCTCCCATTTATTTGGACCCCCACTTAAAAAATTCAAAACCCTAAAACTTTCTAAGAACCCCTAAATAATACCAAAAGTATCATTTTAAAAGCATCACACCAACCAAAATGCACACCTCTTAACTATAGCGATCCCGGTTTTCCCTTCATTGTTTAATTATATTTCAGACTCGGTTCTGTGGATGTATTGTCGTCTTTTTCCTGTTTCCATCCTTTACTCTTTGTATATGAGTCTTTGGTCGTGTTGGGTAGGTTTAAAACAGGTTGGTTGTGTTTGGAAACCAAGTGTTTGAAGCTGTGTTACCGAACAATTTGTACATGTTCAAACCTATGTTACTGAATATTATAAAAACATAAAGTCCTGTGACTATGAACAAGTTTGACCCATCAAAGTTTAACAAACAAAGATAAGTATGCATCAATTAGTTTAATTAACAATAAAATTAAACTTTATCGCATTACCAGATTACATTAAAAATATCAAACATATGAATAATGTTCGGTTAGGAGTTGCCAAACTAATGCCTTTAATTCGGCCCTATGTTGCTATTTTTATTCATTTATTTTTTTTTTTTGCATATGCTCGGGAGTTCAAGACCAAAAAAAAGTCAAACTGCTTTCACCAATTTTTTTTAATGTTTTTTAAGAAACTTATCATTACAAGGTCAACCTCCTCCAAGCTGTGAACATCATTTAAGCTGTGAACTTCCCCTAAACTTACATTGTGATGCTCCATTCATCCCATGGTATTGGTTTTGCTGAAAAAAATTTCACTCATTGCCATTGTTGAAAAAGTGTGTAGTATCGAATAGTTGACACTATTGCTGCCAGAAGTTGTTGGAAGGTTAACTGCCGAGGGTTTTGAAGGTTTTGAAGTGTGTGGGTAGTGATGGAGGTGAATGCTCTCATAAACCCTATGTTATGATTTAGTGAGTGGGTGGATTTAATCATGATATGGGTGTCCCAAAATAATTCATGTCATTTTTAGTAATTTCATTTGTGGTTATTATTATAATTAACAAAAATAAGGGGTCCAAAGTGTAATTTCATTTGTGGTTATTATTATAATTAACAAAAATAAGGGGTCCAAAGTATTAATTAGGGTGCTAATAGCATTACTCTTCAAAACATCATTAGTATTTACTTCCTTTCACTTTTACTCTATCCCATGCATATTAATTACAATTTTATTGACAATCTAATAAACCTTAGTAAAAAATCATAAATAGAATCTCAAAAATTATAAACAAGATTATTCACTTCGGTTTGGTTTTAAATTTTCAAAAACATTTTTTAAGTTTTTTTTTTCTTGGCCCACGGAGTGTCTGGGCCAGCTTAACGCGCACCTCGACTAATCCTCACTCGTGGTGGGAGCCTGTCGCTGGTCACGAGGTGTTGTAGTTGCCGAGACTCGAATTGGGGAGCAAACCCAGTTGAACCCCAGAACTTTACGCAACGGTGGACAAGCCACTAGGCATTGTGGTTAGTTTTTTGAGTTTTTACTTTGTATTCTTTTAGTGAAATTTTTTAATATGTCAGTCAATTTTTTTTAGATGCACCTAATTTAGATGTACTTAAAAAGTAAAATATTTGTGATTACACTACAGGAAAAAGTGTTTTTTGCGACGGCAAAATGCCGTCGCAAATGGTCCGTGAGCCGTCGCTAATACCTTTTGCGACGGTAAGTTGGCTTTTTGCGACGGCAAAGGGGGGTCGCGACAGAGGGGGTTGCAAAAGGGATTTAGCGACAGTAAGTGCCGTCGCCATTGTTTTTTGCGACGGGAGGCTGTCTTTTTTGCGACGGCAATGTTCTGTCGCCAACTACCTTTTAAGACTCCTTGTGCAGAACAGAATTGCTGAATTCCACGCTGAATTGGAATTGCTTTTAGCCAGTGCAATGGAGAATGCTTGTATCAAGCATGGTGTAGAATTTGAGCAATCGTTCATGGAGAGGGGGCTTACAACTGTGTCTTGAGTGCAAGACAGACTATTCCCCATGATACTTGTGTTTGTTTCATGATCTGTTGGCAAAGACAGTCAGGTGAACTGTGTATTTACTTATGGCAGTGTTTAAAGGGAGAGGCAAGAGTTCAAATAATAGTTGACTTTTTAGGCAGTTTATTTGATTATAGTCATTCATTACTTCCATATAATAGCTTGTATACTGTTAAGTAGAGGAAAATAGTGGACAATCGCATTCGTGAGAGTTTTCTAATGGACAATCGCAGCCAATAGTTGAATTTTGTTTGGGTTACAAATGCACGTTGATTGGTGTTACTGTGAGATATATATATTGTTAGGGAAAATATATGATTCCCCACAAGTAAATCAATCAATGGGAATAAAAAGTAATGCGAAAAAATTAAATCAAAAGCAACACAAGAATTTTACGTGGTTATCTCAATGTGAGGTACATCCATAGGATCGAAATCCGATTCCACTATCAACCAAATAAGTTTCCAAACGATTATAAACGAGACACGAATGGTCTCACAAAACCACCCTTAGGTGAATTCCAAATAATCACAAATAAACAAGAGGAAAGACCTCACCAAATAGATACAAAAATTTTCAAAACCAGAGTTGTAGAAGATCCAAAATAATAACCCAAATCAACACCGAACACTGAACCAAAAGTTTCAAAACAGAGCAGCAACCAAGGCACCAATCTTGAATTTGACCAAGTCAAATTCCTAGCAAAACTTTTTACCAATTGAATCAATTTGCACCAAGCACTATGCTACCTTCATCGGATTACCTAAAAACAAAGCCCCACACACACACACACATATATATATATATATATATACACATATATATATGGGTGAGTCTTGAGTTTGTTTTATCAAACTCAAGTTGCATCCAAATTGAATTGGGTCTCTAAAAATTAGATATAATATATATAAAATATATTATACCCAAACCAAACCAAATTAAAATTCTTTAACAAACTAATTGGGTCTCATACTCCAATAAGGAGGTATACCTAACAATTCTCCCCCTACCGACTTAGTTGGAGATATCAACCATATCCGCCAAAGTTCGACACTTCAAATGTTTGTCCCTCGACAAAGTCTTTGTCAACATATCTGAAATATTATTATCTGTGTGAACCTTTTCGAGTTATAACAATTTTGAATCTAACACATCACGAATCCAATGGTACCTTACATCAATGTGTTTCAATCTCGAATGAAAAGTAGAATTTTTACTGAAGTGAATAGCACTTTGACTATCACAATAAAGCACATACCTTTCTTAGTTCAAACCCAACTCTTGCAAAAATTTCTTCAACCATAACTCTTCCTTGCAAGCTTCCGTAATGGCAATAAATTCAGCTTCGGTAGTTGAGAGAGCAACACATTTTTGTAATTTAGATTGCCATGCCACAACTCCCCCTACAAATGTCATCAAATACCCCGAAGTGATTTTCTTGAATCAACATCACCGGCAATGTCAGAATCTGTGAACCCATCAAGCATTGGCTTACCATCTCCAAAACACAAACATACCTTCGAAGTCTCTCGAAGATACCTTAGAATCCATTTTACCGTTGTCTAATGTTCTTTACCCGAATTAGAGAGAAAATGACTCATCACACTAACTACGTGAGCAATATCTGGCCTTGTACAAACCATGACATACATTAAAGAACCAACTACTGAAGCATACGGAATTTTCAACATCTCTTCCTTGTCTTTCTCACTTGTAGGACATTGATTTTTTCACTTGTAGGACATTGATTCGAACTAAACTTGAAGTGACCCGCAAGTGGACAACCAACCGGCTTTGCTTTGTCCTTGTTGAACCTCTCAAGAACTTTCTCAATATAGCTTTCTTGAGATAACCAAATCAGCCCCTCTTTGCAATCACAAACAATTTTCATACCAAGAATTTGCTTTGCCAGTCCCAAATATTTCATAGCAAAGGACTTGCTCAACTCCAATTTCAACCTGTTTATCATGGTAGAATCTTGACCCACAATTAACATGTCATCAACATAAAGCAAAAGAATAATAAATTTACCATCCGGGAAATTTTTCACAAACACACAATGGTCCGAAGTGGTTTTAGAAAAACCATTATTCATCATGAAGAGTCAAATTTTTTGTACCATTGCCGCGAGGCTTGCTTGAGGCCATACAAACTTTTTTTCAATTTGCAAACAAATTTCTCTTTCCATTTTTCCACAAAACCTTCTGGTTGCTCCATATAAATTTCTTCTTCAAGATCACCATGAAAAAATACAGTCTTCATATCAAGTTGCTCAACTTCAAGGTTCATACTTGCAGCCATGCCAAGTACAACCCGAATAGAAGATATCTTCACAATCGGCGAGAAAATCCCGTCAAAGTCAATACCTTTCTTTTGCCCAAAGCCTTTCACAACAAGACGTGCTTTGTACCTCAGATTCTTGCCATCATTCTTCAATTTGAAAACCCATTTATTTTTCAAAATTTTCCTCCCCTTAGGCAACTTCACTAAATCATAAGTGTGATTTTCAAGTAAGGAATTCATCTCCTCTTCCATTGCCTTTTTCCAATCATCTTTCTTTGCATGCTCAATTGCTTCTTGGTAGCTCTCGGGCTCCCCTTGATCAGAAATCAACACAAACTCATTGGGAGGATACTTTTTCGAAGGTTGCCGGTCCCTTGTAGATTTTCTCAACTCAAGTTGTGGTGGCAGTTCTTGAGTTGGATGCTCTTCCTCAATTTCTAGCTCAACTTCATCAGGATTAGCATCATCCTCTATATCTTCAATAGGTGACTGCACATCTCCCCCATTTTCATCATCAACTGAAGATGAAGGAGATGGATCTATGTCAATGAGATCACTAGTTTTTGACTCCGGTTTATCACCTTTGCCAAAGTCTTCAATTATTTGGTCTTCAAGAAACACAACATCACGGCTTCGAATGACTTTTTTGTCGACCGGATCCCACAACCTATACCCAAATTCATCATGTCCATAGCCAAAAAAAATACATTGTCTTGACTTACTATCAAGCTTGGACCTTTCATCTTTTGGAATGTGAACAAAAGCTCGGCAACCAAACACTCTCAAGTGCTCATAAGACACATCTTTGCCAGTCCAAACTCTTTCAGGAACATCACCATTCAAAGGATAGGAAGGAGACAAATGGATCATGTCAACCGTTGTCTTCATTGCCTCCCTCCAAAAGGATCTTGGCAATTTAGCTTGTGAAAGCAAACACCTTGTTCTTTCCACAATGGTGCGGTTTATTCTCTCGGCAACGCCATTTTGTTGAGGAGTCTTCTTAACTGTCTTTTGGTGCCGAATACCTTGGCTGTGACAATACTCATCAAATGGCCCAATGTATTCACCACCATTATCAGATCGGATGCACTTCAATTTTTGCCCTGTTTCTTTTTTTTTTTTGGGTGAATAAGAAATAATATAAAACAGAAAGATTTACAAAAATACAAGGGGCATACCCCAGGCCCTAACAACAGAAAACAGCAGATCCTCAATCCAATCTGTAACGGATAACAACAAACGGCTTCTATCGATTAAAAGCCCTCCTTCACCGCATTCAATACTTATTCATTATCATTTAGGTCATTACTTACGGTTTTGGTTCCACACTATCTATTCCGTAATTAATTCTCAATTTTTAGGACTTCTATACAAATCTTTACAAAATATTAGGTCCTCCATTTTAGTTTTCCAAGTTAACCCAATTGCTTCCATTGAGCTACGCATAAGCCCACATTTCCCTCATTGATTTACACAATAAATAAATCCAAAATATACCGCATGCTTTGATACCAGTTGTTAGGGGAAACTATACTGAAATTACCTC
>NW_021024953.1:1746823-1785755 GCF_004153795.1 Camellia sinensis | reverse complement strand
TTACAAGTAAATCAATCAATGGGAATAAAAACTAATGCGGAAAAATTAAATCAAAGGCAACACAAGAATTTTTACGTGGTTCCCTCAATGTGAGGTATGTCCACGGGATCGAAATCCGATTCCACTATCAACCAAATAAGTTTCCAAACGATTACAAACGAGACACGAATGGTCTCACATAACCACCCTTAGGTGAATTCCAAATAATCACAAATAAATAAGAGGAAAGACCTCACCAAATAGATGAACTAAAATCTTCAAAACCAGAGTTCTAGAAGATCCAAAATAATAACCCAAATCAACACCGAACACTGAACCAAAAGTTTCAAAACAGAGCAGCAACCAAGGCACCAATCTTGAATTTGACCAAGTCAAATTCCCAGCAAAACTTTTTACCAATTGAATCAATTTGCACCAAGCACTATGCTGCCTTCATCGGATTACCCGAAAACAAAGCCATATATATATATATATATGGTTGAGTCTTGAGTTTGTTTTATCAAACTCTAGTTGTATCCAAATTGAATTGGGTCTCTAAAAATTAGATATAATATATATAAAATATATTATACCCAAACCAAATCAAATTAAAATTTTTTAACAAACTAATTGGGTCTCATACTCAAATAAAGAGGTATGCCTAATATATATATATATATATATATATATGTATTTTTTGGTTGCCCTCATTTACTAACTAATATAACATATATATCTCGTAGTTACTGCTTATGTATATGCACATTGTCTACTTGGTGGCAACATTGACCATCCCACTAAATTTGAATTATGGTGAGGTCTATGTTGATTTGTTTTGGTTATCATGTTTTTTTGTTCCTTTTGCTACATTTGTCATAATATCAAGTTAGTGACCTGAGAGGAGGGATTTAGGTATAAATTCTCTATATACATATACATATAAATTCCCAATTAGTCTCGTCTTTTCTTATTTTTTCATTCCAACTCTGGTAGCATGTGCACTCTGAAAAGTGTTGGTTGGTATTACTAGTAGTTGGGCTAAAAGGACACATGGGGATAACCATTTGAACCATATTAGCACAGTGACAACCCTTTGAACTTATTTCAAACCCCATAATACATTTGAGACCCGCAAAAAATTTTCACAATTATATCCATAATAATGATGTAATATAATATGTGTCAACTTTTAATTGACTAAACATATAATGATATAGGGCCTAACTTCTTTGCCATATCGAGAATTTGTGAGTCTAAAAATATTAATTGCTAGGGTGGGTTGGGTTAGTTGAGTTAAGTTGAGGTTCCCTGTTTTTTCTCCTCAGAAAATGGCTGAATCAGGCGGATATAGGTCAATTGATTACAGTAGTCAGGCAGGAGGAAGACTAGCATATTTCCCTGACGATTTCAAGGAATATGTGGACACTCAACTCAGCTGCTCTCCAGTGGAGGATTATGACAGAGATTTCATTGGATGGGTTTTCCAGAGCCGACACGAACCTGTTCACCGTGAGTAAACTTTTTATCTCACTTCTTCTTCTTCTTGGTTTGAATGGGTTTGTTTATTTAATTTGTAATGGGGTTTAATTTAAAAGTCAATTTTAAATCAACACAGTTACCTACCTGCTTTTGAAATCTCACTCTCTCTTGGAATTTTTTTTTTAATATTATTAATCAGATATTTTGGATTTAAACTACAAGATCAAAGATGTCCTTCGAAAGTATTTACTCGATTGCTATGTACGATTACATCCAACACTAGTTCAATTTTGGGCACCCACAATGACAATGGAGGGCAAGTCTTATCTTACAACTCAAAACCAACCTTTCGCTCTTGCTACACGTGTTAGAAGAATTGGTGATGTTAAAGGACTTTGTGGGTATAGCATGATCTCTAAGGATTATAAATTTTACATGGATAGAGAGAGTTCTGATGAACAACTTGGGGTTCCTGGCCGTGTGTTCAATCATGGATTGCCCGAATCCACTCCCAACGTAGAATATTAATCTATCAAAGAGTATCCATTGTGTGACCATGCTTTACGTTGCCAAGTTGCACAATCTTTGGCTATCCCGGTGTTTTATCCTTCTACCCGAATATGTGTTGGTGTACTTGAGATAGTTTCAACCACGCCCTCAAAGGAATTTCTATTTTACGACCACTATGTTTGCTGGCACTTGCTTAATTATTTTGAGGTTAGTCCCCCCAACTCACAAATTGGCATTTTTTTTATCTTCCTAATCATGATTAACTAACTCCTTTCTCTCCTTTCTTGCATGCATGCAGAATTGTGCTCGTTTGATAATTTAATTTTTTTTAAAAAAAAGAGTAAATTATGCAAATAGTCCCTATAGTTTACATGATGTATCAATTTGGTCCCTGTAATTTCAATTTGCTCGATTTTGCCCCTTAATTTATCGGATTGTGTCATTTTAGTCCAATAAATAACGGTTGTTAAGTTAATTTTACAGAAGGTCAAACAATGAATCAATTTGGTCCCTATAGTTTCAATTTTCTCGATTTTGACAAGGACTAAATTGACACATTGTGAAAAATACAGGGATCAAATTGACACATTGTTTGACTTTCCGTTAAATTAACTTAACAACCGTTATTTATTGGACTAATATGACATAATCCGTTAAATTAAGGGGCAAAATCGAGCAAATTAAAACTACAGAGACCAAATTGACACATCGTATAAACTACAAGGACTATTTGCATAATTTTCCCAAAAATAAAAAATAAAATAAAAATAAAGGGTAAATTACACTTTGTATCCATACACTTTGTATCAAATCTTACTTTGATCCCTACACATCAAATTGTGATAGTCAACCTTATGTACTTCTGGTCAAGTGTTAATTTGTCCGTTCCGTTACTCTATTGTTTAAGTCTTTAACAAAATCTAGTTATGCAAGAAGCATGTGACTACAAAATGAGGGCAAAAGGAAAGTCATCTCCATTTCCCATTAATATACACTTTTTTCCACGTGATAAATATGTGATAGATAGTTATATAATACAATATATATATATATATATATATATGTTCATATGCTAAAAATTGGGACGAAGAGGCAAGAAACTAGAGTTTTTGAAATAAAAAAGGCAGCAGAAAAATCGAAGAGAAATGAAGAGGAATAAACAAAAAAATTGTGTTACTGTGAAAAACAGAGTTTTATGATGTTAATTTTTTCAAAACCCTAGTTCATCTCCTTAATTATTTACAATTTTGCGTTGTGTTTTAATTGAATACAGTCAAAATTTAATGTAAATTTTGGGACGAAATGTGTATAGATGGGAAATTTGGGTGATTTTCTTCTTTTGCCCTCATTTTGTAGTGATATACTTGTCACAATACTGACTTCTCTTAAACACTAAAACGTTGGAGTAACAAAAGAGAGACATTGACATTTGACCAAAAGTGCAGGGGTTGACTATCATGATTACATAAATGCAAGGGATTGACTGTCATGATTTTATGTGTAGAGACCAAAGTGAGATTTATCCAAAAGTGCAGGGAGTTAACTATCACGATTTCATGTATAGGGACCAAAGTGAGATTTGGTGCAAAGTGTAAGGGTGAAACGTGTACTTTACCTAAAAATAAATGAGAAGTGTGTTTTTAATAGGGTAAATTACAAATATAGTTTGTTTAAAATATAGATTACCCTCTATGATTCTGGAAAGTACATCACGTTTTTTCAAGTTTCTAATTGTATAATAAATGACTCATTTTATTAATAAATCATCAATTTCTGTGTGGTATTCGGCCAATTAGACCGGCTAATCTAGGAAACCAAACAATTTTTTCCTTTGATCTTGTAGTTTGTGCATATTTGATCCTATCAATAACTACTAACATAATTTTTAATGGAACATTGCTACGTGCTCCTCATCTATCTATTCTGCATTGCCAAAATAGGAGGAAAAAAGAGACCACGTGATCCATATGCGTTAATTTTCCATTAAAACAAATTCATAGTTTTTTAGACCAACTAAATGCAAATTACAAAAATTAAAGTGTCAATTTTCTTGAAATCGAAATAATAAAGACTAAATTTATACAGGTCGAAGCTAGATGGACCTTTAGCATAACTACTGTTTAAAGCGCCAATTTTTTTTAAATCAAAATTACAAGGACTAAATTTATACAGGTCGAAGCTAGATGGACCATTAGCATCACTATTGTATGCTCATTTTTTCATCTTGTCCATGCCGAATGGCATGTGAGGAGTATGTAATTGTGGTATTTCTTCACAGTTGTCATCAATACCAATGTACACAAAATGTAAAATTAAATGGTAAATTGTTGTAATTAAAATTATAAGATCCAAAAAGATACAATGAATAAATTATTGGATTGAGAATAAGATAGTGTGCCATTTATCTTCTCAGCATGAGTTTCTATGGTGGAAAGAAAGAAAGCAAGCAAAAAGACAAGTATTTTCTTGTTGCATTTTGTGCTCATTTGTGACTGAATTTTTTGTCTAGTATAGTTTATTATATGCCTCCTTTTCTTGGTAAACAAATATTCTACATTTCAAAGTGTACAAGATTCCTTAGTCTCATCTTTTCATTTCTTTGCAGGAGGTAGGTCTGAAATGTTCAATTTCGTTTGCACACCATCACAAGGAATTAGTAAGTGGTACATTGTAATGTAAGGTCAAATTTAGTATGTTATTTTATTTTTTAAATTAATATGATGAGGAATATCTTCTGACAATACTTGGACGTGACAATAATTTTCTACCAGAATGTGAGAAAAAGTGAAGCCTTAGATGAAATCAGCAAGGTGTTGGAAGTTGTGCGTGAAGTTCATGGTTTACCTTTTGCTCAAGCATGGGCCCCATGTAGGGTAGACTGGACATTTAGATCTCTGGTTAAGGGTGACATCTTCCATGTGATTCGTAATTTCTATAAAGATGACTACTACAAACAATTTGGTATTGTCAATGTTGTACATCACTTAAGAAAGGGGCAAGGAGTTGTTGGGAGAGCATTCTCAGCCCCTAATGTATTATTGTGCAAGGATGTAACCCAACTTAGCATAATCGACTACCCATTGGCACACTATGCACGAGATCATGAATTAAGTTGTTGTTTTGCAATATGCGTGCAAAGTAGTTACACCAGAAATGACATTTACGTGTTAGAGTGCTTTATGATGCCAAGTAACAAGGACCATGGTAATCAACAGACTGCATTGAGGAAAATATTGGAAACAATGAAGAAAAATTTCCGAACTTTTAAGCTTGCTTGGGGAGAAGAACTTGGGGGACATTTATGTATTGAAGAAATTTCTTTTCACAATGGTGATAAACTTGATTCTGTTCAAATGTCCCAGACTACTAAATCTTGGCCTAGGCTGGAGCCCTTAAAAAGTGGAGGAGAGATGACACAACTGGATTCATCGAATCAACAATCAATGGATGCATTAAACAATGAAAGCAATGTTGTAAGTGCGGAACGAAGCAACGTTGATGTTACTTTTTCACAAGAAAAAGGCAAAACAAAGAGCCCAAAAAGAGTGCACAATAAAATTGGAGTTAAAATTGAAATTCCTTTAGATGATATCCTACAAAATTCCAAAAAGAGCATCCAGGTTGCTACAGATAACCTCCAAGGTACTTGCACTCTTAACAAATTAAAATAGAATATTGCTTGTGATTTTACTTATTATTTTCAACTTGACACTCTTCTCCTAAAGAAATATTTTACATTTTGCACTAACAAACATAAAGTTGTGTCTCTTAGCTAGATTCTTCCTTTTGTAGTTAGCCGATCTACACTAAAGCGTGTTTGTAGGGGTTATGGTTTCGCGAGGTGGCCACCATGCAAGAAGAATATAGTTGGTCAATCTTAGTCTAGTGAATCTCCCCGGGGTGTTGATCATCAACAAATATCACAATTAAGTTCTGATCTGCCTTTCAATCAAGCTTCAGCTACTGTTGTTCACGCAAACCCACATAATACAGCAATCGAAAATGCAAATATTGTGACCACGAGGGAAAAATATATAAATGATATTACAATAAAGTTTCGGCTGTGTTTGTCATCAGGATTGGTTGAGTTACAACAACAAATAGCTAAGAGGCTGAACTTAGAAGCTGGAAGTTATTATGTCAAGTATAAAGATGAGGAAGATCACAAGATTTTAATTGCTTGCGATGATGACTTGCAGGATTGTATTAGCGGGTGATGCTATGGTACATTTAGATGTACCATACATTTAGTTATGAACTTATATGATTTTATATCATAACCAATACCATATTAGTCATAACTACTATCATATTAAGTCATAACTTAGTTATATTCAATTATTTACTTATACCATATTACTTCATAACCAAGTCATAACTAAGATATTTAAATAATTTGACTTTCAAATTAGGCAACCTGTGTAACCGGTTACCAAACAGAGCAAAAGATCAGAGTAGTCCAACTGTCGGAAGTCAGTTGGCCTCCCTCTCTGGCTCGTGCTGTTGCTCTTCTCTTCTCCTCCCTCCTCTCTTCCACCATAGCCGAAGCTTCAGCCATTGCCGAAGACCACCAGCCCCGTCGGCGTCGGGGCCACCATTCTCTCGTTGTAGACATCTTTCTTCATAACCTCTCACTGTCTTGACGTCAAGAACCAGAGTTTCTTCTATTCTAATCGAATATTTCCAAGAGATATTTTCTGTAGCTCAGGTTTGTTTCTAACTCTAAACTTCATTTACATTAGGGCTTTTGATTTGAAAACCCTAACCATTTCTTGGAAATATCTCTTGGAAATTAATAGTAAGAAATTAATTTTGATGGGAATTTGTATCACAATTTCTTCCTCAAAGTAAGTATGAAAATCTATATGGGCAAGTATGTGTTGCATCTCATTGAGTCTAGGTATCAAGTTGCATCTCTAAAGTTTAGTGAAAAATTTTCAAATCTCTGTCCTGGTTTGTTTGCTACAAGTTGGATATCACATCTTTTTGGATTACCAGGTTGCTGATAATTTGGTGTTTGGAGTCGGGATAAATTGTGGACAGCTTAAACTGTAGATCCTTCCACAAATCTTCGTACCCATTGCAAGTCTCAGCCCAATGTTCAGCCCATCTAAGTTCATTTTTGGGAGATTTTGGTCATGTTTGGTTACCAATAATTCTTCAATTTCCAAATTATCTGCTAAACAAGCACTTGAATTCAGGGTCATATTTATTTCCTCTATCCTTCGGTGTTTTTTTTTTTTTTTTCTCTTTTCTTGAAATCGTTGAAATGCTTGTTGGATCACTCATGCTGATGCTATATTTGTCACATGGAATCTTGGTTTCTTTTTTACCTCTGCCTTGGGAAGAATCTGACTCAAACCTTCAATTGGTCTGAAATTTCTCTGGGTGATCATCCTCCCATCTCTAACATTGTAGAAATTAATATCTTCTAGCCTTTTAGGCTCCGGACATGGATTTCAAATCAAGGGAATTTGAGGATAAAAATATTGGACAGTTAGCTATTATAGGTGGAGAGAAAAACTATAGCAGAAGGTAAGTAGAGGTAGAAGAGATGTATTTTGGTAGGATTTTTGTAGCTAGAAGAGAATCCTTAGCATGATTTCAAATAAGTTAATTATACAAGCATAATCAAAATCCTTACTATAAAATCTAATATCATTAATAATAGTAACTATCTGCCATTCTGGGTCTTTTCCTTGTTGCTGGAACATACGAACCAAAACTTACACCATACAAAGTGAAAATAAATCAAGAAATATTGTGTGGACTCCTGTAAGTGCCGTTTGGCTTTCTTAATTGACATATTTCTTCCGATAAAAAAAAAGAACATACGAACCAAAACTTTGCAATCAGTTTGAATAGTAATTTATTTTAACCCATTGTCTTGCGCCCAACAAATAGCTGCCAAACATGCCTTTGCTTTTGCCGCTAGTGGACCCTGAAGGGATTCACTGCAACCGCATTTTGATAAATTGTTTTATTCCTACTGTCTATGCAAAGCCAAGCGATCCCTGCACCACTGTAAGGCGATTTCCATGCTCCATCAATGATAATCTTCAAGGATTGAGACTCCCCAATGTGGTCCTGTGTTTACTACAAAATACACATAGCTTGTTGTTTACTCCCACTATCAACATTATTATTGTCATTATGCGCTAATGGAGTCTGACATTCATTAGAAATAGCCAACATGAAAAATTGCTTTGCTTCTTCAATTGTTTCATTGATAGTCCTAGGATGTTGATGAAATACAAAACTATTCCTTTGTAAACATAAAGCCCAAAGAATAGCCACTGATTGAAGTATCTTTTCATCCTTAACCTGATCCACCCAATCCTTGAACCACCTAAAAAAAGATATAGGTGATCCTATGCTAAAATCTAGTTCCAACATGGATCCCCTCCATACCCTTTGTGAAAAATAACAATCGAAAAACACATGTTCAAGGGTTTCATTGTTGTTACAATGAGCACATAACATAGCAACTTCCATGACTGGCCTTCTTAACTCCCACTGAACTGGAAGGATTCTATAGAGACACTTCCAAATAAATAAATCTCATATAGAAGGCAACCTTAATTGCCACAACTTTTTCCACGCCAATAATGCTTGTTTGTACCCAAACTAAACCGAATATTCCCTGCTCTTAAGAGGACTCCAAATTATTTTATCCTCACAAAGATGTGTCGGAATATGAATTGTGAGAATCTCTGACCCCCACCCTTCTGCGGGCAAACCGAAACCTTGTGACCTAGCTGGCCACACTTGTAACAAGCAAACTCCCCCTGATTGCCTCTCCCCGAGCCTGCACTCAGCATTGGAAAGGTCGATCTAGCAACACCACCCAAGTTGAAACGCCCTCAAAATAATAACATTAAACCATCAATTAAGACATTCATTGACATACAAAATAGTCACATTCTTCTATTAATCAGAGTTGATCCTTACAAAAGTATTACATGTTAACAACAAAAGCAAATGCCCTACGGGCTTACAGCTTTCCAAGTTAACACTTGGTTACAACAAAAGAGTACTACTCATTTACACTTTAAGCCCTTGGCTTGAAATTACATGTAATACATCAAAAATATACGACAAAAGTATGTCCGCCTCTAGCCTCCCAAGCTATGTCCTTGGAGGTGGCATGCTACCTTTACCTGAAAATGATATTCCCATATAGGGTGAGCCACAGCCCAGTAGAAATATACTAAACCAACCATGAACAATGACTAAGAGATTAGCAATTGATAGATGGTCCACACTAATACATCCACATAAATCACATTTTATGCCTTACGACTTATGAGTCCAAGTTACTTTTCATTTTCCCTTTTTCAACAGATAAGCATATTAGCTCTATCATCTTTTCAACAAATATATATATAAAAACTATATCCCACATTCACAGATAAGCACATAAGCTACATCCACATTTCACAAAGATAAGCATGTTAGCCCTATCTTCACTTCTCTAGACAAGCATATGAGCTATATCTACACTTCTCAAAGATAAGCATATAAGCTCTATCTTCATTTCTCAAGACAAGCATATGAGCTATGTCTACGGAGTTCATCCCCTATCTTCTCCCAACACTATCCGGTTTAGAGGTACATCCCCCATCTTCCCCTAAACCGCGGAGTACATCCCCCATCTCCTCCTCTACACACAATGCATATAAACGCAAGGGTTCTATATACAATCAATCAATACATAAATTTAATGTATTCAATCCACCGTCATATTCTATGACACATTCAATCGATTAGTTTTAGTTTGCCTAATCATCATGCATTGTCTACAACAATCACGACTATCCTCTACCGATAGCCCAAGGCAGTTATTTCTAAATAGGAAATAAATGCACAAATGGATATTTAATCAACATTTCAATTCGGTGAGTGATAATTAACTCAACTACACCCTTTTTCCCATACATTCCCAATCTCAACACTTCCATTTCATTTCCTCATTTCTCAGAATTAATTATCCCGATTAATCAAACAATGTAATTAGGTCATTTTCCATAATTAACATTACAACCCATAAGGTTCCATTTTCATCAATGATTCAACATTTATTCCATTTCTCTATGCCAAACATGCCTCTAGGTTCATTATAAATAAAACCCCAACTTTTGTAAAATTACACAAAGCCCCAAACTCTCACAAAATTACCAAACCAACCCCAACATCTCAAAATACTAAAATTTAAAGACAAAATCCATAGAGAGGAGTAGGATATCCCTACCTCAAATCCGGAGCCCCAATGGAGATGAAGACCAAAACCAAAATGCTCCAAATCTCGAAATTTTCAGATTAAAAGAAAGCCCTCGACGATCAACACAACTTTCGTGAAGGCAAAAGGTGAGCAAACAACCCCTAATAGATCAAATCTAAGAGAGAAGGGCCGGTTTAGAGTGTGAAGCTCTGAAAATGGCTTTTTGGAAAAGTAAGAGAGAGAAAAGATCTTGAAAAAATGATCCAAAAGTCGGATCTCGGATTTATATAAAAGTCTCTCCGCTTGAGCGTCCAAACCCCCGCTCGAGCGTCACTCACAGACTCCCGCTCGAGCGACAAAACTCCAGCTTGAGCGCAGGATACTCACTCCCAGAACTTTTGCAGAACTAGGTCTCCGCTCGAGCGCCAACTCCCCCGCTCGAGCGTCACACACAACACTCCCGCTCGAGCGGCCAACCCCACGCTCGAGCGTCCAACACTGCACAGGAAATACTGGATGGGTGTATTCCCCGCTCGAGCGTCCAAACCTCCGCTCGAGCGGACAAGCCAAAATCTGGGCGACTAGACTTGGTTCCTAAGCGCAACCAACCTACTCCAAATCTTCCCAACACAACCCAAGACTCAAAATAAGGATTAAAGGGTGCAAACAACATACTCTCAACAACCAGCTCCACGGAACCTAAGTCTGTATATAACAAGTAAAGAAAAGGGAAACCGGGATCGTTTGTACCTGCTTAGAGTAATTGGGCACTCATTTTACCAGCTTAATCAATTTAATTTGGCCCAAATAAATTTTCAATTAAACTTCATCGTAGGCTCTAAAAATTATGCCAACCACAATGGCGTAATCAATTTCGGGTTCTGTGGCCGATAAGGCCCTCAATTTAGTTTCCAAAGCAGGTTATTCAAACAGATATCCCTACGATGGGCAGATACGAATTCAAAATCACATAATGGCACACAAGATCATGCTAAACACATGACCATAAACAGATTTAGGACCAATTTAGCATAATACAAAACAGGGATGTCACAATCACGATTTCATGTATAGGGACCAAAGTGAGATTTGGTGCAAAGTGTAAGGGTGAAACGTGTACTTTACCTAAAAATAAATGAGAAGTGTGTTTTTAATAGGGTAAATTACAAATATAGTTTGTTTAAAATATAGATTACCCTCTATGATTCTGGAAAGTACATCACGTTTTTTCAAGTTTCTAATTGTATAATAAATGACTCATTTTATTAATAAATCATCAATTTCTGTGTGGTATTCGGCCAATTAGACCGGCTAATCTAGGAAACCAAACAATTTTTTCCTTTGATCTTGTAGTTTGTGCATATTTGATCCTATCAATAACTACTAACATAATTTTTAATGGAACATTGCTACGTGCTCCTCATCTATCTATTCTGCATTGCCAAAATAGGAGGAAAAAAGAGACCACGTGATCCATATGCGTTAATTTTCCATTAAAACAAATTCATAGTTTTTTAGACCAACTAAATGCAAATTACAAAAATTAAAGTGTCAATTTTCTTGAAATCGAAATAATAAAGACTAAATTTATACAGGTCGAAGCTAGATGGACCATTAGCATCACTATTGTATGCTCATTTTTTTCATCTTGTCCATGCCGAATGGCATGTGAGGAGTATGTAATTGTGGTATTTCTTCACAGTTGTCATCAATACCAATGTACACAAAATGTAAAATTAAATGGTAAATTGTTGTAATTAAAATTATAAGATCCAAAAAGATACAATGAATAATTTTTTGGATTGAGAATAAGATAGTGTGCCATTTATCTTCTCAGCATGAGTTTCTATGGTGGAAAGAAAGAAAGAAAGCAAGCAAAAAGACAAGTATTTTCTTGTTGCATTTTGTGCTCATTTGTGACTGAATTTTTTGTCTAGTATAGTTTATTATATGCCTCCTTTTCTTGGTAAACAAATATTCTACATTTCAAAGTGTACAAGATTCCTTAGTCTCATCTTTTCATTTCTTTGCAGGAGGTAGGTCTGAAATGTTCAATTTCGTTTGCACACCATCAAAAGGAATTAGTAAGTGGTACATTGTAATGTAATGTCAAATTTAGTATGTTATTTTATTTTTTAAATTAATATGATGAGGAATATCTTCTGACAATACTTGGATGTGACAAAGCTTTTCAACTAGAATGTGAGACAAAGAAAAGCCTTAAATGAAATCAACAACGTGTTGGAAGTTGTGCGTGAAGTTCATGGTTTACCTTTTGCTCAAGCATGGGCCCCATGTAGGGTAGACTGGACATTTAGATCTCTGGTTAAGGGTGACATCTTCCATGTGATTCGTAATTTCTATAAAGATGACTACTACAAACAATTTGGTATCGTCAATGTTGTACATCACTTAAGAAAGGGGCAAGGAGTTGTTGAGAGAGCATTCTTAGCCCCTAATGTATTATTGTGCAAGGATGTAACCCAACTTAGCATAATCGACTACCCATTGGCACACTATGCACGAGATCATGAATTAAGTTGTTGTTTTGCAATATGCGTGCAAAGTAGTTACACCAGAAATGACATTTACGTGTTAGAGTGCTTTATGATGCCAAGTAACAAGGACCATGGTAATCAACAGACTGCATTGAGGAAAATATTGGAAACAATGAAGAAAAATTTCCGAACTTTTAAGCTTGCTTGTGGAGAAGAACTTGGGGGACATTTATGTATTGAAGAAATTTCTTTTCACAATGGTGATAAACTTGATTCTGTTCAAATGTCCCAGACTACTAAATCTTGGCCTAGGCTGGAGCCCTTACAAAGTGGAGGAGAGATGACACAACTGGATTCATCGAATCAACAATCAATGGATGCATTAAACAATGAAAGCAATGTTGTAAGTGCGGAACGAAGCAACGTTGATGTTACTTTTTCACAAGAAAAAGGCAAAACAAAGAGGCCAAAAAGAGTGCACAATAAAATTGGAGTTAAAATTGAAATTCCTTTAGATGATATCCTACAAAATTCCAAAAAGAGCATGCAGGTTGCTACAGATAACCTCCAAGGTACTTGCACTCTTAACAAATTAAAATAGAATATTGCTTGTGATTTTACTTATTATTTTCAACTTGACACTCTTCTCCTAAAGAAATATTTGACATTTTGCACTAACAAACATAAAGTTGTGTCTCTTAGCTAGATTCTTCCTTTTGTAGTTAGCCGATCTACACTAAAGCGTGTTTGTAGGGGTTATGGTTTCGCGAGGTGGCCACCATGCAAGAAGAATATAGTTGGTCAATCTTAGTCTAGTGAATCTCCCCGGGGTGTTGATCATCAACAAATATCACAATTAAGTTCTGATCTGCCTTTCAATCAAGCTTCAGCTACTGTTGTTCACGCAAACCCACATAATACAGCAATCGAAAATGCAAATATTGTGACCACGAGGGAAAAATATATAAATGATATTACAATAAAGTTTCGGCTGTGTTTGTCATCAGGATTGGTTGAGTTACAACAACAAATAGCTAAGAGGCTGAACTTAGAAGCTGGAAGTTATTATGTCAAGTATAAAGATGAGGAAGATCACAAGATTTTAATTGCTTGCGATGATGACTTGCAGGATTGTATTAGCGGGTGATGCTATGGTACATTTAGATGTACCATACATTTAGTTATGAACTTATATGATTTTATATCATAACCAATACCATATTAGTCATAACTACTATCATATTAAGTCATAACTTAGTTATATTCAATTATTTACTTATACCATATTCCTTCATAACCAGGTCATAACTAAGATATTTAAATAATTTGACTCTCAAATTAGGCAACCTGTGTAACCGGTTACCAAACAGAGCAAAAGATCAGAGTAGTCCAACAGTCAGAAGTCAGTTGGCCTCCGTCTCTGGCTCGTGCTATTGCTCTTCTCTTCTCCTCCCTCCTCTCTTTCACCATAGCCGAAGCTTCAGCCATTGCCGAAGACCACCAGCCCCGTCGGCGTCGGGGCCACCATTCTCTCGGTGTAGGCATCTTTCTTCATAACCTTTCACTGTCTTGACGTCAAGAACCACAGTTTCTTCCATTCTAATCGAATATTTCCAAGAGATATTCTCTGTAGCTCAGGTTTGTTTCTAACTCTAAACTTCATTTACATTAGTGTCATGACCCAAACCCGACCCTATGGGTTTAGCATCGTAACCGGCCAGTAATCCGAGATTACCGAAGGCCTGCTTAACAGTAGTACAGTAAAACAGAGTACAGGGCCTGGCGGAAGCCAAAACAGTAAAGAAACAATGCCCAATGAGCTGTGACAGTCTGTATGCAAAAAGACTTTTCAAACATATTTACATTCAACAAAGGTATACACAGTATATACAATCATTCAGATTAGGGACTCAAATTCCTAGATAACAGTACAATAAACATTCAGTCTATACAATCCATTCAGTTATTACAAAACACCCCTAAGCCTTAGCAAGATAGGCTTGGAACCTCGCAGTGAGGCACGGTAGTTGGCTTGACAAAACTGGAGTAACCCTGACGCTCCTAGTCGCGGTCGGGTGCCTGTATACCTACATATATATATGAGCAGTGAGCTAAAGCCCAGTGAATAACATAATGCGTAAAGAGGTTAAGAATGAATGTCCTTACAGTAATGAAAACACTTATGGATTCAAGAGGTGTCTCGCACAGATTCTAGAGGTGGCTCACTTTGTAGCACTTAGTTCCGTGCAGCACTTTGCTCCAAGTTTCACAGATTATAACAGTCATATGTGGTACATCCAGTAGCTAAACAGTACAGTAGGTCTTAATAGACCGGGTCTTAATAGACCAAACAGTGAATGATGGCCATCATATCAGTAAACAGTAGTGGTTCCAACAAGGGAACCGACAGAGATCTCTGTAACAGTAACAGTAAACAGTAGGTGCTAAGGATGCCACAATACAGTTCAGAATATAGGACATACATTCATTCAGTTAACAGTAATCAGTTCAGAAAACAGTACAGTTCAGTTGTTCAGAAGATAATCATTTGTGAACATATCTTTACACAATCGTTACTCACAGAGTTCGGGCTACAGTAAGCTAGAGCGTGCCTCCCCAGTCGCCAACCCTACACAGTTAACAGATTGAACACACACTAAGCTACACAGTCGGAAGAGATAATAACTTAATCCCTAATGCCTCGGTGTGTTCTACATCTAAGCCCTCAAGAAGATGCCTTAAACTAGGCCTAAGAATGCCTAGAATGAGATGAGGATGCAAAGATGCGCTTTTAAAAGCATTTTCAGACTTTCAGAAAACAGGGG
Source organism: Camellia sinensis (assembly GCF_004153795.1). Classification (NCBI taxonomy): domain Eukaryota; kingdom Viridiplantae; phylum Streptophyta; class Magnoliopsida; order Ericales; family Theaceae; genus Camellia; species Camellia sinensis. The sequence continues at coordinate 1,770,243 of NW_021024953.1, read as the reverse complement.
TCACGCTCGAGCGTAGGTCACTCCGCTCGAGCGGACATGCAGACAAAGGTACCCGCTCGAGCAGCAAATCCCCCGCTCGAGCGTACTGCAAAAGTATTGGATGGGTGAAATCTCCGCTCGACGCCCGCTCGAGCTTGAGACACATGACTTCGTTCGAGCGCCCAATCCTCCGCTCGAGCGGACGGTAAAACAGTGCAGAGATACTGGATGCTCGGATTCCACGCTCGAGCGTCACTCTTCCCCGCTCGAGCGGGAGTGCAGAATCTGGAAATCCCAGATTGCACCTCCAAGTCAAACTCAAGTTCAAAAGCATCAAAACCGATCCTCTTGGGCCCATTTTCTGGAAAACTCTTATAAACACATGGAATAACATGGTTCAAAGCTCAATTTTGAGAAATCAAGGCCCAAGGGTGTTTAATTCAAATCCAATTTCAAACCATTTTTCAAGAACAATTCTCAAACATGACATGCATGATCTTCAAATAACTTTCAAGTTTCAAAACATGCTCTAATGAGCCAATTGATTCACAAACATGATGAAAACATGGCCTACACTCAAAACATGGACATGCATGTAACAATTTGCCATGAACTCAACTCAAAATCCAACAATACTAACATGCATGCATGAATTATGCTCTATTATGCTCTATTTCAACATGCTAGAACTAATCCATGGCTCAATGCTCAATCCTGACATGAATCATGCAAGAACAAGATAAACAAGAGGGCAATTACTCTACCTTAGGTCTCCAATGCAAGACTAGGAGCTCAATTTAGCAATCTACACTTCAATTACCAAGCAATTCTTCAAGTTTCCAAGCAATTCAAGGTGAATTCACTCTAACTCCCTATTTCTCTCTCTCTAGTCGGTGATGTGCTCAAAAGAAATGGCTGAGCAAATGTTCATATCAAGTATAAGGCTCAAATGTGTGTGAGGTAGTGGTCCATTAGGGGTAGTTTGGTGATTAAGTCCAAAACCGGCAATCCATCAATATTTAGTCTAATTTAATCATACCTAATCAGTTTTCAGATAGATACACCATAAAATCACATTAATTATGAGGATCATAAAACATCAATCAATTCCCGGTTCGGCCGCCGATAAGGCCTTCAATTAGCAGTTTAAGCATAAAACGTGAACAGATCAAATAAACAATCAAACAGATAGAATACAGATTAACATACACACTCAGTCAATTCAGTTCCAGTTTTCAGTCAGTCAGTTCAGTACTTTAATCAGTTCAATTATCAGTCATGATCAGTTCAGTTTAACGGTAATCAATGTTTATCGGTAAGCAGTGGTGAGGGTTATTACAATTAGGGCTTTTGATTTGAAAACCCTAACCATTTCTTGGAAATATCTCTTGGAAATTAATAGTAAGAAATTAATTTTGATGGGAATTTGTATCATAATTTCTTCCTCAAAGTAAGTATGAAAATCTATATGGGCAAGTATGTGTCGCATCTCGTTGAGTCTAGGTATCAAGTTGCATCTCTAAAGTTTAGTGAAAAATTTTCAAATCTCTGTCTTGGTTTGTTTGCTACAAGTTGGATATCACATCTTTTTGGATTACCAGGTTGCTGATAATTTGGTGTTTGGAGTCGGGATAAATTGTGGACAGCTTAAACTGTAGATCCTTCCACAAATCTTCGTATCCATTACAAGTCTCAGCCCAATGTTCAGCCCATCTAAGTTCATTTTTGGGCGATTTTGGTCATGTTTGGTTACCAATAATTCTTCAATTTCTAAATTATCTGCTAAGCAAGCACTTGAATTCAGGGTCATATTTATTTCCTCTATCCTTCGGTGTTTTTTTTTTTTCTCTTTTCTTGAAATCGTTGAAATGCTTGTTGGATCATTCATGCTGATGCTATATTTGTCACATGGAATCTTGGTTTCTTTTTTACCTCTGCCTTGGGAAGAATCTGACTCAAACCTTCAATTGGTCTGAAATTTCTCTAGGTGATCATCCTCCCATCTCTAACATTTTAGAAATTAATATCTTCTAGCCTTTTAGGCTCTGGACATGGATTTCGAATCAAGGGAATTTGAGGATAAAAATATTGGACAGTTAGCTATTATAGGTGGAGAGAAAAACTATAGCAGAAGGTAACTAGAGATAGAAGAGATGTATTTTGGTAGGATTTTTGTAGCTAGAAGAGAATCCTTAGCATGATTTCAAATAAGTTAATTATACAAGCATAATCAAAATCCTTACTATAAAATCTAATATCATTAATAATAGTAACTATCGGCCATTCTGGGTCTTTTCCTTGTTGCTGGAACATACGAACCAAAACTTACACCATACAAAGTGAAAATAAATCAAGAAATATTGTGTGGACTCTTGTAAGTGCCGTTTGGCTTTCTTAATTGACATATTTCTTCCGATGAAAAAAAAGAACATACGAACCAAAACTTGGCAATCAGTTTGAATAGTAATTTATTTTAACCCATTGTCTTGCGCCCAACAAATAGCTGCCAAACATGCCTTTGCTTCTGCCGCTAGTGGACCCTGAAGGGATTCACTGCAACCGCATTTTGATATATTGTTTTATTCCTACTGTCTATGCAAAGCCAAGCGATCCCTGCACCACTGTAAGGCGATTTCCATGCTCCATCAATGATAATCTTCAAGGATTGAGACTTCCCAATGTGATCCTGTGTTTACTACAAAATACACATAGCTTGTTGTTTACTCCCACTATCAACATTATTATTGTCATTATGCGCTAATGGAGTCTGACATTCATTAGAAATAGCCAACATGAAAAATTGCTTTGCTTCTTCCACTACAAGAAAAAACACCTTTGGCGACTAAATTTTTAGTCGCCAAAGGTCCTATTTTAGTTGCCAAATGTCAAAATTGCACTTTTCCCGACTAAAAAGTTTAGTCGCCCGTGTTGTCGCCAATAAATGGTCGCGAATGCCTTTGGCGACTAAAATACTGTTTGTCGCCAATATGTATGTCTTCAGCGACTAAAGATTTCGTCGCCAATAGTCAATTTCTTTATTGGACATTATACCTTTGCCGACTAAACTGTTAGTCGCCAATAGTTCATTTTTTATTTTATTATTTATACCTTTGGCGACCATTCACTTTAGTCGTTGAAAGTGTTTTCAGAAAAAAATTTTTTTTGCCTCCGCTGCTCCCAACAGGTTTCGAACTTGCGACGTCCCTTTGCACACGCCAAACCCTTTGCACAACACTCCCTCCACTCTGCCAGTATATCATCACATGATCATATATGCAATATATATTATTTATATACTATATTAACCGCAATTAATACAAAATAATATTTATAAATATAATTTTTTTAATTCAATATAATTTTTGTAAAAAAATAAATTATTTGCTAAAAAAAAAAGTATGCGACTTTTGGCGACTAAAACCATTTTTTAGTCGCTAATTGTATTATTTTGGGCTACTAATTATTTATTTGTCGCTAAAAAACAAGTTCTCAATTAAAAATCAGGACTTTTGGCGACTATCCAGAAATTTCGTCGCCAAAACCACTACTTTGGGCGACTAAAATGGATTTTCGTCGGCAAAACCCCCACTTTCAGCGACTAAATTGTTTTTAGTCGCCAAAACTGCTATAATCGGCGACTAAACCTGTTTTTTGTCGCCAAAACCGTAACTTTTCGCTACTAAAGTATTTTAGTCGCCAAAAACTGTGACTTTTGGCTACGAAACAAAGTTCAGTCGCTAAAAACCATATATTCGGCGACTAAACTTCATTTTAGTCGCTAAAACCCTGCTTTTCGGCGACTATACTCTTTTAGTCGCTAAAACCTTGCTTTTCGGCGACTAATTTCATTTTAGTCGCCATTTGATGCACTTTCAGCGACGAATTTTTTTTTTTTAGTCGCCGTTTGTGTTTTTTGTTGTAGTGTTCAATTGTTTCATTGATAGTCCTAGGATGTTGATGAAATACAAAACTATTCCTTTGTAAACATAAAGCCCAAAGAATAGCCACTGATTGAAGTATTTTTTCATCCTTAACCTGATCCACCCAATCCTTGAACCACCTAAAAAAAGATATAGGTGATCCTATTCTAAAATCTAGTTCCAACATGGATCCCCTCCATACCCTTTGTGAAAAATAACAATCAAAAAACACATGTTCAAGGGTTTCATTGTTGTTACAATGAGCACACAACATAGCAACTTCCATGACTGGCCTTCTTAACTCCCACTGAACTGGAAGGATTCTATAGAGACACTTCCAAATAAATATATCTCATATAGAAGGCAACCTTAATTGCCATAACTTTTTCCACGCCAATAATGCTTGTTTGTACCCAGACTAAACCGAATATTCCCCGCTCTTAAGAGGACTCCAAATTATTTTATCCTCACAAAGATGTGTCGGAATATGAATTGTGAGAATGTGTTTAATACAATCTTCGAGGAAAAAAAGTATAACCAGAGATTCTTTCCAACATTTCTGCTCATTATCTATCAAGTGCTCTGCTCTCATACTAGGCCATAACCTATTGATATGCCTCCCCTTCAATGGATTAGATACCACCGGTATCCATTGATCCCCAAAAGGCATAATCTGTTTACCATTCCCCACAACCCAATGGATGCCCGAATTTAGGAGATCCCTAACAAAAGACTACTCCATCCTCACGAAGCATTGTTGGCCTTCTTAGCAAGCAAAAAGATTGACTAGGACAATATTTTCCTAATAGAATTTGAGATAGCAACATATTCAAATTAGATAGCAGTCTCCATGCTTGTTTAGCTAGTAAAGCTTGATTAAAACACCTAAGATCTCTAAACTCCAACCCACCCCATTATTTTGGTAAGCACACATGGGTCCACTTCTTCCAACTAACACCTTTGTCCCGATTTGAATTCCATAAGAAATTCCTAATAATGCCTGTCAACTTTTCCAAAAAAGAAACCGGCATTTGAAAAACCGGCATTAAATAATGTAATGCATGACACCCCCCTTCCAGCAAAGTTCAACAATTCACATTTCCATCCTTTTAACTTACGCTGAGTTTTGTCAAGAATAGTATTAAAAATCGGGTGATGCTATGGTACATTTAGATGTGCCATACATTTAGTTATGAACTTATATGATTTTATATCATAACCAATACCATATTAGTCATAACTACTATCATATTAAGTCATAACTTAGTTATATTCAATTATTTACTTATACCATATTACTTCATAACCAGGCCATAACTAAGATATTTAAATAATTTGACTCTCAAATTAGGCAACCTGTGTAACCGGTTACCAAACAGAGCAAAAATCAGGGTAGTCCAATAGTCAGAGTAGTCCATAGCATCACCCAGTTCTCTCTGGCTCGTGCTCTTGCTCTTCTCTTCTCCTCCCTCCTCTCTTCCACCATAGCCGAAGCTTCAGCCATTGCCAAAGACCACCAACCCCATCGGCGTCGGGGCCACCATTCTCTCGGTGTAGACATCTTTCTTCATAACCTCTCACTGTCTTGACGTCAAGAACTAGAGTTTCTTCCATTCTAATCGAATATTTCCAAGAGATATTTTCTGTAGCTTAGGTTTGTTTCTAACTCTAAACTTCATTTACATTAGCGCTTTTGATTTGAAAACCCTAACCCTTATTGAATATTTGATATGGATGTTAAACCACCAGCTGAACCACCTGAGATGATAGCCTGTTCGAATAGAGTTTTAGGAGTAATTAAGAACAAAAACACTATTTCAAATTTTTTTACAATAAGATAATTGAAGATACTTCAAAATTAATATGAATTTTAAAAATAAGTTTAATATAACTCATAGTGGGGAATTTTGTTTAGAAATGATATGGGTATGGTAGATTACTCCCAAAAATTTGTTTACATGAAGCTGCTTTGAGAAGTGATGATGAAAGGTGAGATTCAATATGAAGGCAAGATGGGAATGTTTATGAGATGATAAGTATGATTAGGGTACGGTTTTTGCAATTGATTCAATCATAGCCTTGTCCATTATGTTATTGCTTCATTTGGTTGTCATAAATGAAAGATCCAAAATCAATCATTTTTTTTCCTGGTAACCAAACAGAAGTCTGATTATATTTTTCCCCTCCATTTGATTCACGCAAGAAACGTAGAGTAACAACTCCGATATAATAATTTAGTTTTGGTGTTATAGCAGGGGGTGCTTCTCAAGAAGTAATTTGTGCCTTGATGTTGCTTTATTATGATGTTTGGATTCTCTGCTCTGCCTTCTCTGCACTTTATACATCTCAACAAAATATATAATTCCATGATTTAAAATAAAAATGGCAAAAATATCGCATAACTACCGAATTCAATGGTTTAAATTTAAAATGAAAATAAAAATGACAAATTTGTATAACTACCTACCCTAAAACAATGTGGCTTTGCTTTAACTTTAACTGATTACCATTATTATTTCAAAGACATTTTGGATTCGAAATTCTGATATTGTATGTTAATGCACTTAACTCAAAATTAATTGATAATGAGCGGAGGAGCCTCTCAAGTATGTTAACCAAGTTTGGGTGACTTAGAGAGTAGATTTTGTTGTGGGAATTGAAAAATATTTATCTTAAATCAATTTTATACAATAATATTGAAAGCAAAATAGATTCTTTGAAAATAGGTTTTCACAATTCAATATGAACTATACATACAAATATATAACAGAATAAGTAAAAGATGAAAGAATTCAGAAAGTAGCTTGTGTGATTGTGAGAGGCACGTCAAAGACGTTGTCCTAAAGTCGTTATGCGCTCCCTTCGTGCAGGTTCTAACGATCACAAACGACTCCAAGATACAACCCAAGAATCCACAGGAATCTGATATATTTCACAGTTGTACCAGAAGAATTTGCCAAGAATGTATCAATTGCTAAGAAAATATGAAATATAAAATACTGTAAAGAGAAGAAGGAGAGAGAGAGAGAGAGAGATCAGAGTACGTTGTATCTCTTTTCTCAATTAGAGTCCTATTTAAATAGGCTCTTTGGTATTTGTTTGGAACAGACACACCTTTTGATATAAAACCAAAACCAAAACCAAAACCAAATTTAAAATTCAAATAAATAAGGCTATAAAAGGAAACAAATAAATAATAAAATATAATAATAAATAAAAATAATTAAAGTTTTGAAGCTTTTAGGAAATCTGCAACAATCCCCCACAAAATTCAAAACTTTGTAAAATAGTCAAATAATAAAAATAAATAAATAAATAAATAAATAAAAATAATATGGGCAACTTTAAAACCATACAATGGGTGTAGGTGTTTTTCAAACTTGAACCTCACTTAGTGTTAACAGTTTCATTCTGAAAGAATCTTAGTGAACTAGGTCTTGAACTAAATCCTTTTACCAGAATTCAACATGTCACACATATGGTATGATACATAACTGTGGCGCGGGTTAGCACTATTAGCAGCCATTTGCTCAATCTTGATTCTCATGAGATTTTTAGGAAATAGCCCTATTTCCACGGTCGTGGCTTCATGACGCTCTCACTTAGGTGAATCCTCCAAAGATAGAAGTGACGGATGTCTATCTTGCGAGAGTTTGCCCGCCTCGGATTCATTTAGAGTAAGACTCTTCCTTAACCATCACATTTATATCAGCACTAATATCTTAGGGATGAGCAGGAGAATATAATTTAATAAAGTCTCCTTCTTTAAAGTGCTGGAATACAAGTGACACTATAAGGATTGTTCCTACCTATTGAACTTCCTTCATGGGATCTCCAATCACAGAAGTCGGGTTACTTCCTTAGTTGACTCCTTATGGGCTTAGACCCATCCCCCTCGATAAATCTAAGACTACACTCTTAGATAAACCTTTTGTTAATTGATCAGCAATATTCTTTTCGGATTTCACAAAATTCAACGATACAACATTTTTATTCACCAAACTTTTAATTGATTTATACCTCACTTGCATATGCCTATTCATCTTTTTATTAGTATGTGCTTGTCTCACAAGTTCTATTACAGCTCTATTATCACAATGTATAGAAATAGCAGGTATAGGATTTTTCACAAGTGAAATATCAAGGAGTAAATTTTTAATCCACTCAGCTTCAATACACGTAGTGTCTAAGGCTATAAGTTCTGATTCTGTTGTACTTCTAGAGATAACGGTTTGTTTTTTAGAACCCCATGATATTGCTACTCCACCTAACATAAATATATACCCAGTAGTAGACTTAACATCCAAGTTATCTGTTATCCAATTAACATCACTATAACCTTCTACAACATTAGGAAAACTACTAAAGCAAAGTGAATAATCTAGAGTTCCTCTTAAATATTTAAAAACTCTTTCCACAGCAATCCAATGATTTTTACTAGGATTATGAGTATGTCTACTTAATCTCCTAACAGCATAGGCAATATTAGGTCTAGTCTTATTAGCAATATAGAGAAGTGATCCAATAATTTGAGAATATCTAAGTTGAGATACAAGTACACCATTATTTTTCTTCAAATTCATGCTAGGATCAAAAGGAGTTGAAACAGGTTTGAGATTATAATAATCAAACTTTTTTAACATTTTCTCTAGGATTCTAGATTGATTCAATATAATACCTTTGGTTGTTTTCTCTAATTTCATACCCAAAATTATATAAGCTTCTCCTAAATCTTTCATATCAAATTTTGAAGATAAATAAGATTTCACATTATTAATTATTTCTAAATTTGTTCCAAATAATAAGATATCATCAACATATAAACACAAAATAATACATTCCCCACTATCGTCTTTATAGTATACACATTTGTCATGATCATTGATCTTAAAACCAAATTCTAGAATTATCTTATCAAACTTTTCATGCCACTGTTTAGGAGCTTGCTTAAGTCCATACAAAGATTTAACCAACTTGCAAACTTTATGTTCTTGTCCTTTAACCACAAAACCTTCAGGTTGCTCCATATAAATTTCTTCATCTAAATCTCCATTCAAAAAAACAGTTTTAACGTCCATTTGATGAATTTCTAAATTATAAATGGATGCTAGAGCAATTAAGATTCTAATGGTTGTGATCCTAGAAACAGGTGAATATGTATCGAAATAATCTATTCCTTTCTTTTGTGAAAATCCCTTGGCTACTAATCTTGCCTTATATTTATCTATACTTCCATCAGGTTTTAACTTCTTCCTAAATATTCATTTGCAATCGATAGCTTTACTCCCAGGAGGTAGGCTAGTCAACTCCCAAGTATTATTTTGAAGAATAGATTCAAACTCACTATTAATGGCTTCCTTCCAAAATGGTGCATCTAAAGATGATATAGCTTCTATAAAAGTATTTGGTTCCCCCTCAGTTAAAAAAATATAAAAATCATCTCCAAAGGTTTTCTCTATTCTAGTTCTCTTACTTTTTCTAGGTTCTATATTTAGATGTTTAGAGTCATCTCTTAAAGGAATAACACTAGTACCAGCAGTAGAAGTTCTATTTACAACCTGATTTGAGATCCGAGTTTTATATGGAAAAATATCTTCGAAAAATGTAGCTTCACGAGATTCAATTATTGTATTATTAGTAATTTCACTAATTTCAGAATTTATTACTAGAAATCTATTATATAACGATCCCGGTTGTCCCTTTACTGTTCTGTTGTATTCCGGACTCGGTTCCGTGAAGTTGGTAGTAGTATTTATCTTGTTGTCGTCCTTTAATTCCACATGATTGAGTTTTAGGATGTTTTGGGCAAGGTTGTTACAGGTTGGTTAGGCCTTGGTTTCAATTCCTTGTTGCCCAGTTTTTAGGCGTTCCGCTCGAGCGGGTCTTCTTGCGCTCGAGCGGGGATTGCACACTTCCAGTATTTTCGTGCTCCTGCAAAAATTCTGTAGATGTGATTTTTACGCTCGAGCGGGTTTGTTTACGCTCGAGCGGTGGCGCTCGAGCGGGTCTGTTGGCGCTCGAGCGGGTAGTACCTTTTGGGTATAAGTTCTGGGAGATGGAAATCTACGCTCGAGCGGACTAGTTTTTGCGCTCGAGCGGAAGTGCTTTATTCTTGTGTCTTGACGCTCGAGCGGGTCTTATTGCGCTCGAGCGTGTTCAGATTTTTGTTCTTGGCGCTCGAGTGTTATGTTCTCCGCTCGAGCGGGTCATACGTATATGAGTTATCCGCTGGGTGATTTTAAATCCCTTTTTGCTTTTCTTTCTCTCTCCTACTTTTTCTAAAAACCATTTTTGAGAGCCCCTCTCTCTAGAAACTCCCTTCTCTCTAGGGTTTGATTTAGATAGAGTGTCCTCATTCTCTTCGGCCTTTGTAAAAGTTGTGTGGATCGTCGAGGGCGTCGTTTTGATCCGAGAATCTTGGTCTTTGGAGCATTTTGGTTTTGGCTTCTTCTCCACCCGAGCTCTAACTTCGAGGTAGGGATATCCTACTCCTCTTTATGAGCTTTGTCTTTAAATTTTAGTATTTTGAGATGTTGGTGTTGGTTTGGTAATTTTGTGAAAGTTTGGGGCTTTTGTGTAAATTTATAAAAGTTGGGGTTTTAGCTATATAAAAACCTGATGCATGTTTGGCATGGAAAAGTGAAAGAATGTTAAAGCATTAATGAAAATGGAACCTAAGGGATGTAATGTTAATTATGGGAAATGCCTAATTACGTTGGTTAATTAATTTGCATAATTAATTATGAGAAATGAGGAATTGATTTGGAAAGTTGTGGATTAAAGGGGTTAGTTGGATTATTATCACTCACCTAGTTGAAATGTTGATTATATATCCATTGTTGCATTTATTTTCTGTATAGAAATAACTGCTTTGGGCTATCGGTGGAGGATAGTCTTGATTGTTGTAGACAATGCATGATGATTAGGCAAATTGGAACTAATCACTGGAATGTGTCATTGAGTATGACGGTTGAAAGAATACATTAAATTTATGGGTTGTGTGATGATGTGTATAATTATTGTTTATATGCATTGTGTTGTGTTGGAGGAGATAGGGGATGTACTCCACGGTTTAGGGGAAGATAGGGGATGAACCTCTAAACCGGATGTTGTTGGGAGGAGATAGGGGATGGACTCCGTAGATAGAGCTCATATGCTTATCTAGTGATGTATTGACAGAGCTCATATGCTTGTCATTGGAAGTGTGATAGCGCTCATATGCATATCTGTGGAAGTAATGATATAGCTTGTATGCTTATCTGTTGGTGTGTGATATAGCTAGTATGCTTATCTATTATGAAATGGGAAAGTACTTGATATGAGTTATTGTCTCATATGAGTTGTTTGGCCAGGCTCTGAGCCATGGTTATAAACTGAGAATTTGAAAAGAATTGGAAAATGAATTGTAACATGGACTTGTATGTCATGACACAGTAAAGTGTGATAAGAGAAAGTATCAGTGTTGGCCATCTATCAACTGCTAATCTTTTAGTCATTGTTCATATTTGGTTTAGTGTATTTCTACTGGGCTGTGGCTCACCCTATATGGGGATATCATTTTCAGGTACAGGTAGCATGCCACCTCTAAGGACATAGCTTGGGAGGCTAGAGGCGGACACACTTTTGTTGTTTCAATTCCTTTTGATGTATTACATTTAAATTCAAGCCAAGGGCTTAATGTGTAAATGAGTTAGTACTCTTTTATTGTAACCAAGTGTTAACTTGGAAAGCTGTAAGCCCTTAGGGCATTTGCTTTTGTCGTTAACATGTAATACTTTTTGTAATGGAACTCTGATGAATAGAAGAATGTGGAGTTTTTATATATCAATGCATGTCTTTATTGATGGGTTTAATGTTATTATTTTGAGGGCGTTACATATTAGCACTACTATTTTGAGCATATCCTAAGAAAACAATATCCACAGTTTTAGGTCCTATTTTCTTACGTTTAGGTTATGGAATTGCTACTTTTGCTAAACACCCCCACACTCTTAACATTTTAAGATTAGGTACTCGTTTTTTTTCCAGATTTCATAAGGTGTTTTATCATTGTCATTTACAATTACTTTATTTAATATAACACAAGCAGTGAGTATTGCTTCCCCCCACAAGCTTTCTGGTAAACCAGAACTAATAAGCATTGCATTTATCATATCCATAAGAGTTCTATTTTTCCATTCAGCTATCCCATTAGATTGTGGAGAATAAGGTGGGGTTACTTCATGAATAATTCCATGTTCTTCACAAAAAATACCAAGGGTACCTACATTATATTTACCTCCTCTATCAGATCTAAGTTTTTTAATCTTTCTTTCTAATTGATTTTCTACTTCAGCTTTATAAATTTTAAATTTACTAAACACTTCATCTTTGGTTTTAATTAAATATAAGTAACAAAACTTAGAACAATCATCTATAAAGGTTACAAAATACTTATTTCTTGCTCTAGTTAGTGGTCTATTAGAATCACAAACGTCACTATGTATAAGGTCTAAGAGTTGTGAATTTCTTTGTACAGATTTATAATGTTTCTTAGGTTGTTTTGCTTGCACACATATTTCACATTTGCGTTTAACATCAATAGATGATTTAGGTACTAATTCTAAATTCATCATTTTCCTAATTATCCTTAAATTCACATGTCCAAGTCTTTTATGCCATAAATCACAAACTTCAATATTGAAAATATTGTGAGAGATATAATTAACTTCAAAAAATACATTCAATTTAAATAAACCATCACATACAAAAACTTTACCAATAAAAATATCATTTTTATTTATTACAATTTTATTCGATTCCATTACAATTTTGTAACCTAACTGTACTAAACACGATCTACTAATTAGATTTCTTCTAACTTCAGGAACATATCGCACATCTCTCAAAGTTAAGATTTTTCCAGAAGTCATCTTCAAATCTATATCTCCAATGCCAAGTATCGGTGCAATTGATCCATTTCCCAAAGTTACACTTCCTCCACTTGATTTCTGGAAAGTTTTAAAATAACCACAATCAAAACACACATGTATATTAGCCCCAGAATCTAACCACCAATCTTGATATTCAAAAGTACAATTAATTTCAGGATTATACCTAAAAGATGCAATTTCTTCTTTCTCCAAAATCATATTCACTTGAGTATTATGACCTTGATTTCTTTGCTTATTGTTGAACCTTGGTTTAAACTCATCAGTCTTCTTAAAAAAACAATCCTTCAAATAATGATTGGTTCTTCCACATACATAGCACAACCTTTTGCCACTCCCTTGTCCCTTAAAATTATTAGCATTGGCTTGGTAGGTGTTATTATGTTGTTTGCCATTTTGACCTATAGATTTAAACTTAAGGTTGTTCTTGAAAATTTTACCTTTAGGTCAAAAGTTATTCCTTTTGTTGGAACTAATCTTATTCCCATTCTCCACCACATTTACCTTAGGCGTTTTCTCTTTTCTAGTTTCTAGATTTGATCTATGATTCTCTTCCACCCTAAGTGTATTGATTAATTGAGTTAATGACAGATCTCCTTGTTTGTGCCTAAGACGCTTAGCAAAGTCATTCCAAGATGGAGGTAATTTATCGATAAGACAAGACACTTTAAACTCCTTACTAAAAGTTGTCCCTTTCTTTTCTACTTTTCTAAGTAGTTCTTGAAACTCATGAATTTGGTCTCCTACAAGTATGTCATCTTTCATTTTATAACCATTAAAATTAGAGACAATGAACCTATCAATACCAGCATCTACAGTTCCATATTCAGCCTCTAAGGTTTTCCATAGTTCTTTTGCAGTCGAGGTGGTTGACTGATATACATCATATAAATGGTCAGATAATACACTAAGGATTCTGTTATAACAATGAAATTCGATTTGTTCGGGTGACAACCAAGATCCAACAAAATCCTGATCTTCTATGGCAGACATAAGACCCAACACGGTCAACCAATATCTTGTTTGTTTTTGCCATCTTTCAAAATTATTACCATTAAATTTTTCAGGCTTCACACTAACGGTTTCTTCTAAGTTAGCCATAAAAATAAATTAGTTAAGGTACAAGAGAGTAGACAATTATAAAATCTGTAAGAGACAACAATGAATAAATGAATAACAATCAAAACAATCACAAATGTTATTTAAATTTGTAATTGACAATTAACATCCAACAACTCAAGAATATATATTTATAAAAGATGATAAAGACAAAATCTTGATACAAATTAAACTTGTAATATAAATATTTTATTATTATTTTCCTCTTATTTTAATAGATCTTAAATCATAAAAACATGAAAGAAGCAAATAACTTTACATAGAATTTCATGCAACAAACAAACAGTTTTTCATACAATAGTTTACACGGATTGCTTTCGAAAAAATATGAGGTTTCGGGAAAAAAAAATGAGTCAGCAAATTAAAGAATTAATATTAATGGTATGTTAATGGGACTTTAGGATTAAATAATAAAAGTTAATCTAAACAACAATGTTCATCCCCAGTAAGATTAACAAAAGAACTAAACTATGCAAGTCAATGAAAATAGGGTTTTGTATAGAATGGTAAGAATTGAATATATACAGAACGTAATAAATTTTTTAAAAACAAAATATAACGACTTTAGATTGTTGTGGGAATTGAAAAATATTTATCTTAAATCAATTTTATACAATAATATTGAAAGCATCAATTTTATACAATAATATTGAAAGCAAAACAGATTCTTTTTAAATAGGTTTTCACAATTCAATATGAACTATACATACAAATATATAATAGAATAAGTAAAAGATGAAAGAATTCAGAAAGTAGCCTGTGTGATTGTGAGAGGCATGTCAAAGACGCTGTCCTAAAGTCGTTATGTGCTCCCTCCGTGCAGGTTCTAACGATCACAAACGACTCCAAGATACAACCCAAGAATCCACAAGAATCTGATACATTGCACAGTTGTACCAGAAGAATTTGCCAAGAATGTATCAATTGCCAAGAAAATATGAAATATAAAATACTGTAAAGAGAAGAAGGAAAGAGAGAGAGAGATCAGAGTACGTTGTATCTCTTTTCTCAATTAGAGTCCTATTTAAATAGGCTCTTTGGTATCTGTTTGGAACAGACACACCTTTTGATATAAAACCAAAACCAAAACCAAAACCAAATTTAAAATTCAAATAAATAAGGCTATAAAAGGAAACAAATAAATAATAAAATATAATAATAAATAAAAATAATTAAAGTTTTGAAGCTTTTAGGAAATCTCCAACAGATTTGAGATAAATCTAAACAATGTAACAGAGAGGGAGTGGGACATAGGATTCAGATTCCTTTGCTCCTTACCTCCTCAAGTACTCTCTTCTGTCAGAAAACTATTACTTTCATCTTGTTTGGACCATGCTATGATCACTTTCTGCCGGAAAGGGACTGCTTACTTCACTTATGGTACTAGCAACTTTCATTCACACCTTTGGTTAGGCCATCCAGTTGGACCCTTATCTATTGTTTACTAGTTGAAATTTTACACTGGCAGCATGATTTTAAATAGTTGTATTGAAAGGGTGATGCTATGGTACATTTAGATGTGGTTTACGCGCTCCTCTTTCTAGACTCTGCAATTAATGAATTACAGGTGGATAATAGTGATTACTGTTTTTTCAGGGGTTAAGCTTTCAATTTCACTAGACGTTTGTAGACGCGCCCGCATGGGGGGCCCTCGCTACAGTTCGGACTCGATTTGTGTCACGGTTCTTAATCTGAACCAAAGAGTCCAAATCCGGCAAATCGTTTTGAGAAACAGATTTTTTGAAAAGTAGTGCCAAACATGGACTGCTTTGCCAGATACAGAGTTGCCACCTAAATATTTTAAAATGAGGGAATTTAGGAAACCCTGACTCGGTGCCAAAGGCCACGTGTCCATCATCACCAGAGTTGCCTTGGCTTGGGAGCTTGGGTACGATCGGGGAAGGTTAGCTATGAGCACCCCCTCTCGCCCGATCCGAAGATCGGCTTCTACTAACCATGATATCCGTTTTTGAAAACGTTATGTGTTCTTATTCCGGTTATTAGCCTAGAATTATTATATTATGCGCACAGCAAACAAGTATAGGCTAGATTGCCTAATTTGGGAATAAGCATTGCATATCCGTTTGTTTTGGAAAAATGTCTTGGAATTTGCTACTCGCAAGTAGGCTAAAACACGGATACGGATTTCAACGAGTTTTTCCAACTCAGACAATCCAACCTTCACCCACAGGCATTCAAACAGTTTATCACATAAACATCTAGCCACATGGTAAGCATACTGTCATGATAGCATTCACACGCATGCGATATGCTAAAGCATGAAAATACTTACATCGTACTCCGTGCCAAAACAATAAACTAGTTAGCCAACATGCATGATCCTAGTTCATGTCAAATTGACTAATGCAACACATACAGGATGCAATTAGAATAGGCTCGGCTAACCTAAACATGGCATGTGAAATGCAATCAATTGATGCACGTATTCAATTTGGAATTGAAGTACAAATGTAGTTAGCATGATGTACCGAGCCCGGTGCATGCAAGACAAATGTATGGATGCACGCATGCATAGCATAAGGTATGCTAATTTAAACATGACCTATTACTAACCATCAAAGCAGGTAAGTAAAAGGGAGAAAGAAGTGGGGGTTGGAAGACATGCACACACTCACCCACACTTATTTACAATTCACCCTCGCTCGGAGGGACCAAATAAATATTACAGATAATTAACCTACAAGCTAATTAAATATTACAAGGCCATCTAATTAGCTAAGCAAATTAACTAATCTAGGGAAAACAGATAAACCACCTCGGGAAGAGAGCCTAATGCAATGCGTGCTCGGTCCTTCCCGGAAGTACACTGCCATGCACAAGCTGCCTCGTTTTCCTTGCTATACTCCTCTGGAGACTACCAAAGTCTCAGGATTGTTTCCCTGGACATTGGGAGACACCACCGGCTGAGTGGAATGGCCACCGGCAGTGGTATGTGATCACCGGCTGTTGGTGAAAGCTATCGGCCCAGGAGGGATTGCCGGTCGGCACTAGACACTGCCGGTCGGCAGAAAGTTCCTGCAGAATCTGTTTGACAGCAGCAGAGGACAGAACTTTGCATGACAATGCAATTCAAGCCATATATGCACCTACTAAGCCCCTTTTCATGTGTATGACTCAAAGGGACATGGTCCTTGGTTCTCGGACCACCAATCGCGCATTTCAATGCGTGATGGCCCAAGAGACCAAGCGTGCACGTTTTGATGTCAAATGCAACGCAAACCAACAAACCAAAGCCCAATTCCTATCACTAGATCAAGGAACGGCATGCATACTAGATGCAATGCAACCTAGGCATGCGAGCTAGGGATGCAACATGGCAATGCAAACAGGCAAGCAATGTTCAAGCATGCAAGCTAGTGGACATGCAAGACATGATGCAATCAAAGCATGCAAAAAGTTTAGACATGTAACAACATGTAAAGAGTGGACTTAAACTAATTTGGGCAGCCCTATACTAGGCCCAAAACAGTGGCCAAAGCTTAAGAATATGGGACCAAACACACATACACACATGCGCATGTTAAGGCCTAAACACTCAAGCATCAAAGGGCATCTTTTAAGCACACTTAAAAGGGAATAATCATGGACATGGGGCATGCATTAAGCTCTGAAAATCGTGCAAGAACATGGTGCCAAACCAAGCAAACAAGATAGGCCAAACATGCAACAAATGGCCCAAGCGTTCAAGGCAAGCTAATGAAGTATTGAACTACACTTAGCAAGACCAAACATGGCAAGACTTAAATGACCAAAAACAGAGTTTTAGCACATAAAAACAAGCCCAAAAGACCACTTAGATGGCACCTAAATGCTTGAATTCAAAAGCACACACAAATGCACTTTCAAGGAGCATACCACACAAGCTCATAAGTCATCAAAGAGGCATCCAAGGCAAGCATACAAGCATGCTAAGGGGACTGAAATGATGCTATAAACGGTGCCAAATCATTAAAAACAAAGCAAGTAATGCATGCTACACACTCGCACACTTAAGGCCAACAAGCCAAATGCAAAGGGGTTATGCCAAACACAACATGGCCGACCAAAATGACTAAGGACAGACCTTTAGCATGGCAAAATAAGCACAAAAGCTTCACAAAGCTCGACCTAAAACATGCTTGAACAACGGTTTACAACCTAAGGCATGTTAAGGCCTAAACATGGCATTACAAGGTAGTATGCTAAGCATGCATGGTGTACCAAAACCAACTAAAAATAGAGGCATATTATGACATAATAAGCACAAAAAATAGCTAAGGCTGGTAAACATGGGCCTAAACATGGTGCTCCCTCAAGAGGCCAAAAATGGTCCTTTTCAAGGACAACAAGGAGAGGGGGTGGCCCTCTCCTCCTAGGACCTCAAGGCACCATCCTCACCTCTGAAATCCCTCAAGATTTCAGTGGTGAGGAGGCCCAAACCCAAGGTCCCGGAGCTCACTCAAAATAGCACAAAATGGGGCCTCTCAAGGCCTAAGAGGGTCAAACACCTCCAAACCCCAAAACACTCATAACAAACTAATTAGAGGACCCAAAAACAGAACTTTTTATATTATACACTAAGCTTAAAAACAGTTCTAAGATAGGCAAAAATAGTATGCAAAAAATGGGAATAAAGGAGTAAGATTGTTACCCTTGTTAAGAAAGCACAAATCGCTCGCGCCGAAGATAGTGTGAAACCAATCTGGATCAAGCCAGGTCCTTCCCAGTACTCACGCTGACAAGCATGGTTTCATTCATTAAGGGCTTAGCATGCTCTCTTTCTCTCAATTGATCAAATTTTTGCAAATCGGAGGATTCCTTCCTCTTTGTTTTTATCACAATGTTTTGAAAAACGTTTTGAAGAACTTAGGTCAATCGATAATTCTCAAGGCACACGAAGAGCAGGTAGAATGCAGGACCGTTCCATCAAACCCCCGCACAACTAGCCCAAAACAAACAATAAGCACGGAAACATGATAGCCGCAGCTGTTTATTCAGGTTTCTCAGATGTAACTGGCTCCTCGGCAGAAACAGACTCAAAAACAAAAACGGGTAATACAGACAAAACGGTGTTCGAGGCAACAACCCCGGAATCACCTGGTATTCTATACAAAGGGGACTGACTCGCTACAACAATACAGACCCTTAAGCAAAAAGACTGACTCAAGACAAGAGACAGACTCAAACAAAAGACTGACTCGATACCCAAGCCAGAATTTACATAGACTAGCGTCACAGATGCTCAAATGCGTGCCAGAGACGCCACATCCAAAATATACCAAATGCCGCCCGCAGGTGGTTCTTTTCTGATTACATACTCTGCAGTATCTGTGTCCTCAAATGCCAATAACTGGGTGGTAACGGACTTGGCTGAGGTGGGCGGGAGGATAACCTCGTATGTTCAAATCAAATCTTGACACTCATGACGGAGGCGAAAACATTGTCGATTGCATGGCCTGTCTGCTGGTGGTACGCGCAGTACTGGGCAGCATCATGCGTGCCAGGGAGATTCTCTCGGGAGAGGCTAAGGCTCCAAGGGTTTAAGGTGCCCCCTTGTACGCCTCCTCGAACGCCCCGGGAGGAACGAGCTCCCGTTCGTTCACTTTGGGTCCACTACAGCTCAGGACTCTCAAATTTGTCATGGTTCTAAGTCTGAACCAAAGAGTCCAAATCCGGCAAATCGTTTTTGAAAAAACAGATTTTGAAAAAGAAGTGCCAAACATGGACTGCTTTGCCAGAACAGAGTCGCCATCTAAATGTTTTATTTTGGAAATTTAGGAAACTCCTGACTCGGTGCCAAGAGGCCACGTTCCGTCATCACCAAAGTTGCCTCGCTCGGGAACATTGGGTACGATTGGGGAAGGTCACTTCGTGAGCACCCCGCTCGCCGATCAAAGAATCGGGCCTCTACTAACCACTGATATCAATTTTTGAAAATATTGTATGTTCTTATTCGGTATTAGCCTAGGTTACTAATGTGATGCTCACAGCATACAAGTATAGACCGGGTCGCCCAAATTGGAAACGAAACATTTCATGTTTGTTTTGAAAATGGTTTGCTACCCGCAGGTAGGCTTGAAACATTTGATGATTTATTCCAATTCAGATAACCCAACCTTCATCCACAGGCATTCAGGCAGGTATAATCAGATAAGCACATCAAGCCTCATGGTAAGCATGCTATTCATGGCAGCACTCACACGCATGCAAGGATCCTAAAGCATAAAGGCTTACCAAGTACTCCAAGCCAAATAGAAACTCCATTAGAAATCATGCATGAATCCTAATTATACAGAAATGCTAATGCAACACATACAAAATGCAATTATGGGCAGGCTCGGGCTATCTAAGATGGTATATAGAATGCTGACAGCTATCATTTATTACAATTGGATTGAAAGTACAATGCAGTTAGTAATGATGTAGCCGAGCCGGTGCATGCAATACAGATGAATTTGAATGCAAACATGCTGTCATAACTGTATGCTATTTAAAGTATGCCCTAATCATAACCATCAATAAGCTGGTAAATAAAAGGGAAGAAAGACTGGGTGTTGGAAAAACATACATTCACACTCACGCACCGACTTTTACATTATTGCCCCTCGCAGAGAGGGTCCGAATAAAATTGCGATACAGTCCAAAATACAGTCCCGAATAAAAAGAATATTACAGTCCAAAATATTACAGAATCTAATTAATTAACAAATTAACTAGAGAAACAGTAAAACTGGCGAGCAAGCCAGGGACTGCCTTGCTTCTGAGGATGTGCATGTCCGGATTGTCTTGCGCGGAAATCTCAACCGGATTGCCCGATTAGCCCTCTAATTTTACACCTGTCTTGAATGCGTGCCAAGCCCCAAAAAAGTTGCTGATCTTCGTTTTGCTGCAACAAGAGAGCAGAAAGGGGCATTAGCAAATGTATTTGCACAGATATAATGCATGTCTCGATCCTCGTCCACCTAATCACGCATACCCGAGGCATGATGGCCGAGGAGTGAAATGCACAACTCAATTAGATGAATGCACAGAAACTACAGCTAAAACCTAAAACTCCATCAAATGGATAATCCGGCAGTGTCCGGTGACGGGGAATTTGAGACACACATTCCGTCACTCGGAGTACGAATGTAGCCTCGTTTCCCGTGCCCGGCTAACTCCTATTCCGGACACGATTGCAATATGCATGATATGCATGAAATGAACTAAGATACAGCCTAGCACGCACAATGCTATGAAAAATGAGATGCCTCGACATGCGTGCCAACGGGTACGCAAACCCGAGAAATTAACAGAATGTGATCTAAGATTACAACCTAGTATCACTATGCTATGAAAATGAGATGCCTCGAAGTGCGTGCACACGGGCATCGCAACCGAGGAAAATGACAGAATGCAAATCTAAGATACAACCTAGTTATAAATTGAGATGCCTCCGAAGTGCGTGCACACGGGCAACGCAAACCGGAGAAAATGACAGAATGCAATCTAAGATACAACCTAGTATGCACTATGCTATGAAAAGAATTGACCTTGAAGTGCGCGTGCACACGGGCACGCAAACCGAGGAAAAGCAAGAAATGCAATGAAGATGAGATCCTGAAATACGTTGCACACAGGCACGCAAAACCGAGGCGATGGCAATACGCAATGCAGATGACAATGAGAGATCCTCGGAAATACGTGCACGCGGGCCACGCAAACCGAGCTGATAGGCATAAAATCGCAATGCAATGACAAATTGAGATGCCTCGAAATTACGATGCACCGGGCAACCGCAAACCGAGGGCGATGGCGAATACGCCAATGCCAATGAACAATGAGATGCCTCGAAATACGTGCACACGGGCACGCAAACCGAAGGGCCGAAAAATGGCCAAAAATGCTATGAAAAGAGGACGCCTCGAAATGCGTGCACACGGGGCAAGCATAACCGAGGCCAATGATAAAATGTGATGCAATGATATGAAAAACATGGATGTGGGCTATACCAACATGAGTGAGGCCCTCAGCGCACACTCAATAGGGATGCCGGTGAATGAAAATGGGGCGCCTCGAAATACGTGCACAACGGGCAGCGAACCGAGGCGATGACGGAAATGCGATGAAATGACATGGGAAATAGCATTTGCAATCATTCGATGGAATTTCAGGCAGTAGAAATATGGGGGAAAACAGTCCCGAAATGAGGCGAAATGACATGAAATGCAAGGAAGTTGTCCCAAATGCGAATTTAGGGCACCCGAAATGACCTATAGCTATGCCCAAACTGCCACAATATGGACATGCAATGCAAAGGCAGAAGCTAGACAAGTCCCAAAAAAATGCACTTTCGCAGTTATAAACATGGCCAAACAGCAAGCATAGGTTATGGTAAAAAAATGCATGCAAGAATTTATAGGGCCAAAAGAGGGATAATGAAGCAAGTGAATATAAGCCAAACCCAACGAAAAATTTCCTTCTACAACATTGAAGAGGGACCAAAAATATGAATATTACAGTATTATGCAGCCTCAAAATCCAGTATACAAACAATGATTAGAAATTGTGATGCCAAAGTTAAGGGCTCAAAAGTGGTATAACATGCGGTATTGCAAAATAATCACCAAACAGCGAAGGCCCTTAATAAAATATGTTAGAATGGACCAAATAAGCACTTTTCCAGAACTTGTAAAATGGCCCAAAAACAAAAGCATGTAGGGCTAACTAAACATGCAAGAATGGGGGAATAAAAAGAGAGAATAACATGAAAGTGAACCTTATGGAAGCCCCAACCCATTGAAAGAATCTAAAAATGAAACATGAATTATGGACCAAAAATAAGAACTTTTTCAGAACTAATAAAATGGCCAAAACAAAAGGCATGCACGGCTGCCATTTGCATGCAAGATGGGAAGAAGAAAAGAGGGAGTAAAGGTTAGGTACAACAAGGAAACCCCAAATTGGTTGTTGAGCGCCTCTTCAATGTTTGAAGAGGGCTCAAAATAAGCCTAATATCAGTTTACAACATGCTCGAAAACAGATTGTTCATGGGTTCAAAAATAGCATGCAAAACTATGACATCAAGAGGATCCAATGAAGCAAGTGGTCATTGGAGGCTAAACAGGGTTGAGCCCCTTTATAGAAAAAGTGAAGATGAGCTCAAAAGAGGGTCCTTTTTCAGTTGGGGCCGGGAGCTTGAAACAAAAAGAAAGTGAAGGCTTAACAAATGGAATCAAAGAAAAAGGGTCAAAAGGGGAAAGTATCACTCACCCTTGAAGGACTTAAACTTTTGTTGCTTTCCTTGGATGGCATTGCAGCTTCTTTTTGTCTTGAGAAACCTTCCTTAGTTGACTGGAAATGAGGTGTGGTGGTAAGAGCTTGGTGGGTAGAAAGAATGGCTGCTTAAAGGACTTAAGGGTTTTTCAAAGAATTTGAGAAGGATTGAAGGATGGAGTTGTGTATGGAGTGCTTGAAGGATCTCTAATCTTTT
>NW_021024953.1:1736270-1746798 GCF_004153795.1 Camellia sinensis | reverse complement strand
GCATGGAATGCGCGACAACACGCGGCTTTTAAGATACATGACAATGTAAATGGACTGTGCAGATCAATGCACTAAAGGTCTTGCACCTTCCGAGGATTTAAGATCTCCTAGACCGTATACATTGCACAAGAAATGCATAACAATGCAAGTGAACTTGAAATGCGCAACAACGTGCGGCTTAAAATACATGTATGATGCAACTTATCAAAAGTTGTTCGGGCACGACAAACACCGAAGGACTTGCACCTTCAGAGGATTTAGGGTCTCCTAGACCGAGCGTATTTAAGGTCTCGCCAGACCATACAATATTGCACGAGAAATGCATATCTTTGACAGAACTCGAAAGTCATAACAATGACGGGAGTGAATGTCAAAGCCCAGAGATGACCCATTTTTGACAAGGCCGAAGACTCAGACAAACATGCAAGACAAACAAGATATGCGCCCGAAGACAGGGGCAAAATGCAAGACAATGCACAGAGCCAAACAAAACTTATGATCATGCAAAGAAAAGCTGTAACGAAGCACACATGCAACAGTTTTAAGCTAGCGTACACCAAACTACACTACAATGCAGAAAGGATGTAAGAGAATTATGCAATTCTCGATACGTCTCGCTCGGAGGATACAATATCTGTGCGGCTCGTCTGGTTGCACCAGCCTCAAATGAACCGTACATACAATATCGTGCTTGAAAAGAAAGCAAACTTAACAAGTATGATGTTATTAGCAACATGCATGACAATGCAAAAATGGATGCAAAATGATATGCAATATATACAAAACAATGCATAAATAATGCAAATGAAAATGCGATGTAATTGAAACAATGCAAACTATATGCAAAGCAAATGAATCATGATCCAATCATGAGCGGTTTGAAACTACACCTATGTCAAATAGATTGATGGAGGTAACAAGTCTGTCTACCATAGAACGGTCAACTGAACTATGAGTAATGTAGACAGACACAAGAATAAGTATTTGGGGGGGATGACATAAGTGGAGAAACGACCCGCTGAGGAAAGGACAACGATCCTAATGTCGGATGCAACAATTACACTACAATGTAATATATATATGGATATGCTGGGGAGATGGCAATGGATATGGCACGCGGGCCAAACCAAATCTTGCCTAGGCAAGGCATGTACACAAACAAGCCGCGGCTAACATAGAACGGTCCACTGAACTATGCTTTGACACGAGAAGTATGGGCACATACCAAACCAAGCTCAACAGGGAAAGGCGCAAGCCATAGATGGAAGGGATGCAGTGAATGCATGCAAATAACAATGCAATATGCAC
This sequence comes from Camellia sinensis, assembly GCF_004153795.1. Classification (NCBI taxonomy): domain Eukaryota; kingdom Viridiplantae; phylum Streptophyta; class Magnoliopsida; order Ericales; family Theaceae; genus Camellia; species Camellia sinensis. Next base: position 1,745,490 of record NW_021024953.1, on the reverse strand, counting down.
TATATTCTAATGATACATGACAATGCAACTATTTACGATGATGCATGACAATGCATGTTTTTTTTTTGTTTTTGAAATGCAAATGATGTATAAAATGCATGTTGCATGGAATGCGCGACAACATGCGACTTTTGAGATGCACGACAATGCGAACGAACTGTGCACATCAATGCACCAATGGTCTTGCACCTTCCAAGGATTTAAGGTCTCCTAGACCGTGCAGATTGCACAAGAAATGCATATCAATGCAAGTGAACTTGAAATGCGCAACAACGTGCGGCTTAAAATACATGTATAATGCAACTTATCAAAAGTCGTTCGGGCACGACAAACACCGAAGGACTTGCACCTTCAGAGGATTTAGGGTCTCCTAGACCGTGCAATACCTGTGCGGCTCGTCTGGTTGCACCAGCCTTAAATGAACCGTACATACAATATCGTACCTGCAAAGAAAACAACTTAACAGGTACAATGTGATTAACAACATACATACTGATGTACTTGAAAATGCGTGACAACGCAAAGCAAGTGGGAAGCATAACAATGCTGTGAAGGTACAGACATGCAAGTGGAGCACGCGGTCTACGCATGCAACGAATTTGATCATAAGCATGCGGTCTACGCAAGCAATGAAATTGGACATAAGAATGCGGTCTACGCAAGTAAAATATGCGGTCTACGCAGGTAATGAAATTGAACACAGGAATGCGGTCCACGCAAGCAGAACATGCGGTCTATGTAAGTAAAATATGCGGTCTACGCAGAGAAACATGCGGTCTACGCAAGTAACGTGATTGAGTGCAAACATGCGGTCTACGCAAGTAATGAAATTTGAACAAGAGAATGCAGTCTACGCAAGCAAAACATGCGGTCTACGCAAGTAATGGAATTGAACAAACATGCGGTCTACGCAAGCAAAACATGCGGTCTACGCAGGTAATGAAATTGAACAAACATGCGGTCTATGTAAGCAATGAAATTGAACAAACATGCGGTCTACGCAAGCAAAACATGCGGTCTACGCAGGTAATGAAATTGAACAAACATGCGGTCTACGCAGGTAATGAAATTGTAAAAAACATACGGTCTACGCAAGCAAAACATGCGGTCTACGCAAGTAATGAATTGAACAAGCATGCGGTCTACGCAGGTAAAACATGCGGTCTACGCAAGTGATGAATTAAACAAGCATGCGGTCTACGCAAGCAAAACATGCGGTCTACGCAAGTAATGAATTGAACAAGCATGCGGTCTACGCAAGCAAAACATGCGGTCTACGCAAGTAATGAATTGAACAAGCATGCGGTCTACGCAGGCAAAACATGCGGTCTACGCAAGTAATGAATTGAACAAGCATGCGGTCTACGCAGGCAAAATATGCGGTCTACGCAAGTTATGAAATTGATTGAATACATGCCAAATGCAATGAGATGCGCAAAACCGCGCGATGCGTTTTAGACAATGCGAGCGCACAAAACAGTGCGATTGATATGCGATACGCATGGGGCAACTTTTGAGTTTTGTAAAAGCCAAAAGGATACGAAAAGGATACACCTTGCACGAATTCGAGTGCCACGCACAGAAGACACGACCCGAGGTCAAAACGGAGGCCGGTTGAGCGTCGAAAATGCACTGTTTTGCACTTTTTTGAGCACTAAAGGCCTTGGACCCCACACATAACTCAAACAAGGGTTTAGGAGGCTCCAAAATCACTGTAGGAGACCACCGGATGCCCACCGGCCATCAGAATGCATCACCGGCCGTCCATCGGCCTTCATAAAATTCCATTGGCACAATGTTTTGCCGACCGGTAAAGAGTGTGGCCGACCGGCAAAAAGTCCCTGTATCGGGGCAGTTCTGTCATTTCGCTACGGGTCTTTAAATATAGGGCCTCTAGCCCTATATTTCTCACACCCTCTTGCTCGAAAATTGCCTCTCTCTCTCTCTAGAGTGTTTTCGTCCTTCGATCTCCTCGTTTTCGTGCGTTCTAGCTCCCATTTCGTTGTTCTATTCGCGATCTCCTTCACGTTTCGGACATTTTCAACCGAACGAAACTTCGTTTCGGTGTTTGTTTTTTGATTTCCGCCACTCGGGGCTTATTTCCCTCGGGTTTTCCTCGATACCCGTACCTTTTCCGTACTCCTGCTTTTCCGGCCTTTTCTGACCCTCTCGGGGTTTGACTTTTTGTTGACTTTTCGCCTTTTTGCCCGGTTTTTCGTCTTCCGGCCATTTTCTCATTCTCTTCGAGATGGCAGACGATCTTCCACAGGGCGGGATCCCTCCAGAGCACCAGATGGACCCTGAGGCCGAGCCCTTGCCACTCCGCGTCCGGCCGTTCGATCCGGAGACCTACAGGCCCGCGGTTCACGTGATGCTTCCTGACGGACTACGCCAGTTCAGGAGCTTTGATAGGCACGTGCCACCTGAGCTACTACTGCATGAGCCTACCTCCCACCTGTCCTTCGGCGCTTCCGAGGTAACTTTCCTTCTCTGCTTTACTTTCTGCAATGTAGGATGCAAAACTGCCGTAGCTGGTTATGCTCTTTAACTGCTTAATTCTGATATACTGTATACTGTAGTTGATTGTAAACATACGTGCAACTGATATCTGTTTGGGACTGACACATGCACACACACTGCACTGGCTTTGAATCACCCAAACACACGGTGCACACTGTATTTCACTGCATACACACTGGTACCTGGTATTGGCTTGAGTCTGAAAATATGCACACATGCCGTATTTGCCCTGAACCACTCAAACACGCTGACGCATCACACGTTGTAGTTCATTGTAAGTACACCGACACCCGATGTCTTGTTGGAATCCGAAAACATGCACACATGCTGTATACCTATATGCTTCTTAGAACTGCATTTTGAATATTGCCTTGCAATTGTTGTTTTTTTTTTTTTTATTACAGGGGGATTCCCATACCATCCGCGGGTATGGGAATACCGTTGCTCGGGACTGGTACCTAGACCTGCTAGACGCGGTTCATGACATCGTTGACGATGCCGGCTTCGGCATCTTCTGCAGGGGGCTCTCTCGACTGACTACCTGCAGGCCCTTGCTTGCTGCTCTAGTGGAGAGGTGGTGGGACACCACCGACTCCTTCCACTTCTCCGTCGTAGGGGACATGACGATGACCCCTTACGACTTCTCGATGCTTACTGGCATTGGGGTAGGGGGTGACCCGATCCCCTTCGACACGGATATGGATGAGTGGGACGCTGCCCAGCTGTACCTACTCGGCACTCAGCCTCCCCTCGCTCGAGCGGGGTTCGTCAGGTATTCCTGGTTCGAGAGCCACTTTCTGGTCCAGCCGGCCTTGGCAGAGGAGGCGTAGATGTCCCCGGAGAAGGTGGACCAGTACGCGCTGGGCTTCATCATGTTCCTTTTCGGGACGACCCTTTTCGCCGATCGGGCGAACACCGTGCCCTTATGCCTGTTGAGCGCGTTGGTGGACGTCAGGCGGATCCGCCATTATACTGGGGTGGCGCCGCTCTAGCCACTTTATACGGTTACATGAGCTCTTCTTCCCGCCTTAGTGGACAGCTTCTCGGTGGCTACTGGCGAGCCTGGGAGGTACGTCTTCTTCCCATTTTACATTCCTGCCTTCTGCTTTCTCTATTCTGTACACTGCACATATACTGTACACTGCACACCCAACACACATATACTTTGCTTTACACTGACTGTATACTGCACACACTGTACACTCTGCACAATACACTACACAACACACGGTTCTGCTATTTTGCTTTATTCTGTATTCTGCCTTATCTGATAGTCATACTGATATCTATTCTGCAGTTGTGGTTGTATGCCTACTTTCCTAGGCTTGCCCCAGTACCCGATGAGGAGATCCCACTCGGCGTCCCCTTCTCTCATCGCTTCGATGTGCGATGCGTGCGGAGACCACAGGAGTCTCTTATTTTCTTCCGCCGATACTTCGACACCATCACCGCCGCGGAGGTATGTTCAACTTTAGAGTTTATTTTTTGGGTTTGCTTCGCACCGTATGTTTTCAATAACAGATAGGTAAAAACTGCATATTATTTTCAGATCACCTGGCAGCCCTGGGCTCCGTTGCCGGCTGTGGTGAGGGATCACTATGAGGGCGCAGGGGAGACTGCCCATTGTCGGGTTCTGTTGGAGGGCCCGGTCTGTCGGGCTTGGTACCTGGGCGAGCATTTCTTGCGTCAGACCCTGGGTTTACCAGAGCAGATAGTGCCGGGTCCGCCTCCTGCCCACATGAGAGATACAGAGAGGTTCACCGCCCAGGAGATGAGGGACTACACCGTCGGCTGAGGAGCAGAGCATCATAGAGGCGAGGGCGACTACGCAGAGTACGTCCGGACCTACATTATGCGACCCTTGAGCGGTGGTCGCCGAGCTGAGGGGGAGAGGCTAGCGGCGCCAGTAGCTGGAGCGGGAGCTGGGGCTGGAGCAGGCACATCGAGGAGGGCTCGAGTGCATGGCAGGAGCGGAGCTCGGGGGGGACGGGGGACCAGCTGGCCCGCCCTGCCCACTGTACTGTCATATAGAGGGCAGGATGAGGCGACCTACCAGATCCCCTTTGCTCCTCACCCGGCTGATCATGAGTTAGCCGGTATCCCCGACTTGCCTCCGGTATGTATTACTTCATTTTGCATCTTGCATTGGCATTTCATTTCAGTTTATTTGATATTCCGCAGAACACTGATGTATCTTATACTCTTGTAGGCGTCCTCCGAGTACACCCGGCAGTCCGTGGAGTTGAATGCCTCTATGATGGGGATGCTGCAGCGAACCTTTGACCTCCTGGCCCTCTATAGTATTCCGGTATGCCCTTCTGACGATAGTCTCAAACCATTCATAAGCTGATTCGCGTAATCTGATGCATGACACAACACCTGACACACTGATCTCACAGCATCTGATACACTGCATACACTACATCTATACATTGCATTCTGCACTGACAAACTGCTCACGGCGTTCACACACTGTACTCGTACACTACATCCTGCACTGATGAACTGCTCACAACGTCCACACACCATACCCATACACTGCATTTCGCACAGATAAACTACTCACAGCGTTCTGATGTGTTTACCTTTTTATGCTTTTCAACCTCCTTTCCAGATTCCTCCGGTGGGCGGTGCTCCAACGGGGCCTTCTATTCCTGCACGAGGAAAGCGTGGAGACACTACACGTCCCCGTAACAGGGGAGGGCGCACTCATGTCGGGAGTAGTTCTCGGGCGCCGACCCCTGATGATGATGATGATGACGATGATGAGTCCGAGGCAGAGGCAGAGGCCGGGTCATCTGAGGAGGCTGGAGATGACTCAGACTCGGGCTCAGACGACGATGCTGATGACGATGCCCCTGGACCTTCATCCAGGAAGAGGGTGAGGACAGATCCCCAGGCTCGAGACTACTGATGATGACCCAGATTGCTGCTTTTCTTCTTCCTTTTTTATTTTTGTTATTTTTTTGCTGGTAGTTAAATTACCTTGTACTGCCGTGGGCAGATTTTTGTTTTCCTCAAAACTTTGTACTTAAAAAAAGATTATGAAATGAAACGAACTTTTTATCTGAAAAAGCGTTACATTTTTTTATGTTCCACTGCATTGCATCATGTTACACCTCAATGTAAATGAAATTGATCTGTGGTCTGAGTGTTGAACACTTGCATTGTAATAACAAGATAACCAAACCAAGTAACAGCAAAGCAACCCATACAAACCACTGCTTAACCTGAACACACGGTCCATACTCTGCTGAGGATTAATCTGCATACAGCCCGTAACACAGCATTTGGCTCATTTTGCACACAGCAAATCCTGAACAAACAGCCCAATCTGACAAGACGGACTACGAAGGTGAAACCAGCTGGAGTTGAAACACGCTCAGATGCCCCAATTTTTTTTGTTCTTTTGCTTTGCACAGATGTAGAGAATGGCACAGCACTCTGAGCATAAACGATTTTTGAAATTAAATAAGGGTTTTCAACCGGGGTATCAAGCCTACAACTGAACACAGAGGGGAGGACTCAAACAAAAGGGTACACGACCTAAACACAACGAGACACGCTCGGAAGAGACCTAAAACAAAGGTTGAGGTAAACAAAACAAAAGACACGACATACAGACGCGTTAACGAAGACGGGGGACCTCAGATCACGAGGAGCCAGTTTCTCTGGGTATTGTTTCCCACCCTTTTCTCATTTGTGATTCTCACATCGCTCTGGCACTCAAGCTCGGTTTTTCTCTCAAAACCCTTTGGCTCGCTTTTTCTCCCAACTTACACCTCTCTATTCTTTATTCTCTCATTTTTCATCCCTCCCCAAGGTGATTAATGAATGAGTAGGAAGTTGTGGGTTCATGCCCAATGCCATTAGCTCACAGCTATTTCTTCTGGTGGGTGGAGTGCCCTCCTGGCAAGTACGTCGATGACGGGGGAAAGACAGAACACCTGACTCAACTGTGCCCCTAATTCATTGTTTTGACCACTTTTTTGTTTTTGCTTTCTACTAAAACAGTTTTGATCAAAATGAGAGTTAGATTAACACACTTGTTCGATTTTGATTCGAAGACCACGCAAGTCAGGCCGTGGGCACTGAAAATTTCCCTTTTTTTTTTTTTTTGGGTCCCAGAAATGGTCCAATTTTGGAAAACGAAATAGTTTTCGAGAAAATAGTAAACCTCAGTAAAAATTTTCAAAAACTATTTTTGCAAACGGCTAATGCTCAACGAGCATGGAACCTACTCTTTGAGATACGCAACCTCGGATCGGAGGCAATGGAAAATTGCCCCTGGCTTGAATGGGGTGGATGGAAACGGAAAGTTGCCCCTGGTTTGAATGGCGTCTCGCGACGACTCGTGGCAACGGAAAGTTGCCCCTTGTTTGGATGATGCCGCAGCATATTGTAAACAGTCCTCACTAGTGATGATCATGACCAAACTTTCTCGGATACAGAGAAGACGAAGATGGTCAAAACCAATATATGGACACAGTCACTTTGGAAGTGTTAAGCGACTAGACTTCAGGACGAAGTTGAAACCATTGTATGGATCGAGACGCTATGAAAGCATTGGGGGCTGGACTTAAGAATGAAGTTGCCTACGTATCCCAAACATGGGAATCAAGCCTTACGTAGTTCCGATTAAGGTACACTCGGGTATTTTAACCTTCACTTTTCAGGCTCCAACTTTTGCCAAGGTGCCCGATGCGGGTTTTCGACCTTGCGAGCTTCTTTTCCTTTTCTTTTGTTCATTTCTTTTTCTTTTCCTTTTCGCATTTTTTCTTTTCTTTTCTTTTCTTTTTTGTATTTTTTTGCTTTTTTGTATTTTTCTCTTGCTCTAACTTTTGCCTGGGTCGCCCTTCCGGGTTTTCGGCCCAGCGAGCCTCTCAAAAGGGTAAAAGTGTAACAAGTCCATGCCACATGGTTTGAGCCCGGTGCATGCAAGACAAATGAACGATGCAAACATGCAAAACATAAGGTATGCTAATCAAAACGTGCCCTCAGCTAACCATCGAAAGCAGTTAAATAAAAAAGAGAAAGACATGGGGTTGGAAGACATGCACACGCACACACAGACTGCCCTCGCAAAGGTGGGTCCGAATAAATAAGGTAAGCTATAATAAGCTAAGCTAATCAAACTAATCTAATTAAACTAATTAGACTAATTATTACAAAACAAATTAAAGAAATAGCTAAGCTAAGCTTCTTAATTATTACAACACTTAACTAATTAGCAAACTAATTAATTAAATTACAAATTCATGCTAACTAAACATGTAAAGCATTAACTACACTGCCACAGCTCTGCTTTGGAAATAAAAGATGCATGCACTCGGCTTCCGCCCTGAAACGCCTTTCGGTTTGCTCTTGAGAGGCTCTGTTTGCAGGGTTTCTCCAAGAACTTTCTGCTCCACCTTACCAATTCACTGCTGAGGAATGCACCAGTGGCCTGCCAGCCATCAAAAGAGAAAACAGATAGCATCTCAACCCAATTTCACTAGAACAGATATGAGCAACGCCGAATAACTGTATTCCACATTGAATTCTGCCCCATAAACTGATACCAACTTGGCAACTGATATGCACATCCCTATACAGTTTCACTGTAAAGCACATACCAGTTAAAGACAGCCAAAACACCCTTATGATGGGGTAGGGTTACCCTATCCTAGTTTCGTCAAAAGCTAGGGTTTCACAACGCAAACATACAGTTTCAAACCATCCTGTATTTGAGTGAGCAACCTACCCTAGTTTGGAACAGTCTCTATAGCTTCCGATATGCAACTAGGTCAATTGGTCAAAAGGGGTGCCTCAGAAAGACCACCTAATACACCTCTCGCTCCAAACACCAAGAAGTGAAAGGAGGATCAAATGGGACAACGGTGATCTAGATCCAAGGTTTGTGTTCCCATCGTGGCAGAGCCCGTAACCGGTCAGCCTTATGGCATGCCTTTCTAAGCAAGCCTTCGGCAAATCGCTCAGGAATAACAGATGGCAAACACTGTGACTTAGGCACACCTATGCACACGCAATACAAAGAAACACACAAATGTAGATAAAACAACATATCATGAGTTTGAGTCAAGTTCTTTAAATCCCCAGCAGAGTCGCCAGAAACTGTAGCACTCGAATTTCTTCGCGCGCCCCCTTTTTGGAGAGGTGCGAATTGGTCTCCTACAGTTCAGATTCCTGTCACGGTTCTTAATCTAATCTCACAAAGTGCAAATGTGAGACTAATAAACACCAAAGAGTCCAATCCAGCAAATCATTTTGGAAAATCAGATTTTAAATCAAATAATGCCAAAGCTGGATTATTTTTCCAGATTAAAGAGTCGCCACCAAAATGGTTTATTTTTTGGGAAATTTAGGAAACCCTGACTCATGCTAAAGTCCACGTGTCCGTCATTACCAAAGTTGCCTCGGCACAGGAACTTGGGTGCAAGAGGGGAAAGTTAAGACATGAGCACCCGCTCTCCCGATCAAGGATCGGTCTTTACTACCATGATATGTTATTTTATAAACCTTACGTGTTCTTATCCGGTTATTAATCTAACTTTACTATGTGGCGCACACATACAAGTATAAACTAAGTCGCGAGATTTGGAACGAATCGACTCATGTTTGTTTTCGAAAATGGTTTGAGAGTGCCACTCGTAAGTGGGCTAAAGCACTGATTTGCCACCCTCAAGTGGGCTTAAAACGT
>NW_021024953.1:1600841-1733364 GCF_004153795.1 Camellia sinensis | reverse complement strand
CTAGAAGACCGACGTTGATACATGTCGAAGCAGTAGAAGAAGAAGTGGACAGACTTCTAGAGGCCAGGGCCATCCAAGAAGTTCATTACCCGACATGGCTATCCAACACAGTAGTGGTAAAGAAGAAGAACGGTAAATGGCGGGTCTGCGTAGATTTTACAAGCCTGAACAAAGCTTGTCCCAAAGACTGCTTTCCTCTACCCAAGATTGGCCAGTTGGTAGACGCCACATCTGGACATGGAAGGATGAGCTTCCTGGATGCTTATAGGGGGTACCACCAGATAGCCATGTACCCCCCAGACGAAGAGAATACAGCGTTTATCACCCTAAAAGGCCTGTACTGTTACAAAGTGATGCCTTTTGGGTTGAAAAACACAGGAGCAACCTACCAAAGGCTGGTAACCAAAATGTTCAAACACCTGATTGGCCAAACAGTAGAAGTCTACATCGATAACATGGTCGTGAAGACCAAGGAGCCTAAGAGTTATCTTGCCGACCTAAAAGAGGTATTCGAGATCCTCAAAAAATATCGGCTCCGACTCAACGCATCAAAGTGCGCGTTTGGAGTCGGATCTGGCAAATTTCTGGGGTACCTAGTAACAAGGAAGGGCATAGAGGCCAGCCCAGACCAGATCAAGGCCATCCTAGACCTACAGAGCACAACATCGGCAAAACAAGTACAAATGCTTACTGGAAGGGCCGCAGCCCTAAACAGGTTCATAAGCCGAAGCTCAGACAAATGTAAACCCTTCTTCAACCTGGTGAAGAAGACCACGGACTTCCTATAGACTGAGGAATGTGAGGCCGCTTTGGCCGACCTAAAGAAATATCTGACCACGGCTCCGGTCCTCTCGTCACCTAAACTTGGGGAAGAGCTGTTCTTGTACTTAGCTGTGTCAGAACATGCAGTAAGTGCAGTGCTAATCCGAGAAGAACAAGGAGAACAAAAGGCTGTTTATTATGTAAGTAAAACCTTGGCCGACGCAGAAACAAGGTATCTACCACTAGAGAAATTAATGCTGGCCTTAGTAATGGCCTCAAAAAAATTGAACCATTACTTTCAGGCACACAAGATTGTGGTACTCACAGAACACCCACTGAAGTCCCTGTTGCAACAAGGAGACTTAACAGGAAGAATAGCAAGATGGGCTGTTGCCTTGGGCCAGTATGACCTGGAGTTTAGGCCCAGAACAGCAATAAAAGGCCAAGTTTTGGCCGACTTCGTGGCAGAATTCACGCCTGAAACCATCGAACATCGGGCTCCTTTGAGCCAAGATGAGCATCGTCCCAGCAAACAAGGAGAATCCCAGCCCAAGGCAAAAGAGCAAAGGAAGGAAAAACTCAGACCCTGCAGCATCTACATCGGCGACTCATTCAGACTGTTTGTCGATGAAAGTTCGAACCGACAAGGAGCGGGCGCAGGAGTACTGCTGATATCTCCAGATGGAGAAATAATAGAACAGTCCATCCGTTTGGGGTTCAAGGCCTCAAACAATGAAGCGGAATACGAAGCATTAATTACAGGGCTAAAACTGGCAGCAACAGCAGAAGCAGATGAGGTAATAGTTTTTTGTGATTCACAACTTATTGTTAACCAGTCAACAGGAGAATTTGCAGCCAGAAACGAAAGGATGTCGGCATATGCAAAAAGAGGTCATCAGATTGGCAGCCCTATTTCAGAACTGCCGACTACTCCAAGTTAGCTGAGATGACAATACCCACATCGACGCGTTGGCTAACTTGGCAAGTTCAATGCAGACTGGAAAAACAAGGACAATTATGATCGACTATATGTCGGGCCCGAGCATAGAACCACAGAGCACAGAACAGGAAGCAATGTGTGTGGACATGGGGCCAAGCTGGATGGATGTAATTGTTGCATTCCTAAAAGAAGAAAAGCTGCCAGAAGATCGTAAGGAAGCATACAAAGTCAGATTGAAATCGGCAAGATTCTGTCTGACAGCAAATGGACACCTTTACAGAAGGTCCTTCACTGGACCCCTTTTAAGGTGCGTACACCCTTTGCAGGTTGAAGATTTCCTATATGAAATTCATGAAGGAATTTGTGGAAGCCATGCTGGGAGCAGATCATTAGCCCACAGGGCCATTACCCAGGGGTATTGGTGGCCCTACATGCAAAAGGATGCTGAAGCCTACGTGAAGAAGTGTGAACAATGCCAAAAGTTTGCGCCTTTGATACATCAGCCAGCTGCTGACCTAAACCCAGTATCCAGTCCTTGGCCGTTTGCCCAATGAGGCATGGATCATGTTGGGCAACTTCCCTAGGCAACTGGGCAGAGAAAATACTTGCTGGTGGCAACAGATTACTTTACAAAGTGGATAGAGGCAAAATCTCTTACCAAAATCCGAGATGTGGACGTCAAGAACTTTATATGGAGAAACATCATCACCAGATTTGGCATTCCAAGAGCAATAGTTGCCGACAACGGAACGTAGTTTGACAGCAAACTCATCAAGAACTTCTGCGCGAAATTCAAGATAAAGAATTATTTTTCAACACCAAGTTTTTCCCAAAGCAATGGGCAAGCAGAGGCATCCAACAAAGTAATTTTGCATGGGATAAAGAAGAGGCTACAAGCAGCAAAGGGAAAGTGGGTAAACGAATTGCCCAACGTGCTTTGGGCATATCGGACTATGCCGAGAAGATCAACAGGGGAATCTCCCTTTGCCATGGCTTATGGCACAGAAGCAGTCATTCCACTGGAAGTCACATCCCAGGCATCCGAACCCAGGGAGTTGAGAACGGGACAAATGACATACTTAGCCCGAGATCTGGATCTTTTGGAAGAACGAAGAGAAAAAGCTGCAATTCAGCTCACAGTATACCAACAACAGCTTGCCAGAGCTTACAACAAGAAGGTCAATTCAAGAGATTTTCAAGTCGGCGACCTAGTCCTGAGGAAAGTCGTCGGCAACAAGAAGGATCCCAAAGAGGGAAAGCTTGGCCCAAACTGGGAAGGACTCTACAGAATTACTTCGGTATTAGGCAATGGAGCTTATCGGCTTGAAGATAACAAGGGCAAAGCACTGCCAAGACCTTGGAACACTTGTAATTTGAAATTCTTCTATCATTAGATGTACATTATTTTTGGCCGAGGTCATCAATAAAATCTTTTCCCTTTTCTTTAAACACATATGATTGATAAAGTTACATATTGATGTTTTTGGAGACATGAATAATGAGAACCCAAGTAGAACTTAGGTTTACATTGGGGGCAGAGAGAAGACAGAGACACTTAATTCACTTGTTAAAATTTGTAGCAATTTACAAGTTGCAGTTAAGCTGAGATGGTTCCTTATCTTCACTTGTTGAAATTTGTAGCAATTTACAAGTCGGAAGTTAAGCTGAGATGGTTCCTTATCTTCACTTGTTGAAATTTGTAGCAATTTACAAGTTGAAGTTAAGCTGATTCCTTATCTTCACTTGTTAAAATTTGTAGCAATTTACAAGTTGAAGTTAAGCCGAGCTGATTCTTTATCTTCACTTGTTGAAATTTGTAGCAATTTACAAGTTGATGTTAAGCCGAGATTATTCCTTATCTTCACTTGTTAAAATTTGTAGCAATTTACAAGTTGCAGTTAAGCCGACATATGATCATTTGTTGAAATTTGCAGCAATTTACAGGTTGAAATAAAAGCTAAGTATATTGTTTAAACACTTGTTGAAATTTGTAGCAATTTACAAGTAGATCATTGTTTAGCACTTGTTATAACTTGAGAAATGTTTTCAAGATAGCATTGAATAGTGTATACTTGTTGAAATTCATGAAAAGTTTGCAGGTCAGTATCTTGCCGAATTAAAGCTTGTAGTTATTATACCCGAGGTATGTAACCCCGAGAAGATTGCACAAAGGAGGTAAAGTATGAAAGGCATGCCAAATATTCTAAGTATAGAACCATGAAGAAGCAATCAAGAGAAAATAAAGACTAAAGCATTCAGAGAAAAACAGTTGCAATTGTGTACAAAGAAGGCACTGTGGCCTAACCAAAAGCAAATTGATCGGCAGTGACAAAGATAGGCACATCGGCCACAAAAGGAAGCTTACATTGTGCAGAAAACAGAAAAGTAAAAAAAATCAAACAAAGAAAGACATTGGAGTCAGGCTCCTTCAGCATCAACAGCTGGATAGGCTGGAACCTCGGAGGATTCTGGTGGAACCACTTCGGCAATCTTTTCCGCAGCCAACTCAGCGTCAATTTCGGCAAGTGTTTGATCAAGACTTCTATCGACTGGAGGAACATCAGATGATGCTTGCTCAGGGGTGGTCTCCTTGATAACCTCCGCATCCTCCTCATGAGTCAAGTCTAGGACTTGATCTTCATGAGGAGGGGACTTGGTCTCACTAACATCTTTGGGCTTCTTTACCAAAGCCTCATCATCATCCTTATCCTCATCCTCAGATTCAGACTCAGATTCATCTTCAGCTTGGCTTGGCGGTGGAAGTGGAGGAAATGGAAGAGGAATAGCGTCGGCTTGGCGCAGAGGTGAATTGTCAGAAAGATTAAGTTTCTTTGCAAGGGCCATCCAACCAAGGGAGAAGCCCCTGTTGCACGCCTGCCTAACTTGTAGTTTGTATTCCTCTGTAACGTCGGCCATTCCTTGAGCATAGGCCTTTTCGTCGGCCGCTTTGATTTCGGCGTCTTTAGTAGATAAGGCCTCTTGAAGTTCCTTTTCGGCTTGGGCCTTTTTGTCCTCGGCCTCTCTCTTCTCGGCCTCGGCGACCTTCTTAATAGCCTCGGCAGATTCGGCCTTTTCTTCAGCTAGGGTTTAGGCTTTGGTGGCAGCCTCAGCCTGGTCTTCAAGCTTCTTCATCTTTGTCAGAAAAGTTTTGTTTTCCTTTTTTAAGGCAGAAACCTCCCGCCTCATATCGGCCAACTTCTCCCCTGTTTCAAAAGCTTGCATAGAGAGAGAATGGGCATGTTGAATGGCCTAAAAGAACCCAAGGGAAAAGTTATTACACAAACTTTACAAGTATAGAAAAAGAGGCAGAAAGACAAGTTGCCAAATGGGGGAACTTACTTGTACAGAACGTTGGAGCATGAGGGCGTAGTTCTCGTACTCGCTCATCTTGGCATTCCGCTCAAGATTGCCAGGAAGGAGAACAGCAGTACTGAGTGCCACGCCGACATTGATGTCATCGGCACTGTCACAGGCTAGAACAGGCTTATCTTCTAGGGTGATTTCAGGCACCCAGGGGACTCTTGGTATTTTGGAACCCGAGGTCGTCGCAGACGATGACCTCAACTTCTTTGATTGAATGGACTCTGATGGCTGTGTTTCAGCAGACCTTTTTGTGGGAACGGAAGCGGTCTTCCCACTCTCAGCCAGTTTGGATATAGGTAAAGTGTCCTCAGACTCAACCTGAGTCACTTTAGCATTTGGCTGGGCTTTCTTGGTTCTCTTCGGCTTTGGTGGGGGCATGGTTTGCGTCGGCTGAGCGTCAACGTCCGTAGGAAGGTCGGCTAGGAGATCTTGGGCAACAGGCTTCGGGCGACCCATCTCAGCAGTTTTGACAAGTCGTCGCCAACGTTTTCTTTCTGGTATTGGGATTAAGTATGGGGCTGAAGTTGATGGTTGATCGGGTGGATCAGAGGTTGACCCTTGGTCAACCCGAGATGTTAATGCGGTTTGTAGAGTGGTAGCAGAGGGAGGAGATAAGCTCTTCTTCTTTCTTTTCGGGACGTCAGGCAGTGTAGACTTGTACGTCGGAATAAAATTCAGTACCAGTGGAGCCTTGCGCTTTTGGATTGGTAGATCTAGGAGCTTCTTTAAGTCTTTTCCTGGAAAGTAGGACTGGCGAAAATCCTTTGGTGGCTTGCGAACATCTGCAAGAAGAACAAGACATTAGAAACAGACAAAATTTTGAAGACTTGAAAAAAAATAACTAAGTAATTGACACTGGGCTCTTACCCTTGCCCTCTTTAACTGTTCGAGGAAGAGGGTATAGATGGACATCCTCGTCTGGGGCAAACTCCCAATTTCCAGGGGCAATGAAGTAGTCATCTCCAGCCCCTTTGTTGAAGTCTGGGAGGTCGGCTACGATTTTGAATTTGGTGGACCTCGGCTTGAGGTAATAGACGAAACCTTTTTCTTTTAAGTTCAGGGCGCACATGGTATAACAATATTGGATATCGGCAAGGGTGATCCTAACGTTCTCCTGCCTAGCTAGGGCTATGATACCATTAATCACTCGATAGGAGTTGATGGTAAGTTGCATGGGGTTCAACCTATAGTAGTGGAGAACTTCGCGAAAAAAACGGATTAAGTGGAAGCCGGAGTCCACATTCAGTAAAGGCTACAATGGGAAAGGGCATCGTATTGGCCCTGTTTGGTACAGCTTAATTTCAGCTTATTTCAGCTTTCAGCTTAATTTAAGCTATTTTGATGTGTTTGGTTTAGCTTATAGCTTATAGCTTATAGCTTTGTGGAAGTCAGAAAACAGCTTATTCTTTAAGTGGGGCAGGAGATGCTTTAAGAATAAGCTGGAAATCAGCTTAAGCTGAAAGTTATAAGCTATAAGCTGTTTAGGCATAAGCTATAAGCACTTTCCCACAGCTCTACCAAACAGGGCCATTGTCTGTAGGCATGATGGAATCGTCATCCCCAGCTAGCCTAAGGTGAACATCAGCTGGAATGAAGAACTCTTCCCTAAAGTATTCGAGTTTGGTTGGGGTATTTACCCTATGTCTCCGCATACCCATGATTTCGGCGTAAAGGAATTTGATTACCGAAAGAAGATGTTCTTAAAGGATTTTTGGAACCTCGGCAAAAACCTAGTATTGGTACGGCTTGTTTCAGTTTTTTCCTAAAAATTAAAGGTTCTACAAACAAATCCCAAGCCTAAAAACTATGAAGATGAAGATCAAAGGTACGGATCTGGAAAAGATACAAAAAAATAGAAAACAAAGACGAAGTTTCAGAATTTAAAACAAAAAGGGGCTATCAGAAACATGGAGAATACAAAGGGTTGAAGGCCAAGAATAGTGGCAAAAAAGTGGTGAAACAATGCAAGTGTTCAAGACATGAGCAAAATCGTGGAATAGACGCATCCAGATGAATAATCCAGTAAATTAATTGTTTGAGCACGACAGTAATAGCAAGAAAATTCCAGAAAAAATCAAAAATTGAGGTAAGAAGAAACAGCTGCTTACCAGACGAAGTAAGGCCGGAATAGAATTCGACGAAGATAGACGACGGTTACTGAAGTACCAGAATGGTAAAAGCTTCACCAGAAAGATGAACGAAGACGGTTGCAGAACTTGGAGCCTTAGCAATGGCAGATTCAAGAAGCAAGGGTTTTAGAGAGAGAAGAAAGCAAGTGAATCAAAGCACAAAGTGAAAAGACGAAAGCAAAGGTAGTGTCTTTGTTGAAAACGTGAAACGGCGGCAAAATAAGGCATTTATTACGCCTGGAAAACCGCATGACGGTGCAGACAGATTAAGACGACTTACAAGCGCGTCACAGGCACGGGCCAGTAAAGATGAAACGTGTGCAGGAAACGGTTGAGAAGTGATGCATGACAGCTCATGCGCGTGGGAGAGTTCATTTGAATTCTTGTTCTTGAAAGAAGACATGTCGGCCTGAGATGAACGACCTCGGCTGAAGAGTTCTTCTGCTGAAGTACTGGAAAGAGGAATAATATAGGTTCCATCACCTCAGAATGCCAAGGTAATAGAACAGAACCTAGGGGGCAGTTGTGAGGATATATTTTCTGAATACCAACACGTGGCAAGGTGACGCCGACGTGTCAGCCGAGGTGCCACGTGTCTTGGTCGTGACGCCGAGGTTATCTCGGCTAGGCCAAGGTTGCTTCCGAAGATATCGGAATCCGAGATAAGCGGATAATGGATAAAGGGCAAGAATCCTAGAGTAAAGAGAAGACTTTGCTAAGATAAGGATAAAGCTCTTAGGGAGTTTATCTTTATCTCTTGAGAAATCCAAAGTAAACACTGAATGGGATTCCATAGAAGTCGGGCTTCTAGTGGGACTAGGATTGAGTTGGCTATAAAAGAGAGGCACCCTCGTGGGTCTAAGGTACGCAGTTTTATGCTTAAACTTATGAGTTTAGCACTTGATTATCTTTGAGAGATATACTGACTTGATCGTCGGAGTGCTCCCGGGTGGAAGAGCCACCGCCAGAGCCTTTTCTTTCTGTTACAGGTTTGCTGAAGCCATCTATTCTGCCGGTACTCTCCAGCTATTACTAGGCGGGCAGTGTGGTCAGAAAATCACCCACACAATTGGCTTTTTAATTTTTTAGTTTTTTTAACTATTTTAACATGGTGCCAAAAAGTTTAATTTAGGAAGGAATTTTAAATTTTGTGACTTTTTTAATTTTTTTTATGAGAAAAAGAATGTAATGATTATAGATTAGATATGATATTTTAACCTATTTTTTTTTATTTTTTGTGACTATTTTAACTAAAAAAGCTTCAAAATCCACTTCCCAAACATAATATATTTATAAATATTTCGTGTTTAATTTTATAATCAATTTATATATTCGTAGCCCAACTAATTATCGTGTCAAGTTGAGAAAAACCATGGGCCGTGTGTCACCATCCTTTATGTGACGTCAATGACAACAGAATGCAAGTTGAAGCTAGGGGATCATGATTCATTACAAGTTGGTGGGACACTGGAACCAAAAAAAGCAATTATCTCATGAAAAATACAAATTGGTCACAAAATTAAAAACGAAATTTACACATGAATAAAGAAATTTTACAGAATTTTTCAGTAGGGTTCAATTTTACACATTTAAAAACATTTTTTTAAACATTGTCATCATTTTAATAATAACTTTTTACACTAATCTCAATATTAAAAAATATATAAGAGATACTTGTTAATATTTAATCATTCATTTGATAGAAAATTTAGAACTTATAACATTTTCTTAATATTTATTATTAAAGAGTTTTGTTAATAAATGACCTTAACTACTCTCATAAAAATTATTTAGTTACGATAGCTTTTAAACTTTTATAATTTCCTATATAAATGAGAATTAATTATATTTATGTCTCGTTTGACAACTTTCTGTTTTAGTTAAAAATTACTATAAATTATCATATCACTCTTTCTATTTTTCTACACATCTTTTTATAAAAAATTAAAAAATTACTAAAATAATCGATTCTCAAATGAGACCTTATTTAATAGTTCCTTAACATATGTCATAGAGACCTTCTTTTAAAAAAAATAGAAAATAATAATAATAATAATAATAATAATAATAATAACAAAAGTCATAATAATAATAATAATAATAATAATAATAATAATAATAATAATAATAATAATAATAATAATAATAATAATAATAATAATAATAATAATAATAATAATAATAATAATAATAATAATAATAATAATAATAATAATAATAATAATAATAATAATAATAATAATAATAATAATAATAATAATAATAATAATAATAATAATAATAATAATAATAATAATAATAATAATAATAATAATAATAATAATAATAATAATAATAATAATAATAATAATAATAATAATAATAATAATAATAATAATAATAATAATAATAATAATAATAATAATAATAATAATAATAATAATAATAATAATAATAATAATAATAATAATAATAATAATAATAATAATAATAATAATAATAATAATAATAATAATAATAATAATAATAATAATAATAATAATAATAATAATAATAATAATAATAATAATAATAATAATAATAATAATAATAATAATAATAATAATAATAATAATAATAATAATAATAATAATAATAATAATAATAATAATAATAATAATAATAATAATAATAATAATAATAATAATAATAATAATAATAATAATAATAATAATAATAATAATAATAATAATAATAATAATAATAATAATAATAATAGAATATAAGTAGATGAAAATGGTATTTTGGTCTTCTTACCTCAAATAAGACCTAATGAAATAGTAAAAAAGAATATGAATTGGATGGAATAAAGCTCTTAGAAAAAAGATTTATCAAAAAAGCTTCCAATAAACAATAAAAATTAAAAGAGAATATTTTTCATGTCTAAGCACTCACAAAACTAAACTTGGAAACCTTTTGAAGTGGGTCTTAGTAAGGCTTTGTTTGGTTATTTTTTTTTTTGTGGGTATTTTTAATGTTTAGTATAATAAACAATAAAAATTAAAATAGAATATTTTTCTTGGTCAATAACAAATAAATTCATTTAAACACAAAATATTTACTACTTTTAAAAGGTAAAAAAAAATTTACGAATTAAAATCTTATTAATGTCATCATATTATCATCGTTACTCTAAATCCCATCATCTCACCACGGTAAGGGTGGTCGCGGATTGGCTTTGGAGGGTTCGGTTTACAGTTTGTATTTGCCTGCATGTCAGCGGTTTAGGAAAATTTGAATCTACAACCTCTCGCAGTGCGCGTTGCGGTTTATGCAGATAAGGTTCGCAGATATGTAAGCGGTTACAGGCAATTTGCGGCTTGAACTTTTTTCTTTAAAAGGCAAAACTTGGATATGTTTTTCTCCATTACTTTAGAACATCAATAATTAATGAATTAAAATTTATAAAATTAAAAATACAACAATTATGAGTATATATTATGTATGTATATATGGATCTTCAATTTCTCTAAGGGTTGGTTTGGGAAGTGGGTTGACTTTTTACCTTTTTGATTTTTTTGACTATTTTAGTCTGGGTTAAAAAGTTTGGTTTGGGAAGAGCTTTTTTACTTTTTGACTTTTTTTGTGAGAGAAGAGTGTAATGATTATGGGTTGAATATGATGTTTTGTTTGTTGTGGCTAAAATAGCCTAGTTTGTCTTTTGTGACTATTTTAATCACAAATCATCTTTCCAAACGGACCCTTAGGCAATCAAAAAAATAAGCGAAATGAAATTATATAAACATATATACAAACAGAGAGGACTTTCCCTAATACTACTATATATAATTGTGTTTTTTTGTATTTAGAAGGTAAATAGAATAGTATTAAACAATAATAAAAAAGAAAAAGACAAGAAAAAATATTATAAAGAAATGTTCATTTACACCAGCATCAATAATAAAATAAAAAAACACTAATAATTGAGAGTTCTAAATTAAGAACTCTAATAGTTTTAATTGGTATGTGATGTGATGTGATGTTTTGACATTAATTTTTTTTATTTTTTCATATCATTAATACTCTTTTAAAGCTCTCAAATTAAATGAAATGATCATTCTATAAGCATAAAATAAACCATCAGCAACTCATACCAACCTAACAAACCTTGTTGTGAGTCCAAAAAATTGTACTAGACTAGTCTAATCACAAGATTGGATCGGATATAAGTTAATTCGTCATAGAGCCATTGCCTTTTCAATAAAAATTAAGCCTCCTAACGCTGTGTTTGGTTGAGAAATTTAGAGAGAGATTTGGAAAGAAAAAGAGAAAAGATGTGTGAAACTAGGTGAAATATAGGTATGTTTTATTCACATTTCACCTACCTTTTCTATTTCTCTTTCTAAATCCCTCCTCAAATTCCCCAACCAAACACAGCATAAGATGAATCTTACCTTTCTTTAATAGAAACCCATTTTGAAAAGCTAGGCTGCATTATTTTGTTGCCTTTAAACAAACATTGAGCCTCTAAAAGTGACATACCCAAAAAAATATGATTAATGTCATACAAATTAGCCAATTAATAACTTTCTTATTTACTGATGTGTCATGTAATAATAAAAATTTGAAAACTGAAACGGGATTCATTTTAAATAATAAAATTTAGAAATTAAAACATGGATAAAATAAAATATTTACAAAATAAAATAAAATATTTAAATATATATATATATATATTTAAAAAATAAAATAAAATTTAGTGTTTACATTGGACACTTTAGTGTTTACATTATAGGCATTATAGGTACTTGAGGACATTATAGGTATTTTAGTGCTTATAGTTAATGACATCAGCAGAGACGGTTAAGTGTATAAACGGCGATTAAATTTTGAAAAAATCTTGATATTATCAAATAAAATAAAAAAAATTCCTATAATTATTTAAACCGTAGAAAATGTTTTTATATTTGTCAGAAATATCAAGAGAGGTAAATGTAATTTACCCTAAACTTTCCTAAGATTTACCCAACTATGAATATCGGATGACGTGAATTCCAATGCGTTCTTGCTACGTATAGCTTGAGTAATGACGTCATTCAGTAAAGCCCTGAAGTTAATCACGTGGCTAAAAATCATTTCCTCCTCTCTCTAATTCTATCTTTATCTCTATCGCTATATCTATATCTTTCCACTCTCCCCTTCCCACTATGCAGAACGTTCAAAGAAACTCAAGCCGCAGAAAAATAAGCACAATAAAATCCACAGCACACACCGTTTTTTTTTAAATATTAAAAATAAAATAAAATAACCAAGTGGAAGCAAAAAGCAATGAAAAAGTCGAAACTTTGAAATATCTAAAAACCAAGTGCATGAACCTCTTTCCCTCTTTCCTACTCACACCAACCCCTATATAAACCTCCCATTCTCTTCTCTCCCCAGAAGATCTGTTCTCTCCCCTCTCTCTCTACACATTTGGTTCAACAAAACACTTCACATTCATAGATATAAATTTGTTTGTAATTGATTTTGTGATGATGATGTGCACACAAAATGATTTCGATGCGGACTTTGCTCTACTCGAGTCGATTAGTCGCCAATTGCTCAGCAATGACTCCGAATCGAATTCATGGAACAGCTTGTTCACTTGTTTGGGTGACAATTGGGGCGAATTGCCTCTCAAAGAGAACGATTCCGAGGACATGCTCGTCTACGGCCTCCTCAACGAGGCGGCGACCGTCGGCTGGCTTCCCTCCCTCACGGCAGCCACCACCACCTCCGCAACCGTGAAATTGGAGCCCCAAATCTGTAATTTTGGATCGCCGCCGCTGCCGGTGGTGCCGTCGAAGGGGAAGCATTACAGGGGAGTGAGGCAGAGACCGTGGGGGAAGTTCGCGGCTGAGATTAGGGATCCGACGAAGAACGGTGCTAGGGTTTGGCTCGGGACGTTCGAGACGGCGGAGGATGCCGCTGTGGCATATGATAGGGCGGCATACCGCATGCGTGGGTCACGTGCTCTGCTTAATTTTCCCCTCCGGATTAATTCGGGTGAGCCGGAGCCGGTTCGGGTCACGTCAAAAAGGTCGGCGGTGGCAACGGCGGAGAGTCGGTCGCCGAAGAGGAGGAGGAAGGTGGTGGAGACGGCGATGATTGAACCTAAGGTGGAAGTATAGGGAGTGGATTGGAGGGTGGGGAAGATTTGCCGATTCCACGTGGCGAACATCTGTTGGTTAGTGGTTGCTGATTGTACAATCTGTATTGGACAATGCGTATGCGAGACTGGATTTTGGATGGATGGACAATGGTGATCATGAAACTTTCCCACAAATTTGTACATGTTTTTGGGTTTAAAAAAAAAGAAAAAGAAAAAAAAAAATATGAGATTAGGGAACTGTTTGTTGTGTGAATATATAAGATTTATTAATGTTTGATTTTTATTTTATTTTCTTCAATGGGATCTGTAAAACATTTGGTTCTCATGAACATAAATCAATTTCGAATGTCTCAAATGTTTATATTAATGTATTTTTAATCTTTTATTAAAAATTTTATTAAATTCGAGTAAAAATTTAATGAAAAATTTGATCTGATATAATGTACTCTAATGATAAATTTAATATTTTCATCAAATCTTATTATAAGTTCGGTTGTTAGCCATGAGTAAAATTTTTACATTAAAATTATTTTATTAGATCAATTTGATTTTATTTTATTTTTGAATGATCTACACAATAAACAAATCGAATGATCGAAATAAAACCCCTAATAGGTTTCATAAATCCAAATAACACGATCGCATCTAATGAAAGGCAAGCCATTCCTCCAGTCCTTCGAAGGGTGCTGTTAGGCCCGTGTAGCACATTACGGATCTCGTTTCATTAATTCAAACCACGCAATGTGTAGAACTTGACAAGTACTATATACTTGTAAAAAATCACATTGATCGGATATTGATAGGTACATGATCAAATCAGTTTTGTATAAAAAATAAACGGTGAAAAAATAAATAGTTGACAGAAAATTATTCCGATGATATAGTTATCGATATCCGATCAAGGTGATATTTTATAGACATATAGTACTCAACGAGATCTATACATTGAACGGTTCAAATTATCGAAACGGGACTCGTGATAAGCTCCCATGAGCCCAACAAAATCCTCTAATTTGATCTGGAACTGAAGGGAAGTCAGGCCCTTCCTTAAATATATATATATATACATGTACACATATCAAGCTTAGGTAGTAAAATTTTGATTTCCTAAGGCTAATGATGATTTATTAAACTACTACGTTTGGAAATAATGTTTGGAAATAGGATACTTTGGTAATTTTTTTAATTTTTTAGCTAAAATATGAGACCAAAAAAAATAATATATTTGGAATGACTTTTTAGTTTTTTTTTTTTCCCGAAAAGATATACAAAAAGTAGAGAGAAAAGAGAATTTTTAATTTTTTGGTATAAATTATTGATTTTTAATTTTTTTTAATGACTTTTAACTTTTAGACTAAAATATTGAATTGCCAAACAAAAATACTGTCATGTAGTAACAAACCATTAAAGTCTTCTTCTTTTCTTTTTTCTTTTGATTCAAATAAAAGGATAATAAAGTTGAGAGTTTAATATAAGTAAATTAGTAAAACGGTACTTAGACCCTTCTAGAGCTAGAAGCCACTATGTCTGCAACTAGGACAGATAGGAGAGCACTGGGTGGTTCATCTAAGAAGACAAAATGCTCATATTGGCTGACTCCAATGTTGGCAAGAGCATCAGCACATTAGTTGGCTTCTCTTGGAATATAGGAAATATTGCAATTGCATCTTCTCAGGAGGAAGTTGGCATCCTCAATCAATGCTTTATATGGGCAAGAGCTGTCAGCTCCATCTTTGATAAGTTGCATTGCTAGCTAGAAATCTGTCTCAAGCTCTATGTTTGCCATTCTTTTCTGCATGATGATGGTGAGTCCTCGGTAGAGTCCCCAAAGTTCAGCTTCTAAGCTCGTGCAATTCCCTAAGTAGCCATGATAGCTCCACAGCCAAGTGTCTACTTCATCTCTCAATAGACCATCATATCCAGATTGACTTGGATCTCTTTTAGAGCTTCTATCAGTATTCAATTTCAATGACCCTACAAGAGGAGCAAACCAGACAGTGGGACGTGGTGCTGAATAATTTGGGTGAAGTGAGTTTAAAAAAGTTTCCTGAATTTCTTGAGCTTGGCGAAGAATTTTGGTTGTGCTAATGGTTGCAAGTTGAGTGTGATTGTCAAACACTTCTTTGCTCATATCTTTCCAAATATTTCAAATAGCATATAGGGAAATAGTTGCCCATTGAATGTCATCCATCTTAGGTACCAGGGGAGGTTTTTCAAATTGACCCAGATTATTTTAGATTTGGGACAGCCTCTTAATAAATGACTTATGTCCTTTCTAGCAGTTTAACATCTGGAACAGGTGTCTGAATCTATAAGATTCCTTTTGAATCTTATCTGGTTGGTAAGCAATCTTCCATGCATGGTTAACTAGAGGAGGCTTTTAGTCTCTGAGGGGCCTTAATTTTCTAGACCCATTGCCAATCCAAGCCATTCTCATCCTTTTAGGAAATGGAATTGTAGGCAGCTGAAATAGTAAAATTGCCATTAGTGGTGCCTTGCCAAGTAGGAGTATCCATGAAAGTCACAAACCTAAGCTTGTAAATTTGTAAAATGTTATCTTTTTCTTCTTGGGAAATCAGGTTTTGAATTAAGGTCAAGTTCCATTGGCCTTCATCATCTAAAATAGAGCTAACAGTAGCTGTGCAATAAATGTGAAGGCCCTGGTTATTACTGCACAGTGGTGCTATGCCACACCACCAATTAGTCCAGAGTGAGATATTCTCACCATTCCCCACATTCCATTTGATGTTATCTTTCAAAACCTCTCTGTTTTTAATTATCCTTTTCCAGGTGTGTGAAGCTTTTCTCTTGATAGGCCAATTGACGATGGAATGGTGCTTAAGGTATTTAGATTGAAGAATTTTACACCAAAGATTATCAGCCTTACTGGTAATTTTCCAGGCAAGTTTGGAGATAAGATCATAATTTTGGTCCCTGATTTTCCTAATGCCCAGCCCATTATTTCTTTTACTTTTGCAAACTTAGTTCCAATTAATCAAGTGAACTTTTTTAACAGAATGAGTGCTACTCCAAAGGAAATTCCTATTTAAGCTGTCAATTTTATCACAGATATGTCTAGGTAATTCCATAGTTTGCATGAGATGATTAGGTATAGTAGAAGTAACATAATTCACAAGGGTGAGTCTACCTATAAGGGACAGATTTTTGGCCTTCCACCCAGATAACCTATTAGTTATTTTTTCAAAGATGTTTTTTATATGATTTTTGTTGATTCTGCCATGGAGCAAAAGGGTGCCAAGATACTTGCCCAGGTCATTGGTAAGGGATATACCACAATGATAGCTAAGGGGGAGGGCTTCCCTTCTACGGATATTGGGAGAAATAAAGATCTTGGATTTTTGGAAGTTTATTTTCTGCCCAGAAATTTCACACAAATCATTCAAGCTTCCATGATGGCATTGCAGTTTCTAGTATTAGCCTTGGCAAAGAGAATGAGGTCGTCAACAAAGAATATGTGGGAGATAGGGGGCTATGTTTAGAGGCTTTAAGACCATGCCAATCACCATTCTAAGTTTTAATTCTTATTATGTTAGATAGATTTTCCATGCAAAGCACAAACAGATAAAAAAAAGAGAGGGTCACATTGTCTAAGGCCTCTCCCAACATTAATGTTAGGGAGGGCCTCTCTATTTCAAATACTAGTAGGGTTAACATTAGAGACACAATTCATAATGAGAGTAATCTAAGTGGAATTGAGGTTAAATTCTTTGAGGGTATGATGGATAAACTCCCAAGAAATACGATCATAGGCTTTCTCAAGGTCAATCTTAAGCACTATACCACTAGTTTTTCCTTTCTTGGTTTTGAGGGTGTGAATGATTTCCTGAGTTATGATGATATTATCAGTTGTAGTTCTATCGGGGATGAAATTACTCTGATTGGGGCTAATTAAATTAGAAAGCAAGGAATGGATTCGATTGACAATGATTTTGGTGATGGTCTTATAAGTGACATTGCAAAGATTTGTGGGTCTAAACAATTTTATAGTCTAAGGGTTCTCCAGTTTGGGGACTAACACAATCAGGGTTGTATTAACCT
Source organism: Camellia sinensis (assembly GCF_004153795.1). NCBI lineage: Eukaryota > Viridiplantae > Streptophyta > Magnoliopsida > Ericales > Theaceae > Camellia > Camellia sinensis. The sequence goes on along the minus strand of NW_021024953.1, from coordinate 1,716,002 downwards.
CCACAAGGATGGTCTGGGTAGAGAAACAATGTTTGACAAAATGGCACATGGATGTTCCCACAATATTCCAGTTTTGATGATAGAAAACAGCTTGCAACCCATCTTTGCCAGGAGCTTTAAAAGCTTTGATATTTTTAATGGCATTCCAAATTTCATGATTAGTGATAGGAGCTTGGATAGTATCATTATCATCTTTGGTAAAGCTAATATAGGTGATACTCCTCCAGTTATCTAGCATAGGAGTAGCCTCATGGTGAAACATATCATTGCAATATTGGTTAATATGAGTTTTGATATCTTCAGATTTAGAAGGCCAATTACCAGTGTCATCCTTGAGCATGTTGATTTTCGGTTTTTTGCATTTATTAAAGGGTAGATATATGAAAGAGTTTTGTGTTACAATCTCCCATGGTAAACTATTTGACTTTGGATTTTTGAAACCAGATAAGCTCTTCTTGAAAAAGGGTCATGTTATACTGTTTAATGAGGGTTTTTTTCGAGTAGATGCAGACTCATGGTTTAAACCATTAAAGTGTTCAATTATTATTTTTTGACAGTGATATTGCCATATTATGAAGCTCACTGTAAGATTTCTGAATAAAGTTTGTATATTCAATTGTATTCGAATTCAAGAGTTACATCAATTTAAATAAGAAGAGACTAAACCCTAAAATCTAACTATGGAAATACAACTCATTAGCTAACTATGGAAATACAACTAATCAGCCTAAAATATATACAACCATATATGCACAATATTCACACCCCCACTCAAACTCAAAGTGTTTTAGCAGAAAACACAAAGAGTTTGTCAAGTAGAAACTGAAAGCGAGTAGAAGTGTGAGTCTTGGTAAAGAAATTAGCAAGTTGTAGGGCAGAAGGAACAAACAGAAGCGAGATAGAACTAGATTGTAGATGATGACGGACAAAGTGACAATCAATCTCAATATGCTTCGTCCGCTCATGGAAGACAGTGTTATGGACAATCTGAATAGCGCTGCAGTTGTCACAGTAGAGAGAAATGGGAAAGAACAGAGGGACACCCAAATCACACAAGAGAAAACGAAGCCAGATAATCCCAGCAGTGGCATGGGTCATAGCACGATACTCAGCTTCAGTAGTAGAACGAACAATAACAGTCTGTTTCTTGCTCTTCCAAGAAATCAAGGAATCACCAAGAAACATACAGAAACCAAAAGTGGACTTGCGATCACTGATATCACCAGCCTAATCAGAATCAGCATAGGCCACCAGGTCTAAGGAAGAAGTGGACGAAAGCAGTAAGCCCTGAAAGATAGTACCGTGGAGATAACGGAGAATCCGAACCAAAGCGGCCCAATGCGTAGAGCGAGGAGCAGAAACAAACTGACTGACCACATGAACAGCATAAGAAAGATCAGGTCGAGTGACAGTCAGATAAACTAAACAACCCATAAGCTTGCGACATAAAGTGAAATTAGCTAGAGGGACACCATCAGTAGAGTTGAGCTTCACATTAAGCTCAATAGGTGTATCAGAAACCTTAGTATCAATAAGACCAGCACGGTGAATGACCTTATTCACATACTTAACCTGAGACAGAAAATAGCCCTTTGGAGAAGAAGCAACTTCAATACTAAGAAAATACTGCAATGAACCCAGATCCTTCATGTCGAAGGTGTGGAAGAGATGTTGTTTGACCTTAGAGATAGCAGAAAATCAGAGCCAGTAATGATCATATTATCCACATATGGTAAGAGAGCAACAAAACCAACCGAGGTATGTCTCAAAAACAAAGTAGAGTTGGAAGTAGAAGGATAAAACCCAAGCTCGGTAACAGCAGTCTGAAGCGATCATACCAAAGCACGAGGAGATTGCTTCAAACCATACAAGGCATGCTGAAGACAACAAACCTGCCAGAGGAGTGAAGAAGGCCAGAGGGTGGACACATGTAGACCTCCTCAGTGAGATGATCATTAAGAAAAGCATTCTTAACGTCCATCTGATAAAGAGGCCAATGGCGAACAGCAGTAATAGAAATCAAGGTACGGACAATAGTCATCTTGGCAACAGGGGCAAAGGTCTCCTCATAATCAATACCATACTCCTGTGAGAAACCTTTGGCAACCAAGCGAGCTTTGTAGCACTCGAGAGAATCATCAAAATGAGTCTTGACTTTATAGACCCATTCGCAACCAACCAAATTCTTGTCAACAGGTAAATGAACCAACTCCTAAGTGTTAGTGTTTTGTAAGGTAAACAACTCATCCTCCATAGCTTAAACCCAATTAAGATCTTGACAGGCGTTCGTGTAAGACTGTGGTTCTGAAAAAGAATAAATAACAGACAAAAAAATATGATAGGAAGCAGAGAAACATGTATTAGACCAACCCAACCTGCTTGGAGGACGACGCTCACGAGTAGGATATCGGTGTGCAGCAAGATTAGAGTCGTTAGAAGTAAAAGGAGCAACAACAAGAGTAGAGACAACTGGTAGTAAGGGAGCCTGATGACGAGAATAAACCAACAATAGAGAGAAAGAATAAGCTGAAGAAGGAGAATGAGCCATAGGTGACGCAGACGGAGAAGTAGGAATGGGCTCAATAGGAATAGTGGAGATGTACTCATCAAACGGGACCTCAGAAGGAAAGAGGTCAATGTGAACCAAATCCTCTTTGGAAACTGGAGCAATGAGAAGGGGAAGCTGAAAGTAAGCCAGACGTTCGAGAAAGGCAACATGACGGGAGACATAAAGGCTACGAGAGACAGGATCATAACAGCGGTAGCCTTTCTGAGTAAGACTGTAACCCAAAAAGACACAGAAGACAGACCGGGCACTAAGTTTGGTTCTATCTTTGCGGGGAAGAAGGACAAAACAGGCAGACCCAAACACACGAAAAAATGAGTAGTTAGGAATTTGGGAGAACAAAGCATCATAAGGAGACCGACCAGAAAGAAGGGGAGTAGACATGCGGTTAAGAAGAAAAGCAGCAGTAAGAACTACCTCCTTCCAGAATGGAGCCGAAACTGAGGTAGAGAGAGGAAGAGACCTAGCTGTCTCAAGGAGATGTTGGTGTTTACGCTCGGCTCGACCATTTTGGACAGGTGTATCTGTACAGGAAGTTTGATGAATGGTACCCAAATTGGCCAAATACTCACAAAACTCATTTTTAAAATATTCCCCACCCAAGTTAGACTGTGACACTTTAATGGTAGACCTAAACTGAGTAGTAATCATAGACTGAAAAGTACGGTATATTTGATAGAAATCGGACTTATGAGTCATAAGATAAACCCAAGTGTAACGGGTGCAATCATCAACAAATGACACATAGTATACAGAACCTCCCTTGGTGAGAACAGGAGAAGGGCTCTATACATCAGTATGAACTAAAGAAAATGGTGTAACAAATATAAAAGTATTGTTACGAAAAGGTAAGGCTGTCATTTTGGCAAGTTTACAACCCCGACACTCGGTAAGGTGACTAGGAGAAACTTTACCCAATATACCTGACTGAGCTAAGGACCGTAAACAGTCACCAGACAAATGCCCTAATCTGAAATGGCACAAATAAAAAGAACTGGATAGAGAATCTAACTGAAAAGAAGAAAAGTTAGTCAGAGAAGTAGTCATAGGCTGATGCAAGCTCTCCACCACATAGAGGTCTCCAACTCTACGGCTAGTCCCAATCTGCTGTTTGGACATACAATCCTGCACAGAACAGATAGAAGAAGAAAAGATAACATCAAAACTAGAGCCATCAAGTTTACTAATAGATAATAAACTGACAGATAACTGAGGAACATATAAGACAGATGGAATAGAGACTGCAGACATATCCGACGGTAGGACAGACCCAACATATATAACTAACATACCAGACCCATTAGCAGCATTAACATTAATAGGAAAGGGAGGGAGAATACAATTCTGAAGTAAAGAGAGATGAGGAGTCATATGATGAGAGGCACCAAAGTCAAAAAGCCAGACAGACAAAGAGATACCGGAAGAAGACCCAAGCAAACCTGAATGAAAAGAGAAAACAACGGAGGCAGATGGAGATGGCTGGGAGGGAGACAATATATGCTGTAGTTGACTAATCTGAGCAGTCAAGGAAGCCAAGTCAGGATCAGGAGCTGGAGCAGATGTAGTAGAATCAGCGGGAGGCCGAACAATACTCAGAGGAGGAGCGCAAAACTTGATCAAAAATTGCTGAGAAGACCAGGTAGACACAGGCAAAGCAGACAAACATCTTTTCTTAGGACAGTGGTACTTCTAATGGCCCTTCTGATGGCAGAAAACACACTCATCAAAAGCTAGAGACATTGTAATAACCAGAAAACTGAGAGGTTTCCAATGCAATCAAACAAAGTAACCAAACCAGTGTTCAAGTGTAATAATCAAAATGCGAAGGGTCAAACTATATTCAGATTTTTATTTATTTATTATTTATTTTTATTTAACACCAAATAGCAGGGCTTAAAGACACGATCTCACACACACAGAGACAAACAGAGCAGCAAGACAAACCAGTCGATCGAATCAGCCCAACGAATCGCGAGGTGTGGTCGATTAGCGAAACCAGAGAGAACCAGAGAGGGAGATAGATCGTGAATCAATCGCTACACTGAAGCAGACTGAGAGAGGCGACGGCGTGATGGGCGACGACTGAGAGAGACGACGATGACTGAGAGAGGCGACGGTTAAAGTAACGACGACGGCGTCTAAGAGAGGCGACGGTACTAGGGTTCGCGAAGACTGATCGCGACCTTAGGTTTTCGAACACGGCTCTGATACCATGTAAGATTTCTGAATAAAGTCTGTATATTCAATTGTATTCGAATTCAAGAGTTACATTAGTTTAAATAAGAAGAGACTAAACCCTAAAATCTAACTATGGAAATACAACTTATTAGCTAACTATGGAAATACAATTAATTAGCATAAAATATATACAACCATATATGCTCAATATTCACAATCTCATATCAACAGCAGATTAATAAGATGATTTGCCATGAAGGATGTGTTTGTTTTGAAGGATTAGGGGGTGAGATTGGACTATTAGTCCCACCGGACTAATAGTCCATTGTTTGTTTCATTTTTTTTGTTTCAGATTAATAGTCCCCCCGGACTATTAGTCCCACAAATATGAGACTATCCTATTCCATGGGGGAGGGTGGGATAGAAACCATGGGATTAGTATCCCATGGGATTATTTTGTGAAATGTACATTTTACCCTCCATGCTATTACTTAGCAAATAATTAGAAAATGATAAAATAGTCTTTTAAACATTTATAAATTATTTTTTTAGTGTTGTTAATTTAAACTTATATATTAAATAAAAAATATAAATTATAAATTAAATTTAATTAAAAATTATGGCGTTATAAATTAAATTTTTTTAGTGTTGTGAAAAAATTAAATTTATATATTAAATAAAATTATTTTTTTAGTGTTGTTAATTTAAAATTATATTAAATTATAAATTTAATTTAATTTAATTGAAAATAATAAATTAAAATAATTAAAATATTGTGCAAAAAATAAAATAAAACAAATTTTTATGTAATTTAGTTAAAAATAATTAAAATATTAAAGCTATGTTTAGTAAATAATTGAAAAGGATAAAATAGTCATTTGAGTATTTATCCTTCTCCATAATATTCCAAGCAAACATTGGATAATTAAAAATAGTCCAATCTAGACATCTAATCCCATTACTAAACAAACATAGGATACAAATTTAGTCCAACCAAATAGTCTCGGGACAATGTATCCCAGGACTAATAGTCCGATGAATTACAATCTCCCCTTATCCAGTCCGTCCAAACGCACCCTAAGTATATGATATGCTAGTGAAATTAAGGCATGAAAGACAACTTACATATTTTCTGAAATATATATATTTTTTATAATACTTTAATGGGGTAATTTCATTTCAGTGTAGATTTAGAAAAATATTTTTAAATTAGTAATAAATTTTATAAATATTAAAAAATAAAATCATAAGACTTTTCATGAATATATAATTAAAATTTAAAAATTCCACTGCCATGGAATTTCCCTACTTTAATTGGTTTTTTCAAGTCTTCTTTTGTACGTGTTCCAAGTAAATTTTTGTATTCTTAAATTACTTTTAATCATTTTCTAGAAACTCACTTGTAATCTCATAACCACTTGACAGATAATCTATAAAATAATAAGGGTTAATAACTTTGCTTAGATTTTACATTTCTCCTTTACTTAAAAATTATACAAATTCATTTGCATGGGTATAAAATACTATGAATGGATTCACAATTCAAAATTTCAAATATTGCCAATACTACACTTGAGACATACCCTTTATTTTTGTTTTTGTTTTGGTTTTATGTTTTTTTATTTATTTATAAAAGAGTATGTACATGGGTTAGTGAAAAGAAAAAAAAATTGCGCTAGCACAAAGAAATAAATTATCGTAAGGGTCACGACGGTGATATGGCCCTATGTCTATCCAAAGATTTATGTCTCGTTTGGGAACATATTTTTTAGTAATTTTTTGAATTTTTAGTTAAAATGTGATATAAAAAAATTAATATGTTTAAGATGACTATTTAGCTTTTTACGAAAAGATGTAACTTTTTAACTTTTTAGTTAAAATATAATGTAAAAAAAACTAGTATGTTTGGAATGACTATTTAACTTTTTACGAAAAGATATGCAAAAAAATAGAGAGAAGATGAAATCTTTAACTTTTTAATATGAATTGTTGATTTTTTAATTTTTTTAATAACTTTTTAACCTTTTAACTAAAAAAAACTACATACAAATCGAGACTTATTGTTATTGCTATATCATTTTCTTGATTTTAAGCTTGTGTAATTATTAGGCCTCTGCTATTAGTTGGACATAATATCAAAGTGAAAATTTTGAATGACAGGCTAATTACTCGACTAAAACCAACAATAATACTTTTTTATTATAAACATAATTTACAAATATGCCACTACTTAATCATTTTGAAAAAGAATGTGATTTGCAAATAAAAAAATTATATAAAACTTGACACCAAATGATGTGTCAATAGTAGTGATCTTAAAAACATAAGTTGCATTAAAGGACTTCTGTGTTTTTTTTTTTTTTTTTGGCCGGGAAAAGACTTCTGTTTTCAAAGCGGTTAGATCCAACGAATGCCACATTATTCTTAATTCAAAATTTATACAAATTCTTTTATTCGTATAGCATCCTTTTGAAAATAATTCTACAATAAAGGTTATTTGGTACAATTTCTCTAAACCGTCTTAATTTTTTTTAAAAAAAATTTGTTTCAAATTATTTACTGTAACTTTTACTTAAAATTTATTAATCAAAAATAATTTAAATAAAATAAAATAATAATTTTTTAAAACTTTTATTATTTAAATATTTTTAATTAATTTTGAGAAAATTGCACCCGTTCGTACTTGGGAGAAATCCATTGCTTCGAGAATATCAATGGTAGCAATTTTTATACGCTTTCATAACATTCAACTTTATATTAGGTTTGGTTTGGTAATGTGTTGTTTTTGGTTAAATTAATTTTAGAAAATAATAAATTAAAAAATTAATAAAATAAAATTTTATATTTAAATTATAATTATTTTATTTTTTTATAAAAAATTAAAAAAATAAAATTTTAATTACTTGCACATGATTCGAGTCTTCCAGAAAACACACATACATAAATGTAAATAAGGTCAAGTTTGGAAAGACTAAATAACTTTTTGACTTTTTATGAAATATGGGTTAGATTTGAGTTGGGTTTGAAGTGATGTGTTAAAGAGGTGATGTGATGTAAATAAAATGATGTGACTTAAATAGGATAATGACTTTTTAATTTTTTAGATTTCTTAGAGAATGTCAAATTTGACATAAATATTAAAATACTACACGAGTGGTAATCAAAGACTGCGTGGGTACCTCCGTACCCGTGTGGTCTGACAAACAGCTGTTTTTTTTTTTTTTGTCCGTAACTTTGACTTCAAACTTTTGACGAGACTTCGTCACCGCTAGCGTTCACATTTCAAACATTTTCAATGCCAAACACAAAACTAGGCCGTTTTGAAAGACAAAAACAATGTCTCAACTCATTAATTTATTTTTATAAAAAATATATATATAATTAAGTGAAATGTAAATATATTTTACTTACATTTCAAAAATAACTTTATCAATAAATCTATCAAATGTAAATGTAACTCTATCAATAAGTCTAGGTAATTGAGTTTTAAGAACATAATCTGTTTTTGATGTTGATCGGTTTGGATAACTAGGAGGCATAGGTGTGAGTGATTGGAAAGCAAAGGGATCAGAAGCAAGAACAGATGTGTAACTAGGTTTAGGAATAGTACGAAGAATTTGGCATCTGTTGATTAGATTAATTGGGGTGCAACAATGGGTTGACTGGTTGGAATTATAGCAAGTGGTTTAGAGGAAGGCTTCTAACTTGACATCTGTAATTAAGAAAAAGAAAATAGGTTGGCATCCATTTCTGACATCTTGCCTATCTGTCTGAAAATTGAGAAGATTTGTATAATGAGCAATTGAATTGCGTTGGCTAGCAATTTGGTGAAATTGAAGGAAGGGATCTTGGTCAATTGACTTTAATTGGCATTTCATCCTATCTTATCCAAAAAAATCGATCACCTTCTACAAAGATATCATCTTCCATCATAAGTCCATTGTCATTAAACTTATTTATGATAGAGTCAATAACAGTAAAATCATTTACCATTCTTTGTATATACACAACATGATATCCCTTGATGAATAGGGTCTCCCTTTCTTGTTACGAGATCTTCCTAATCATACGATACAATATAGTTATTTTGATATAATTTTTAATAGAAACATAAAACAGATTATTAATATTGGTCTCTTCAAATTGAAGATCAGGTGGTGTGGGTTTAGTGTATCAATTTTTGGTAAAAAAATTAGGATTAATTTTGGAATGTACTATTCTATTAAGTATATTTGATTTTGATATTGAATATATTCTTGGTAGTCAAAACTTTATCCCTGATTTTCTTACATGTGAATTTTTACAGGGTAGATAGAGAAAATCATGTTACCCAAAAGACAACCTAAGAAGGGTGGTGAATTAGGTTTTTACAAATAAAATAATAATACCCTAATAAAAATTATGACTAGCACAATAGATAAATATAGTTAATGAAATAAAAATAATTAAAACAAGTGTTCTAACAACTATGTCAATTAATGATTTTAGCACAATAAAAATATGAAATATAGCTATGACAATTTAAATAAAATAAAGAGATAAGGGAGAGAGAGGCAAACAAATTTATAGTGGTTCGGCTTCAACTAGGCCTACGTTCACTCCCCGAGTTTCATTTGAGATTTTTCACTATTCTTTAGCTTCACAGGGTGCTAGCAATCTTTTCACAGATGGAGCAATCCTCCACGAATTTTATACAGACATTTTAAGTCCAAAAAACACTGAGAGTACTACACTTTAACAGGATTGAAAAGTAGGTGTTTTTGCTTTCACAGAAAGTTACATGAATTATCTCTCAAAGATAGATATAAAAATGAGACTCTGATTTTTCTGTAATCCTCACACAGAAAAGATGGGTTTAAAGCTATACGACTTAATGTATAATTTATGAGAGATGATGTAAATAAAAATTGAAGAACACTTCTCAGAAAATTTTTCAGAGAATAGATGAGAGTGATTTTAGATCAAAGAATATTTTCTAGTTTCTGTAACTTGTTTGTAGTTGTTGTTACTTGTTCACATTAGAGGCTTTGTTATATTTAATGAAACTTATAGCCGTTGTATTTATTTGAATTTATAGCCGTTTATAACTGTTGTATTCATTTGAATATTTTTCACTCTATCATTACTAATTTGAATACCTTCCATTTCATCATTACAAATTTGAATATCTTCTACTTGAACCTTTTGAATTGCTGCTGTGTTAGGCTGTTTGAACCTCTGTTTTGGTCTGTTTGAACTCCTGATTTAATCAAATATTAAAGACATTCTAACAACATTTAGAACAAAGGTTTAGGTGAGAAATAATGGGACAAAATAAATTTTGATTCTATTTTTCTCTTTCAAATAAATCATCAAAATAAATTTTGATTCTATTTTTCTTTTCTAAATAAATTAAAACATGATTTTGATTATATTTTTCTCTTCCAAATAAATTAAAACATAATTAAATAAACCATCAAAATAAATTGTGATTCTATTTTTTTTCCAAATAAATTAAAACATAATTAAATAAATCATCAAAATAAATTGTGATTCTATTTTTCTTTTCCAAATAAATTAAAACATAATTAAACAAATCATCAAAATAAATAAGTCTAACAATCTCCCCTTTTTTGATGATGGCACACAATGATGTTTTGATTTGATTTGGGAGTAAGAAAAGTTCCCCCTCAAGTCATGCTCCCTGAATTCATTTCTAAATATATAGGTTAGCACAAGTGTAATAAATAAGTTTTAATTAGAGACATGATATAAGACTTAGATATCAAACTATAAATATATAATCATCAGATTAGTTTTCAAATAATACCATAATTTGAAAATAATACCATAATATATAACATCATAACAAAATAATACTATAATATATAATATCATATAATTTCTCCTCCTATGACATTATCAAAAAGAAATCATGGGTCAGAATCTGGAGAAGGAGGAGGAGGAAAATGATAGTGATAAATGACATCTATACAATTCAAAACAGATATACATACATATATATATATACACGATTCGCGTTCCTCTCTCTTTTCCATCGAAAATAGCGTCGAACACGCGTCCTCGCTTTTGCGTCAGCCGACCGACAAAAGTGAGACCGGTCAATCAACGGCCTCGGCTCTCTCTCCCTCTTGTCTTCTTATTCTCCGTCTTCTTCTTAATTACGTTCTTCTCCTTCTTCTTTCTCATTCGCTTCCATCTCTTGCTCCTTCGACGTGAGAGAGATAAAACAGAGAGACTGAGCAGAGCAGAAAGGTTGCCAAAAATGACCCTCTTGTCGATTACATCTCTCTCTTCTACTTCATGGCCTCGTCCCGTCCCCTTACTCTCTTTTCGGACATGAATGATCCCGTAAGCGCTACTGGGCCAAGTGCCTCGACTCCTATTCTTTCCAACCTTTCTATGATGTCGATTGATCAAATAATGGCAGCTCAATCAAACATTGAAGCCAATCATTTCACACTGACGTCCTGTATGGAGACGGTGACTGTAGTCATGAAATTGGCTCACCGACTGCAGAACAGGACGAGTGAGCTCTACCAAGTCAATGCCCAACTCTTGCTACTCCAGCGCATGTACAAGGATGCGCGAGCAGAGATTTGCGCACTGCAGGCTAAAAATAAAGAGGTTAAACGGAAGACCACCTCCATGGCTCGATTTGGAGCAACGTCGTTCTTGGCTTTTGATAGCCAACGGGGAGTCGTCGCTCTTGAAGAAAGCACGGGGGCAGGGCCTTCAAAGGCCTTCCAAGGTGATAAAAAATGAAGAAAACGATGGAAGAGACGAGTAAGTAAGATCGGCGTATGGTCGTAAAAAAAATGTAGGCTTTTTTTTTTAATGTAAATATGTTTATTTTGATCGGCGTATGGCCGTAAAAAAATGAAGGGTGTTTTTTTTTTAATGTAAATATTTGTATTTTGATTTGTTTTTGTTTTTATGTTTAAGTACTGAAAAATAAAATTAAAAAGCAGAAAAAATAAGAAAATTAAGTCCAAACAAAAAATAATAATGAGAAAAAAAAAAAAAAATTAAGCGTAATAGCAAAATAAAAAAATAAATTAAAATAAAATAATGCTAGCAGAAATTAAACTTAATGGGGCGTTAGTGTTGCTGGAATGGTAATGCAACAACAACAAAAAAAATACCATGAGGGTTTAAAAAAAATCAATATATGCAAAGTTAATTTTATCTCAAGATGCAGAACCCAAAAAAAATTACATAGTTGTGAATAGCAAACTGTTAAAGAGAATAAATGTATGAAGGACTTGAGAGCATTCAACTGATATAAATGTTTCCATATCAATGCAGCAATACACATATATCATTTTAACAAAAATTCAAGTTTCACAGTCATAACAAAACTTTTTAAGTAGAAATCGACATTCCAAGCTCGCCACGAATAAAATTAAAGCGATCCTCGCTTAGGGGTTTTGTGAAAATATTCGCCAATTGCTTGTCGGTATTTACAAATTCAAGTACAATATCCCCTTTTTGAACATGATCTCTTAAAAAATGATGTCGAATTCCAATATGTTTTGTTCGTGAGTGTTGAATCTGATTTTTGCTTAAATTGATGGCACTAGTATTTTCACATTTAATGGGGATATGATCATAATGCAAATCAAAGTCCTTGTTTCATTCGAAGTATTTGGGCATAACAACTTCCGGAAGCTATATATTCAGTTTCGGCCGTTGATAAAGCAACAAAATTTTGCTTTTTGCTAAACTAAAATACTAATGAATTATCAAGAAAGTGACAAGTGCCACTAGTGCTTTTTCTATCAAGTTTGCATTCGGCAAAGTCGGCATCCGAGTAACTAATTAAATCAAATGCAACACCTCTAGGATAAGACCGTCCCAAATTTTGAGTGCCAATAAGATATCGAAAAATTCTTTTAACAGCACTGAGATGTGATTCCTTAGGATTTGATTGATATCTAGCACACATACAAACACTAAACATAATATCGGGTCTACTTGCAGTTAAATAAAGAAGTGAGCCGATCATACCTCGATCTTTTGTTTGATCAATGGACTTACCTTTTTCATCCTTGTCTAGCTTAATGGATGTGCTCATAGGTGTTCTAGCTATTTTTGAGGCATACCACTATAAGAAAAAACACATTTAGGGACTAAATTTTTAATCGCCAAAAGTCGGTTTTTTAGTTTTCCCGACTAAATTTTTTAGTCCCCGGTTTGGTCGTCGGAAGATGGTCGGGAAAGGTATTGGCGACTAAAAAACTTTTTGTCACCAAAAATAAAGTCTTTAGCGACCAAAACTTTGGTCGCCAATAGTCAATTATATTTTTTAAATTATATATTTACCGACCAATTTTTTAGTCGCTAATAGTCAATTATATTTTTTTAAATTATACATTTACCAACTAATGTTTTAGCTGCCAATATTCAAGGAATCGACGACTAAACCTTTTAGTCACCAAAAGCTCATTCGTGAAAAAACAAATTACACTTTGCTCTTGTGGAGATTCGAACCATCAACCTCCCACACCATAAACTTTATACAACACACTCTTTTCACTCCACATCTATAACACCATATGATTATATATGCAACATATATTATTTATATAGTACATAGACCCGTATTAATATAAAAGTATATATATAAACATAATTATTTTTATTGAACATAATTTATGTAAAAATAAATTATTTAGTAGAAAAAAAAGGAGACCACTTTTGGCGACTAAACATAATTTTAGTCACCAATTCTATACTTTTGGCTACTAATTATTTTTTAGTCGTTAAAAAAAAATTTCCAGCGCTAAAATTACCACTTTTGGCGACTATACTTTTTTTTAGTCGCCAAAAAACCTCACTTTTGGCTACTAAACATGTTTTTAGTCGCCGAATGCTTCACTTTTGGCTACTAATTTTTTTTTAGTTGCCAAAGGGCCTTACGTTTGGCTACTAAAACTTTTTTAGTCGGTAAAAGCCTCACTTTTGGCGACCAAACAGATTTTTAGTCGCCGAATGTCTCACTTTAGGCTACTAAATTTTTTTTAATCGCCAAAAGGCAAAATTTTTTTAGTTGGTAAAAGCCATATATCGATGACCAAACAGATTTTTAGTCGCCAAAACCTATAATTTTGGCTACTAAATTTTTTTAGTCGTCAAAAATCTTTACTTTTAGCTATTAATGCATTTTTAGTCGCCAAAATCTATACTTTCAACGACCAAATGTGATTTTTTAGTCGCCAAAGGTGCTTTTTCTTGTAGTGTACATACCAAACTTTTTGAGTAGTTCTTTTGTGTACTTAGCTTGGTTGATAAAAATTTCTTCCTTACATTGTTTGATTCGAAGCCCAAGGAAATAATTTAGTTCCCCAATCATGCTTATCTCAAACTCACCTTGCATATACTTAGCAAATTTCTTACACATGGTTTCATTAGTAGCACCAAATATAATGTCATCCACATATATTTGCACAATAAGTAAATCATCACTTTTGGTTTTAACAAAAAGTATTGTGTCAATCGTTCCTCTAGAGAAATTATTTTCAATCAAAAATTTACTTAATCATTCATACCATGCACGAGGTGCTTGTTTCAAACGACGTAAAGCTTTTGATAGTTTCAAAACATGATTTGGAAAAGCATGATCTTCAAAAAGCTGGGGATTGTTTAACATAAACTTCCTCATTTATAAGACACTTTTTATATTCATTTGATAAAGTTTGAAATCTCTAAAACATGTAAATGCAAGTAACATGCGAATAGTTTCTAATCTAGCATCTTGAGCAAAGATTTCATTGAAATCAATACCTTCTTCTTAACTGTATCCTTGTTCAACAAGTGTAGCCTTGTTTCTTATAATTGCACCGGATTCATCAAGCTTGTTTCGAAAGATTAATTTGGTACCGATAATGCGCGTGATTTTTAGGTTTTGGCACAAGTTCTCACACTTTGTTTCTCTCAAATTGGTTAAGCTTTTCATGCATAGCTATCATTCAATGTTTATCGAATTCGGCTTCTTGAAAGTTTTTAGGCTCAATTTGTGAGTGAAAAGTCAAGTTACTACAAATGTTTCCAAGTGAAGAATGAGTTTCAATACACTTTGTAGGGTCACCTAGGATTAAATCCTTAGGGTGATTATGAACAAACTTCTATTCTCTTGACAAATCATCATTGTTTCCTTCTTCTTCTTGAGGTGGGAAAATAAGTTATTCAATCTCTTTGTTCAGCTTACATGGTTGGTTCTCTTCTTTGTAGATACTTGAATCTTCCACATTTGGTTTCAAATCTATATTTTCACTAACAATTTACTTTTGAGCAGAGATGTTAGTTTCATCAAATGCCACATGTATAGATTCTTTCACAATAAGAGTTCTTTTATTAAAAACATAATAAGTTTTGCTAGTTAAGGAATAGCCAAGAAAAATTGCTTCATCAGATTTTGAATCAAATTTACCTAATTTATCCTTACCATTATTATGCACAAAACATTTACAACCAAAAAACATGCAAGTGACTAATGTTGAGCTTTTTATCATGCCAAAGTTCATAAGAAGTCTTTTTTAGAATAGGTCTAATTAATGCACGGTTTAAAATATAGCATGCAGTGTGAACGGCTTCGGCCCAAAAATATTTAGGAAGATTATTTTTGCAAAGCATTGTTCTACTTATCTCTTCTAAAGTTCTATTCTTCCTTTCTACTACACCATTTTGTTGAGGAGTTCTAGGTGCTAAAAAATTATGTCCAATACCATGCTCATCACAAAACAATTCAAATTTCTCATTTTCAAGTTCTTTACCATGGTCAGTTCTAATATTAGTAATAAGAAAACCTTTTTCATTTTGAATTCTACGATAGAGTTTTGTGAAAGAAGAAAAGGTTTCATCTTTGTGTGATAAAAACATAACCTATGTAAATCTTGAATAATCATCAATAATAACAAGACAATAATGTTTACTACCTAGACTAGATGTCTTTAAAGGACCAAATAAATTCATATACAATAGTTGTAAAGGTCTAGTTGTGAAAATATGAGATTTTGATTTAAATGATATTTTAGTTTGTTTTCCTTGTTGACAAGTACTACAAAGATGATATTTTCAAATTTAACTTTTAGAAGTTTAATGACCAAATCCTTTCCCAAAAGTTTAGCAATTAAATCCATATGAGCATGACCAAGTCTTCTATGCCATAACCAACTATTTTCATTATAATATTTAACATCACTAGTATAGAGATTATTAAGATGAAAAACATAAGCATTATCATGGCGATTACCAACGAATAAAGCTTTATGATTATTTGTGCTTTCAATTGTGTAATGTGATTTATCAAAAATAACTCGATTACCTTTATCACATAATTGACTAATACTAAGTAGGTTATACTTAAGTCCATCAACAAGTAAAACATTTTCAATAGAAGGGTTAGGAGAAATACCGATGCTACAAATATCGATGATTTTTCCTTTCTTGTTGTCTCCAAAAGTAACAAATCCTCCATCTTTTAGTAAAAAATGATTTATCTCCGATCATGTGTCGGGAACATCCACTATCAATGTACCACTTCCCTTCTTTAGCTTTAGACTTAAAGGAAACCTACAAGATGACAATCAAGTGTTACTTTTTGGTACCCATAGTTTCTTGGGTCCTTTTTGGTTAGTTTTGTTAGATTCCTTAATAATCCAAATCTTTTTAATTCCCATGTTCATATTCTTTTTGAATGGACAATAAGATATATAATGGTCTTTCTTTCTATAATAATGACAAGTAATATGAGGGTGTGCCATGAGAGGTGCCTTTTAAAAAATTGTATTGAGATTTTTTTGTTTCTTAATAGAGTCATATCCAATACCCGCTTTATCAAAAACACATCTTTGATTTCATAGAAGCATGTTGAGTTTATCTCTACCTTTTACAAAATTTTCAAGTGTTTTTGTTAAATCAACAACATTGTTTTTTAAAGTAGTTTTCTCATTAGAGATAGTATCAAAATCATTTTTCAAAACAATTTTATTTTTCTTTAATTCTTCTACATTAATAGATAAAGATGCAACAGATTTCCTCAACACATTATTTTTGCACAAACTTTTCTAAATTCATCTTGTAGTTCATGGAATACACTTTCAAGTTCTTCATAAAGAGTAGTTACCTTATCTTAAGTAGATGCTTCATCTTCAAGAGCCATGAGACATAAGTTGGCTACTTCATTTTCAATTTCATCACTTGAGCTTTCATCTTCACTTTCTCCCCAAGCTGCTATTATGGCCTTTTTGTTTCTTTTGTAATCCTTTCCATGATTCTTCAATTTTGGAAAATCCATCTTCATATGTCTAGGATTTTTGCACTCATAGCAAATAATAGGCTCTTTCTTGTTATCTTTGTTCTACTCTTTCTTCAAAGATCTTCTTCTTCCATAATTGTTTTTCTTGAAGTGTTTTTGAGATTTCTACTAAACATGGCATAGCTTTCATCGTCATTGAAGTTTTTATGTTCTTCTTCATTTGATCAGACTTTGAATGCAATTTTTTTTTTTTTTTAACATCTTTATGTCCTTTCATAGTGATCTCATGAGTCATAAGGGAACCCATAAGCTCATCCAATAATAATGACAAGTAATATGAGGGTGTGCCATGAGAGGTGCCTTTTCAAAAATTGTATTGAGATTTTTTTGTTTCTTAATAGAGTCATATCCAATACCCGCTTTATCAAAAACACATCTTTGATTTCTAAGAAGTATGTTGATATTATCTCTACCTTTTACAAAATTTTCAAGTGTTTTTGTTAAATCATCAATATTGTTTTTTAAAGTAGTTTTCTCATTAGAGATAGTATCAAAATCATTTTTCAAAACAATTTTATTTTTCTTTAATTCTTCTACATTAATAGATAAAGATGCAACAGATTTCCTCAACACATTATTTTTGGCACAAACTTTTCTAAATTCATCTTGTAGTTCATGGAATACACTTTCAAGTTCTTCATAAAGAGTAGTTACCTTATCTTGAGTAGAGGCTTCATCTTCAAGAGCCATGAGACATAAGTTGGCTACTTCATTTTCAATTTATCACTTGAGCTTTCATCTTCACTTTCTCCCCAAGCTGCTATTATGGCCTTTTTGTTTCTTTTGTAATCTTTTCCATGATTCTTCAATTTTGGACAATCCATCTTCATATGTCCAGGATTTTTGCACTCATAGCAAATAATAGGCTCTTTCTTGTTATCTTTGTTCTACTCTTTCTTCAAAGATCTTCTTCCTCCATAATTGTTTTTCTTGAAGTGTTTTTGAGATTTCTACTAAACATGGCATAGCTTTCATCGTCATTGAAGTTTTTATGTTCTTCTTCATTTGATCAGACTTTGAATGCAATTTTTTTTTTTTTTTAACATCTTTATGTCCTTTCATAGTGATCTCATGAGTCATAAGGGAACCCATAAGCTCATCCAATCCAAGTGTGGAGAGATTTTTGGCTTCTATAATAGCCGTGACCATTGCTTCCCACTTCTTTGATAAACACCTAAGAATTTTTCTCACCAACTCACTGTTAATATAAGTTTTGCCAAGAGATTTCAAAGAGTTTACAATTTCAGTAAATCTAGTAAACATAACTGAAATATATTTATCAGAGTTTATTTTAAACAATTCATAATTATGAACAAGCATATCAATACGAGATTCCTTCACTTGGCTTGTACCTTCATACGTTACCTCAAGTTTGTCCTAAATTTCTTTTACCGAATCACAACTTGAAATTCTATTATACTCCTTAGAGTCTAATCCACAAATAAGGGTTAGTTTGGCTTTAACATTGGGTTACAATAATTTATGATCCCTCTCATCACATTCATCTTCAGTTTTAGGAACACTAATATTGTCTACTAATTTTGTAGGAATTTTTGGACCTTTGGTGACAATAATCCACATGGCATAATCGGTGACTTGTAGGTATAGGATCATCTTATCCTTTCAATGACTATAGTTGTTTCCGTCAAACAATGGTAGCTTATTTGTGGCTTGTCCTTCAGCTAAGCTTACCATGGATCGAAACTCCTAGATGGTTAAATCTAAAATAAGAGTCTAGGCTTTGATAACAATTGTTACCCAAAAAATAACTTAAGAGGAGGGGTGAATTAAGTTTTTACAAATAAAATAATAATACCCTAATAAAAATTATGATTAGCACAATAGATAAATATAGTTAATGAAATAAAAATAATTAAAACAAGTGTTTTAACAACTATGACAATTAATGATTTTAACACAATAAAAATATGAAATATAGCTATGGCAATTTAAATAAAATAAAGAGATAAAGGAGAGAGAGACAAACAAATTTACAGTGGTTCGGCTTCAACTCGGCCTACGTCCACTCCTTAAGCTTCACTTGATATTTTTCACTATTCTCTAGCTTCACAGGGTGCTAGCAACCTTTTCACAGATGGAGCAATCCTTCACGGATTTTACACAGACTTTCTATATCCAAAAAACATTGAGAGTACTACACTCTTACAGGATTGAAAAGAATGTGTTTTTATTTTCACAGAAAGCTATAAGAATTTTCTCTCAAAGATAGATATAAAAATGAGACTTTGATTTTTCTGTAATCCTCACACAGAAAAGATAGGTTTAAAGCTATACGACTTAATGTATAATTTTTGAGAGATGATGTAAACAAAAATTGAAGAACATTTCTCAGAAAAATTTTCAGAGAATATATGAGAGTCATTTTAGATCAAAGAATATTTTCTGGTTTCTATAACTTGTTTGTAGTTACTGTCACTTGTTCATATCAGAGGCTTTAGTATATATAATGAAACTTATAGCCATTTATAGCCGTTGTATTCATTTGAATTTATAGCCGTTTATAACTGTTGTATTCATTTGAATATCTTCCACTCTATCATTACTAATTTGAATATCTTCCATTCCATCATTACAAATTTGAATATCTTCTACTTGAACCTTTTGAACTGCTGCTGTGCTGGGCTGTTTGAACCTTTGTTTTTAGGCTGTTTGAACCTCTGTTTTGGGCTGTTTGAACTCCTGATTTAATCAAATATTAAAGACATTCTAACAACATTTAGGATAAAGGTTTAAGTGAGAAATAATTGGACAAAATAAATTTTATTTTTATTTTTCTCTTTCAAATAAATTAAAATATTATTAAATAAATCATCAAAATAAATGTTGATTCTATTTTTCTCTTTCAAATAAATTATCAAAATAAATTTTGATTCTATTTTTCTCGTCTAAATAAATAAAAACATAATTAAATAAATCATCAAAATAAATTTTGATTTTATTTTTCTCTTCTAAAAAAATTAAAACATAATTAAATAAATCATCAAAATAAATTGTGATTCTATTTTTCTCTTCCAAATAAATTAAAACATAATTAAACAAATCATCAAAATAAATAAGTCGAACAAGTCATAAGTATATTTAGGGGTGGTTTGGGATGTCTTAAATAAGCGCACTTTTTGATTTTTTATGAAATATGAGCTGGGTATGGGTTGGGTTTGAAGTGATATGGTAGAGAGGTGATGTGACTTAAATAAGATGATGTGACTTAAATAGGATAGTGACTTTTTGACTTTTTGTATTTTTTAGTTTATGCCAAACAAGGCCTTATATTACGAATTTCATAGTAAAAATGTCCACACCATATTGTTCCACCCACAGACTACAAATCACCCGCAATCGCAAAATTATTTACCACTATACCTTTGAAATAGCCTACTTAAAGTCAATTGATCAAGATCTCTTCTTTCAATTTCACCAAACTGCTAGCCGACGTAATTTAATTGCTCATTACACAAATTTTCTCAATTTCCATACAGATAGGCTAGATGTCCTTAGTGGATGCTAACCTATTTTCTTTTTCTTAATTATAGATGTCAAGTCAGAAGCCTTCCTCTAAACAATTTGCTATTAGTCTAACCAGTCAACCCATTGTTGAACCCCCAATTAATCTAGTCAACAGATACCAAATTGTTGGTACTATTCTTAAACCTAGTTATACCTCTGCTCTTGCCTTTGACCTCTTTGCTTTCCAATCACTTACACCCATGCCTCTTAGTTATCCAAACCAGTCAACATCAAGAATAGATTATGTTTTTAAAACTCAATCACCTAAACTTTTTTTACAAAGAACCAGTCCACAAAAACAGTCATAATGTCATTGACTTAGTCAAAGCCTATTTCCCTCCTAATTAGCATTTCATCCCATCTCATCCAGAAAAGTAAATCACCTTCTACAAAGTTCTCGTTGTCCATCACAAGTCCATAGTCATTAAATTCATTTATGACATAGTCAATACCTGTAAAATCATTTACCAATACACAATATTGTATCTCCTGATGAATGGGGTCTCCCTTTCTTGTTGTAAGATCTTCTTAATCATACGATACAATATAGTTATTTTGATTATATTGATGCATGGTTCAAAGTTCTCTTGCATCAAAATGAAACATACAGTCACTCTTGGTTTGTTTTTTTTTTTGCTTTGATTATCAATTCAAGTCAGAATTTCTTTCTTGGTTTCTGAGATAGTGGTTTCAACATGGTGCCATACCATAAATTATCCCCTCAAACCTAATGGATCAAGTCACTCATTTTTCCATAGTCTACAAATTGAGTCAACACAAGAGTCAATTTCCAATATTACTCAATTTCATGTCCAAATATAAAGTTCATTGGATATTCAAATGACAATATCATATTGAAGATAACATAGTCATTAGACAACATTTTGTCAAATGATGGGATGCATTTAAAGCCAGCGCATTATTGATCAAGTCCAAAAAGAATTTCCAGTCAATATTTATGCTCATACTCTAGCAATGGTCAAGTCCTCTCAGCAGAACCTAACTACTTTAGTCATAATCGTCAGACTTGGAAGCCCAACAGCCAGCTCTAGGCCTCCCAAATCCAAGTCATCCAAGTCAAAGACCAAAACAAAAACAAACAATGAAGAACTCATCCAGATTACGAAATTGCTATTTGGCCAAGCCAAGTCACAAGATGAAGACAATACTTTAGATAAATCAGCCTCTTATGAAGCCTCTACTAGTCATGATCCATATGGCTCCCAATATCAAGATGCTCAGGACCCATATGCTTAACACAATATTATCATTGGATATCAAATATATTTAAAAGTTTTAATTAATACTCTTCTATTGAGAAAAACTGCTTCTGAATAAATTCGGATTCCCAATCAGTCACAATGATAGTCATGCCTCTCTAGCTTTTGATTTAACAAAAAAAAAAAAAAAAAAAGAGAGAGTAAAATGGTCTTTTCAATCACTTACCACAAAAAGTAAAAACAGACCTCGTGACCCTTCATAGCAGCAACCAGAACCCAGGTGACTACACAGTTGATTTCCAGTTTCCAGTAAACAATAAATAATTGTAAGTTGCTCTGATTTCAATCTATTTTAACTTGTATTTTGTTTTGATTAAAAATTTATTTAGTTTTTATGCTTTTCTGTTTATTTAATCTAGTTTTATACTATTTTTCAGTGATCTTTTTCCTTTCCCTTTTCAAATTTCTTTCCAAATTCCTTAACCAAACACTGCGTCAGATTATTTGGAAAGAGTAATGCTAAGGATACTAATATTTTTATCAAATATATGACCAAATGTTTTACATACACCCACATCTATGTGAGGCATTTGATCAAATATTTGATAGAAATGTTGAGGTCTATAACATTTTCCTTTTTTGGAAAGTCAATTTTTTAACTTTCTTACACATTTTTATTTTTATAAAAAATTAAAAAAATCACTTAAAAAAAAATTCAATTCTCAAAATAACTCTTAGGGTGCACTAAAATAGCACACTTTTTATCTTTTTATATTTTTTGAGTCACATCACCTCTCTACATTTTACATATTTTTTTGTAAAATGTCAAAAAGTGTACTTATTAAGATCATTCCAAACAACTCTAATATATATATATATATGTATATATTTTATATCTTTTTTGGATTACATTAGCTTTCTACTCCTCTGCACATTTTTTCGTAAAAAGTCAAAATGTGCACTTACTTAAATATTTTAGTTAAAAAGTCAAAAAAATATTATAAATTATCAAATTATTTTCTTTGTTTTTCTATATCTCTTTTCATAAAAAGCCAAAAAAATCATTAACAAAATCTATTCCTAAACGAGGTATCACAAAACAGGAACCCATTTTTTTTCTTAGTAAAAAATTATTTACAATATAAATAAAATTACATTTGGACAATCAAAATTGAACAGTTACATAAATTCAACAATATGTTTCTTAAAATGAAAAAGAAACAAATAGTTCAACAAGAAATTAATGATTTAACAAAAACCATGGAAGATATTATCAATCCCTACTAGACCCTCTAACCTTTCAAATAGAAATGCATGGATAGTTAAAGAAGGCTAATTTTTTTTGTAGGATGTTAGAATGTTAATTTGTTAATAAAGTTAAATTACAACTAATGGGGTCGTCACTGCTCCATCAGTTCGGATTTCTAACCTTTCCCTCATAACACCTTAGGCTATAAGACCAATGGGTCAAACCCAAGGTCTAAAAGAAAACTTGGTATACTAGTATATTTTTTACCTTTTTTAGCAATTATTATAAGGGCGCATTCACATTAGCTAATAAAACATTAAATGATCGTACATTTGTCAATAACTAATTTCTTAAGAAAACGTATAACCATGTTAAGCTTGACCCGTTACGAGGCCTTTTATTGTAACACAACAAGAACAATAATGCTCATCAAATTTGAGTACCAAATGTTAGATAAATTGGTAAATAACATGAAAAAGTAGAGCGCATAGTAACATATTTTATCTAAACTTTCATACCAAGTTTGATAATGGCAAGAAAATGATCAATTGTCTCGATTAAATCTTTACACACAAGAAATTCAAATATTGGCAAAAGAAAATAAATGACCCACAAATTATGAAATTAAAAATTTACAAGAACAATCGTATAATAATTTTTTAAAAGGTCAAGCTAATAACAACTTTATAGAACATCACTGAGAGAATGTCGATCTAGCGAGTATGAGTAGTTCATTTGTTTTTCTTCTTTTTTTTTCTTTTATTTTATCAAGCATAAAAATAGTAAAAATAATTAAAAGGAAGTTAATTTTCACGCACTTTTCATACCCTCAAATATTTTTACACATTGGACAGTCATTAACAATTCCAATTATTATAACTCAAAAAAGAGCATGGATCAAGGTTTAAGGGTCGGTCCAAGGTTGGTCACATTGGATGCTTTTAAACCTTTTTTAAAAACTTTTTATTTTATTTTTATTTTTATAAGTACCTTTTTTCATAAACTTCACAACATTTTAATGTGGAACTAGGCAAGTTTTTTTTTTTTTTTTGGGCCAGAGAACACGGGCCAGTAAACATGGAGTATTTTACAAATTTTAAGTGAAACAGAAGGCCCAGCCCAAACCATTTAAGGCAGATCAGGATTGTGGGTATGTTTGGATCTTAAATTTGTGTTAGGAAAAAAAAAGCTCTAATTCTCCTACAAAAAAAAACTTCGGATTATTTTTAAATTGTGTTTGGATCATGAATTTGAGTAAAATTTAGGAAAAAAGAAAAGAAAAAGAAAATATATGAGCGAAATATAACTATATTTCATAGATATAATACCATTCTCTTTTAAATAATTTCAAAAATTATCTAAAGAGTATTCTCCCCACGATTTGATCAGAGAGCTTTGATATTGCTTTTCTACTTCATTAAAAAATTCCTTGAACTTTTCAAAGGATTCAGAGGAACGAGAAGTCACACAGCGCGACAATAGGTATACAATAACAAACGCTGTTTTTTGTTTTTTTCACTAAAAAATAAAATATAGGCAAATTTTTAGGATTGGGACACCACTTGGGCTCCGTCAGTGAAAAGTGGGTGTGGATCACTCTGAATTCTCATCCATTTAAAACAAAATGGGCTCGAGCCCGTAGTTTTGTAGTGGAATAGGTTTGAAGCCCTAGTCAGCAGGCCCAAAAAAGCAGATCAGCCTGTTAGCAAAAAAAATTGAACAAATATTGCCCCAAGCCCAGTCCACTCCCGTGGTGTGCTCTGTGTAATTCAAGTTTTGAGTGCTTCTAAATATTACCAAATCAAAATTTTTCATCGCACTCATATCATCGAATTATATAATATAAGTAAAAGTCTCAAAAGTCTAATTTATTTTTCTATGATATTTGATTTTTTAAATACAAAAAATATATTTGTAATTATTCTAGAAAAATTTATGAAAATTTACATAAAAATCCAATCTTGAGGAATGACAATCTATTTAATCTCAAGAATTTTCTTATAGACCAATTACTTTCAGGGGAAATTACCCATAGGTCCCATGGGAAACATGTGATCTCCATTTAATCCCATAACTTTTTCACTACACCCAAAAGTCCTTTCCTCTCTCTCTCTGCTTTTTGCTTCCCTTTCTCTCTCGTTTTTTTTTCTACATTTTTCTGTCACCGTGTTTGTCATGGAAGAGGACCACCGGTGATCATGTCTTTCTCCATTGATCGGGGTTCATTGATAACCACCAAGCATTGAAATCAACTCCGACGAAGAAGATGATATATTTTCCGACGAAGAAGATGAATGGATCTACTTAGATCTGATATAGATCTACTCAGATCTACATCAGATCTGAGTAGATCTACACAGATTTGGTTAGACATCCGTCTTTCCCCTCTATTTACAGATTTTTTTTGGGATAGTTGTTGATCTATGGTTGTTGTTGTTGATGATGAAATAGATCTATAATATCATTGAAACAGATCTGTAATGACTCAGATTTGTACAGATATCACACAAATTTGTAATGAGAAAATTTTCGAATTCTGAACAAGTAATTTTCGAGTTTTAGTTACAGGCGGTGAAAACTGTAAAATTTTGCAGTTTCAAATTTTTTTTTGGTGCTGGAATGAATCATGGTTTAAAACTGTAAAATTTTGCAGTTTTATAACATTCTTTAAAACTGTAAAATTTTACAGTTTCATAACATGTTTTTTAATTTTTTTTTTCTGGCAATATTCTAGACATTCCGGTGAGTCTCTGGCGACCGTTAAACGGAAGTCCGACGATAGTAAGATGTGAACAGTGTCTATAAATTAAAAAAAAAAAAAAGGATTTTTTGGTAACAATTAAAAATGTGTTGGACTAATTAGTGCAAGTATTTTGTTTTGGGATTAATTGGGTTTTGAACTTGTTACATGGGACTTATCAGTAAGTTCCCCTAGTTTCATTGATTTTGAAAATGTAGATTTAATATATTATTTAGAAATTAAATGTACGGTTATACCCTTATTTGCATTATGTTTCCTTTTTGTTTTTCTTTTGTACTAGAAAGATAATGTAAACAATCTATGAAAATCAAATTTGAGATGAATTTTTATGTGAGAATTTTTTTTTATTTAAAAAACATTTCAAAATAAATACAAAAATGATTTGAAATATGGGATCCTTCAAACATTCCAAAAGAATGTAGATTCTTCAAACATTTCAAAAGGAATACAAAAATCCCTTAGTAAACTTTGGAAAAATATATAATTTCAAACTGTAACACTCCCATATAATACTCAAACGTAACATTCCAATGTAACATTGAAAAAAAAAAAAAACAAAAATGCTTTATACCCCCACTGGGGGTTGACCCCAGTAAGGTGGAGGCCCGTGATTGGGTGAAAAAAAACTATTTTTTTTTTTTTTTTTTGGTTGTCAGCTAGTGGGGGCACGCCACCTCATTGGGGGTGCGACTCGCACTGGGGGTATTTAGCAGGGCTCAAAAAAAAATCTTAGTGTACTTTTTTCAAATGTAACACTTCAATATAACACTCAAAAAAAATTCTTTAGTATAACACTCCAATGTAACATAAAAAAAAAAAAATTCTTAGTATACTTTTCTCAAACGTAACACTCTAATATAACACTCCTAAAAAAGGATGTGGGATTCTTCAAACCATTCCAAAAGGAGTACAAAAATTTCATAGTAAGTTTTGAACAAATGTATAATTTGAAATTGTAAGTGTTACGTTTGGAAAAAATAAATTAATTTTTTTTAGTATTTTTGTGTGTATTACATTGGAATATTATGTTTGAAAACAATACACTAATAAGTTTTTTTGGAGTATTACATTGTTACGTTTGAAAAAAATGCACCAAGAAATTTTTTAGTATGTTATATTGAAGTGTTACATTTTTATTCAAAATGTGAGATTTGTTTTAGAGTGAGGGAAAATTCAAAATCTTTATAGTGCGGATTGTTCAAATGTGTAATTTTACATTTAGAGAAACCCACTTTTATTCCTAGAAAATTAAACCAAAAAATGTATGTGACTATCCTTTTATGTAATTTTCACTTTAATGGGACCTTTGTGTTTATAAGAAAAAATGAAGGACTAAACAGTTCAGAAGATTACATTTTGAGATTTATTGGTGATTTATCCAAAAATTTATGTATATATCCAATCTTGAGAAATGAAGATTCATTTAGTACTAAGGATTTTTTTATAGACCAATTAGTCCTATTGATTTTGAAAATGTAGATATAATATGTTATTTGAAAATTAGATTTACGGTAATACCCTTACTTTTATTATGTTTTTTTTTTCTTTTTTCTTTTGTGCTAGAAAGGAATGTACACAATATATGGAAATCAAATTTGGAATGAATTTTTATATGAAAATCCTTTTTATTTGGAAAACATTTCAAAATAAGTATAAAAATGACTTGAAATATGAGATTTTTCAAACATTTCAAAAAGATGTTGAATTCTTCAAACATTTCAAAAGGAGTACAATAACTCTTTATTAAGTTTTAGACAAATGTAAAATTTCAAATTGTAATATTCCAATGTAACACTCAAACGTAACACTAAAAAAAACTCCTTAGTGTACTTTTCTCAAATGTAACACTTTAATATAACATTTCAAAAATACTCTTTAGTGTAATACTCCAATATAATACACGCAAAAAACTTCTTAATCTACTTTTCCCAAACGTAACATTCCAATATAATACTAAAAAAAAAAAATGTGGGATTCTTCAAATCATTCTAAAAGAAGTATAAAAATTTATTCGTAAGCTTTGGGTAAATTTATAATTTTAAATTGTGAGTGTTACATTTGAAAAATGTACATTAAGATTTTTTTTTTTTTTTGTATGTATTACATTTAAGTGTTACGTTTGAGATTACATTGATTGAAGTGTTATTAAGGTTTTTTTTTTTTTTTTTGTATGTATTACATTTAAGTGTTACGTTTGAGATTACATTGATTGAAGTGTTACGTTTGAAAAAAGTATACTAAAGAATTTTTTGTATGTGTTACATTAGAGTATTATGTTTAGAAAAAATACACCAAAAAATTTTTAAGTGTGTTATATTGGAGTGTTACGTTATTGAAGTGTTATATATTGGAGTGTTACGTTTTTATTCGTAATGTGGGATTTGTTCCTTAAGGAGGAAAAATTCAAAACCTCTATAGTGTAGATTGTCCAAATATATAATTTTACATTTCAAAAAACTCACTTTTATTGTTAAAAAATTAAACCCAAACATATATAAGCGACTGTCATTCTAAAACCAACTACTCAAAAGGAAGGTTTGAGCTCCATTTCACTAATGGAGGAGATTTTGAGCTCAACCTGTCGCTTGGCCAAGCGAATTGCTTTATGCGCCTTATTACAGTAGTCGAACGGCTAACTCCAACACTTCTGAATCTGGGTTTCAACTGGTTTTCAGTCAATCAGCCGATATTTACGTCATGAAAGGGAATGGAGGGGTTGTCCAATTCTCATGGCAGAACATCACTCAAAACCCAAACAATTACTATCACGCAACGTTGGATTTTGATGGTGTTTTCAGGGAATATACTTATGCGAAGACTTCTGTTGGTGCCCAGAGCAAACGATGGCACTCCTAGTTGTCAATGCCCACCCGGGTATTCATTCATGGATCCAAACAACAATTTTGGAGGCTGCAAACCAAATTTCCCTCAAGGTTGTGGAGTGGACGATGGAACGAAAAAACCAGAAGACGTGTATGACTTGGTCGAGATTCAAGGCGTGAATTGGCCATTTGGAGATTATGACAGTTCGAGACCTTATAATCAAACTCAGTGCCAACAGTCTTGTTTGAACGATTGTTTGTGTGACGTTGCCATATTTAGCAATACAACATGTTGAAAGAAGAAACTACCGCTGTCTAAAGGGAGATTCGAATTTGCACTAGCTATTATCAAAGTAAGGAAAGGCAGTGTTCCGCCTTCGGGAAGTTCTGGTTATCCAATTTCCAACTCAAAGAAAGACAAGCAAATTCTCTTGCGGAGCTCCGGGTTTGTCAACTTTGTATTACTAGTCGTAATTTCCCTAATGATTTCTCAATTTACAGGAAAAGATCAAGAAAGGTCGTATACGATTCAAGTGTTCCCGAAACAAAATTTGCATCTTTTCACTTTCGAAGAGCTGAAGGAAGCAACAGACGGGTTCAAGGATGAATTAGGGAGGGGTTCTTTTGGGATTGTTTACAAAGGTGTATTGAAATTTGGTTCAAAGAAACAAGTTGCGGTCAAGAAGTTGGACAAGTTGACACAAGAAGGAGAGAGGGAATTCAAAGCCGAAGTGAATGCAGTTGGGAAAACCCATCACAAGAATCTAGTCCAACTGTTCTGATATTGTCAAGAGGGGCCTCACAGGCTTCAGGTATATGAATTCATTAGCAATGGAAGTTTAGCAAATTTCCTCTTCGGCCTTCCAAGACCTGATTGGTATCAATGGACTCAAATGGCTCCAGGGATTGCAAGAGGACCAGTTTACTTGCATGAAGACTGTAATGGCCCGATCATCCACTGCAATATAAAGCCTCAAAACATACTTATTGACGAAAATTTCACAGCACGAATTCTGACTTTGCATTGGCAAAATCATTATTGCTCAACCAAACTCGAACTCATACTGGAATAAGGGGAACTCGAGGATACGTGGCTCCAGAATGGTTCAAGAATGTACCTGTGACCGTTAAATTGGATGTCTACAGTTTTGGTGTCATGTTGCTAGAGATCATTTGTTGTAGAAAGATGGCAGAGTTTGGGGAAGAAGAAAAAGCAATACTCACAGATTGGGCTTATGACTGCTATATGAATGGGAGACTTGACATCTTGGTGGACAATGATGAGGCTGCCATCGAAGATAACGGGACCCTGGGCCGGTGGATCTTGACAGCGTCTGGTATATACAAGAGGATCCTTCAAAAAGGCCTACACTGAAGATGGTAACACAAATGTTAGAAGGATCTGTTGATGTTTCTATTCCCACTAGCACTTCTTTCAGCTATTCTTCTTCATGAAACATGAAGATAGGCCGATCTAGATAAGTCTCTTTTTTTAATTTTCTTTTTGTTGATAATATGTGAAAATATTGTACCAAGAATAATTGTAAGGGATGATATGTTTTACAACAATGTTATGTATGAAGAAAAGTGTCCATAATTTAAAATGCATATATCAGATTGATTCAGGATATAACTCATACCACGCCAAGTCTATATCTAAACTACATATTTATATTATGAGTTCTGGGTACATAATTTTTTGCTAAAAGAATTACATGAATAATTTTTTTTTCCAGATTTAGGAGTTGTTTGGGATGTCCTAAATAAGTGTACTTTTTGTCTTTTTAGACTAAAAAATCGAGGAATAAAATATAGATGTTTAGGTTAACTTTTTGACTTTTTATGAAAAAATGTGTAATAAAAAATTATAAAAATTGGTTTGTAGGAGAAAATTAGTATTGGAAGTTGTGCAGCCGTAATTGTTGACTTTTGGTGAATAGTGTTAACTTTTTAACTTTTTGATTAACTTTTTAACTTTTTGACTTTTACTGGACATGCCAAACTTGGCCTTAGTATTCTATGTCTGAAACAGCTAGCCCATATACATAGATATTAAGAAAATGCTAATGGCCACACGAAGACTGTGCATATAGATAGGCGTACAAGCTTGTCATGTGATAACTTGTTACCATGCAGGACTTGTTTCATATCATGGAGTAGTTTGATTTACGAAAATCTGAAGCAGTTGAGTAGAATTAGGAGTGTTGAATTAGTTTTTGATTTAGTTGGAGCCTTCATTTTTTTATGGCAATTACCAGGGGCGGAGCCACCTAAGGTACCGGGGGTCATGTGTCCTTCCTAAATTTTCAATATTTAAACTGTTATTCATATATATAAAGATTATGTATTATGTATCATTTATAAAATTATAATAGTAACCCTCTTTAAATTATGTAAAAATTTTTGCTTTTTTAAAATTTTTAAAATTTTCCATTTTATTATTTTGATTATTCTTGTATGCTTTTAATTGATAGGTCAAGGCAAGAATTGAATCAATTGATAATTCATTTCTTATTATAAGATTTGTTTAGTTGCTTATTTCTCCTCATTGTAGGACACTTTTTTTGAGTTGATAGAATTGAACTTATTGATTATTTGGTTCATAGAATTTAGTTATTGAGTCACTACAAGAAAATACAGTTTTGGCGATCACTTTTGCCGACTAAAAATATTTTGGTTGCCATAAGTTGTTGAATTGGCGACCAAAAATTATGTTAGTCGGTAAAATTACAATATTTAGCTACTAAATTTTTTTAGTCGGGGTATATTAATTTTTGGAGACTAAAAATCATTTTAGTCGCTAAAAATCTCAAAATTGGCGACTACAAAAAATTTAGTCGCTACATTTGCCACAATTGGCAACTAAAAAAGTATTTTAGTCGCTGTACAGATAGTTTTGACAACTAAAATAATTTAGTTGCTGAAAGAAAAATAAAAATTTATTTTTTATCTTTGGCGATCAAAATTTTGGTCTGCAAAAATGTAATTTCAGCGACTAAAAAAATATTTTAGTCGCTGTATAGATAGTATTGGCAACGAAAATAATTTAGTCGCTGAATGAAAAATAAAAATTTGCTTTTTATCTTTGGCGACCAAAATTTTGGTCGGCAAAAATGTAATTTCAGGGATTAAAAAATATTTTAGTTGCTGTATAGATAGTTTTGGCAACTAAAATAATTTAGTCGCAGAATGAAAAATAAAAATTTGTTTTTTTATCTTTGGCGACCAAAAGTTTGGTCGACAATAATTTAATTTCAGCGACTAAAAAATATTTTAGTCGCTGCATAGATAGTTTTGGCAACTAAAATAATTTTAGTCGCTGAATGAAAAATAAAAATTTGTTTTTTTATGTTTGGCGACCAAAAGTTTGGTTGGCAAAAATTTAATTTCAGCGACTAAAAAATATTTTAGTCACTGTATATATAGTTTTGGCAACTAAAATAATTTAGTCGCTGAATGAAAAATAAAAGTTTGTTTCTTATCTTTGGCGACCAAAAGTTTAGTCGGCAAAAATTTAATTTCAGCGACTAAAAAATATTTTGGCCGTTGTATATATAGTTTTGGCAACTAAAATAATTTAGTCGCTGAAAGGAAAATAAAAATTTCCTTCTTATCTTTGGCGACCAAAATTTTGGTCGGCAAAAATTTAATTTCAACGACTAAAAATATTTTAGTCGCGGTATAGATAGTTTTGGCAACTAAAATAATTTAGTTGCTGAAAGAAAAATAAAAATTTTCTTCTTATCTTTGGCGGCCAAAATTTTGGTCGGCAAAAATTTAATTTCAGCGACTAAAAAATATTTTAGTCGCGGTATAGATAATTTTGGCAACTAAAATAATTTAGTCGCTGAATGAAAAATAAAAAATTTCCTCTTATCTTTGGCGACCAAAATTTTGGTCGGCAAAAATTTAATTTCAACGACTAAAAAATATTTTAGTTGCTGAATGAAAAATAAAAATTTTCTTTTTATCTTTGGCGACCAAAATTTTGGTCGGCAAAAATTTAATTTCAACGACTAAAAAATATTATGGTCGCTGTATATATAGTTTTGGCAACTAAAATAATTTAGTCGCTGAAAGAAAAATAAAAATTTACTTTTTATTTTTGCTGACCAAAATTTTGGTCGGCAAAAATTTAATTTCAGAGACTAAAAAATATTTTGGTTGCGGTATGGATAGTTTTGGCAACAAAAATAATTTAGTCGCTGAATGAAAAATAAAAATTTACTTTTTATTTTTGCTGACCAAAATTTGGTCGGCAAAAATTTAATTTCAGCGACTAAAAAATATTTTGGTCGCGGTATAGATAGTTTTGGCAACTAAAATAATTTAGTCACTGAATGTAAAATAAAAATTTACTTTTTATCTTTGCTGACCAAAATTTTGGTCAGCAAAAATTTAATTTCAGCCACTAAAAAATATTTTGGTCGCGGTATAAATAGTTTTGGCAATTAAAATAATTTAGTCGTTGAATGAAAAATAAAAATTTACTTTTTATCTTTGGCGACCAAAATTTTGGTCACCAAAAAATTAATTTCAGCGACTAAAAAATATTTTGGTCGCGGTATAGATAGTTTTGGCAACTAAAATAATTTAGTCGCTGAATGAAAAATAAAAATTTGTTTTTTATCCTTGGTGACCAAAAGTTTGGTCGGCAAAAATTTAATTTTAGCGACTAAAAAATATTTTAGTCGCTGAAAGAAAAATAAAAATTTACTTTCACTCATCACTCTTTCTCTCTCTTTCTCTATGTCTGTCTCTCTCTTTCTCTCTGTGTCTCTATCTCTATCTCTCTTCTCTTTCTTACTCTTTCTCTCACTCATTACTCTTCTCTGTCTGTCTCTTTCTTTCTCTCTGTGTCTCTGTTTTTGTCTCTATCTCTCTTCTCTCTTCTCTTTCTCTTTCTCTCTCTCACTCATCACTCTTCTCTGTCTCTGTCTCTGTCTCTCTCTCTCTCTGTGTCTCTCGCTCATCTCTCTTCTCTCTATCTCTCTCATCTCTCTGTCTCTCTTCTCTTTATCTTTCTCGCTTCTTTGCTCATCTCTCCTTGTATTTCTCTCGTTTATCTCTTTTCGCTCTTTTTCTCTCTCTCTCTCTTTGTCTGTTTCTTTTCACCCATTTTTTCATCTTCTTCTCTCTCTTTTCTTTCTCTCTTTTACTCATCACTCTTCTCTCTCTGTCTGTCTGTCTATTTGTCTGTCTGTATCTCTCTCTCTGTGTCTCTCACTCATCTATCTCTTCTCTCATTTATTTTCTCTCTTTGTCTCTTTCGTTCATCTATCTTCTCTCTATCTTTCTTGCTCATCTCTCTTCTCTCACCCTCTCTCTTCTCTTATCTCTCTTCTCTCTCTGTCTCTCTCGCTCATCTCTCTTCTCTCTCTCTTTCTCTCTCTTGTTTTTCTCTCTTTCACTCATCACTCTTCTCTGTTTGTCTGTCTCTGTCTCTTTTTCTCTTTGTCTTTCGCTCATGTCTCTTCTCTCTATCTCTCTCATCTTTTTTTTTCTCTATCTATCTCTCTCACTCATCTCTCTCTGTCTCTCCCACTCATATTTTTCTCTCTCTATCTTTTTTTTTTCTATGTCTTTCTCTCGATCATATATTTTCGCTCTCTTTCTCTCTCTCTTTGTTTATCTCTCACTCATCTCTTGTTTCTCTCTGTCTCTGTCTCTATCTTTTTCTCTCTGTGTCTCTCTTTATCTCTTTCTCTCTCTGTCTTTCTTTCACTCATCACTCTTCTTTCTCTATGTCTCTCTCTCTCTATCTGTCTCTCACTCATCTCTCTCTCACCACCCATCTCCTCTACCACATTCACTACTACTACAAATGTTATTCCACTACCAGCATTATTACCATTGTTTCCACTCAACCTCTACGACTACCATTACTACCACCATCATTACCACTCCACTACCACTACCACCACTACCACCACTATTACCTCTCCTCTACCACCGCCACTCCATCTTCTCTACGACTACCACAACTTCACCACTAATCTCCTTCACCATCATCACCACCACCATCACCTCTTATCCACCACCTTCACCATTACTGTCGTTCCTTCTCCTCTACCACAAAAAATTAGTTCTTGATTTTTAGTAACAAAAAAAAAAATAGGCCACAAAAAAAAAAAATTTCATGGATCATAAAAAATTAATTTTATTTTAATGAAAAATATTTTTCATTAAAATATTACTTCTACTTCTATCAAGTAAAAATAAAAATGAAATAAATTTTCCCCTTTCTTCGCCCGTCCAAACTTTCCCCCCTTTTTTCCCTCCGTCTTTCCCCCATTTTTTCATTTCCTTTCAGGTTTGCAAAGCCCTAAGTTTCGAAACAACACACTCTCTCTCTCTCTCTCTCTCACTCTCACGGAGGCGAGCGACGAGCGGCGAATTTTGGTTTGGACGAGCGACCAGCAGGACCATGATTCTCGACAAGGGTCAGCTTCTCGAGACCGAGCAAATGTTCCGCGACGCCGGTGAGCAGTGACCTGTTATTATCCCTGAGGAGGAGATCCGCCAAGCAGCCCTTGGTACTAAGGTAACAATTTCTGATCAAATCTCGGCATTTTTTGATTCATACATTTGATCGAACAGTTGGTGGGTCTTGATTATTCTTTCTTCATTGTTGTCGTGGGTTTGATTTTCTGTTACATGAATTTGATGGGTTTTTTGTTTAATTCAAATTTTCTTTTCTATATATATATATATATATATTATGAGCAATTGGTGGATTCTTCAATCATGCGTCTTTATGAAACTTGTGAGAGATATTTGGTTCAAAGTTGGAAAAATTGTCAGATCAGATTTATGGGTCGAATTGCTTGACATTGGTAGGTATACCCATAAAAAGTGGTGAATTTTCTTAGCTAAACTGTAGCAATCCGGATTTGAATTTGTTTTCAATAGTTTGTGTTTTAATTCAACTTCAGAATTGATTTGATTTGTATTTGATTTGTATTACCCCTACTTCAACCAAATATTTTTCAGATTCTGACTAACTTGTTGCCATTGTTGTAGTGTCATCTCTTCAGCAGTTTATCTTCAACTTCTGAGATTTACTTAAGTTCAATTTTGATCTTTCTAGAGAAGCCGACTCTAGCAGCTCCAGGTTTTGCTTACAGGGATATTGTCACTAGTCAATACCTTCACACCTTCTTATCTCTTCTATAAATATTTCCTAATTATTAAGTGTTTTCTCAATCATTCTCTTTTATTTTTCTCTATCTCAGAGCTTATAGGCTTGATGGATGTACAGGGTTCCATCTTGTTTTGAAACAAAACCTTCAGAAGGTCACACTAAAATAGAACCTGATGTTGTCCATGGTCAAAGGAAAGGATATCTTAGTTTTCTTCTAAATTTATAGCTACCATTCCAGTTTCCCATCCCATATTGGCAGAATCTACACCCTGTATATAACTTCTTTGATGATTTGTTTTTTGTCTAGATTAAAATAAATTTGTATGTATTTGTCTTTAGTTTTTGATAAGTTCACTGGAATTTGGTTGTTAAATTTTAAAAAATATTGATTGGATGTTGTTATGGACAAACACAATAATGGTGATGCTCCAAGGTCTAAAAATATGGGTTCCATTCATAAGGTCTAAGTTGCAGAAGAGCTTCTTTTATCTCTACCGAATAATTGTGCTACTAACTCCTTGTACTAAACTGTTTTATTGCTGGCTACCTTTTGAACTCTTTATCTCAAACTATGTACTTTCTTGATTGATATACTTCCTTTTTGAGGTATGGACATCATGGCTGTTGCTTTTGTTTTTAGGTTTCGAGTCACTATACCTTAAGCCAATGGTTTTCATTATATGATATGTTAGGAAATTCTCATTCACGGGCAACTTTTAATTAAGTAGGATGTTCCAAGAGCTGGAGTAAAAGAAAATTTATTTAAGTGGAGCACATTGAATCTGAGGGTAATGTCGATTCCCTCATTAGCTTTGTACAGGCTGGGAACTTGAAGGGGAAAATAACTAGGTGCGGTTGAAAATATAAATGCTGATTTTTTTTTCCTTATTGTGATAAATGTATCAACGTGTGTCTTATATTTAGCCTATCACTTTGATTGCCTAATCATTTTAATGTTTTTGATAAAAATTTGTGTTATCCCTTTGGTTGGCTGTAGGTCAACCGAATTCTTCAAGATGTTCAATTTAAAGACCGGAAGTGGTTTAAGCAATTTGTTTCCCAAAAGTGAACTTTATTAATTATCATTTTAATGTCTTGCAGTCTTTGTGAAAATTGTCATCAAAAGTGAACTTTATTAATTATTTAATTAATCTATTCCATGAGTTGTTTTATTTTCAGGAGCGATTAAGAGGCAGTGGTGATGATATTGTAGCCGCAAGGATGGGTGCAAAGTTAAATGTTGCAGGGTGGATTTCTAAACAAATAGGTGGCGTTAGGTTTAGCTATCTGGACTGTTATCTATTGATTTAAATTGCTTGTTTTCACAATACAGTCATGCAACCACCTTAAGTCTCAAGTCTGCAGTTAAATTCTGTTTTGATTTTTGTTGTTTTTAGATTAGTTTAATTGTTTTGGTTATTATGCTAAACCCCAAATAAAAAAGACTACAATATGGCACCAAACTTGGCTCAAAAAGAGTTATTATGTTTACTTCTAAAACAATGGTTGAAAGAGACAAGAAAAGCTTTATAATTTTTTTTTTTTAAAATTTAATGATGATAAGATCAATAAACAAAGAGTAGAATGGTTGAAAGAAACTGGACTACTATTGCTTGGAAGCTTAGAATCACCATGGGATTTGCTCCTTCCTGTAATTTCCCCTTTTGGAATTGGAATTTGGAGCTATATTATAGAAACTTAGGCTTATAATTTTGGGGATTTCAAAGGAACAGAACAAGATGGAGAAAAACCCTCTATCCTTTCTCTCCCTCTCTTTAATATAGACACAAACAAATTAATAGCATATTTGGTTTTCAATTCAGCCATCTTTGTTTCCCTATTACTATATCACATTCAGATATAGTGCCACCCATGCAATAAAATGGATTCTGTGTTCCTGAAATTTTCTTTCTGAATGGTGAATTTTGTTACAGAAGTCCTGTTTGTGCATTCTTACTGTTAGTACATAGAATTTGGAATATTTCAGTAACTATCAACCTGAAGATAGTTCACAACTAGATGTAGTAGGATCACCTTTTCATATCTCTGTTTGTAAAATTCCTCAAAAGCTGCTAAAAAGTTTCAGGGTGTTTTTTCTTTTGACTAGAACTAGTTTCAAAAAATATTTTATTTTGTTTTCTCAAGTGTTTCAATTGGAATGAGTTCCTTCTAAGCCTATAGGAAATGTTTAAGTTTTATAGTATATGTTGAGATCAATATTTTAACCTCAATCTCTTCATAAATTCAAAATGCAGACATACCAGAAAATGTGATCACTAATGCTTCTCAAAGCATGGCCACTGTGAATTGTGGAATCCAAACTATTCTATATTCAACAACCTAATACTGCTGAAATCTCAAACTGGAAAATTCCAAAATAATTAGGACCACATATTCAAACTTAACAGGGTTGACTTTGTGATTCTCTATCTCTAAATCACAATGTATTCTTAATTATCGAATCATAGAATCAAATCTTAATATTCATATATTTTAAGATTTTTATATGATCTAATGATCACGATTGCATTAAAGTGAGAGGATAGAGAGATTTGGCACAGAGGATCCTTAACCTTGAGAGATACACAATGCATACCACATGAAAGAAAATTATTACAGGTCACGACAATTATTAACTCCAACCCTTGCACAATAGAGCCCCAAGTTTGCACCACAACATTGTGTGTTTTTAAAGGTTGTTATGATTGGATTCTCCTTAGGACAACCCTTTTTATAGTTAGAGATAACTAGCTCTTCAAAGTATTACAAACTGATTTGAAAGCACAAACTATATTTGTTTTTTTAATTTTTATTTTATTTTTATCGACCACAAACTATAATGGTTTGGTTTAGGTCCAATTCTATTTTCTTTTTTTGGGTGAATAAGTCATAAAATAAAACAAGCAAACTATACAGATATACAAGGGGCATACCCTAGGCCCTAACAAGAGCTATACAAAATAAAAACCCACATAACAAAAACAACAACTAAACTAGCCAAACCACCCGAGCTACGAACC
Source organism: Camellia sinensis (assembly GCF_004153795.1). NCBI lineage: Eukaryota > Viridiplantae > Streptophyta > Magnoliopsida > Ericales > Theaceae > Camellia > Camellia sinensis. Next base: position 1,677,198 of record NW_021024953.1, on the reverse strand, counting down.
ACATAATCCTGTTCATAACCCCCATCCAAAAAAATGAGGGGGGGGGGGGGCATGAACAAGAACCAAAATAGACCCAAAAATATTTCATTAGCTTTGGATTTTTGCAAGCTGAAAGATATTTAATAAAAAAATATTTCATTAGTCAGGTGAAAAAATATTTCATTAGGAAATCCTGTTTGGTGCAGCCTATGGGACTTTGCTTATAGCTTTTTCTTTTTTTTATTTTAGAAATCAGTGTCAGAACTTTTGTAGGAAGTCTCCTTGTTACCACAAATAACAAGCTGCTGTTGTTATTAGAACTTTTGTAGGAAATCTCCTTGTTACTACAAATAAAGGTATGTCCAAGAAGAAAAGAAATTTTTGCTTTTCCACTTGTGTGATTAATTTTATTTTATAGAAACTCCTCACTATTATATTTGATCAAATATTAGGTGGAAAGCTATCCTTATTTTTAATACGACTTCAATTACCAATTAGGTGCCCATTTTATGTTTCTTTTTTCTCTTTTCTTTGGTTGGGACTTTTTATTATTTTGTTTATATCAAAAGTTCTTGCTAATTTAATCCACATGACACAAAGAAACCAAGATCAAAAGTTTTTCTCATAATTATATCTGATCTAATATTAGGTGGAAAGCTATCTTTAATTCTTAATATGATTTCAAATACTCATTATGTCTTTTAATTTTGTCCTTTTCTTTGGATTGGTCTTCTTATTAATTTGTTTATATTAAAAGAGCTCGGTAATTTATTCCACATGGAACACAAAGGAACCAAGACAAAAATGATCTCCATGATAAAGGTTTGTTGAGATTGGAAGGACTTGAATTTTGAATCAGCAATGCTATATGGTATATATAATGAAACCAAAAAAAATGTTTCTGTTTTGATTTCTGAAGTATAGATGTACTCCATTCAAAAAATCATCAATTCCCAATATTGTTGGTTCTCCAACCTTGTTTCACCAATCTACTTGTATGTTTCCCACTTGTTCAGTGTTTTCCATGTCTTTTGCATTTCCAATATTGATAAATAATGCCTATTTTATGATCATGTAAACATATCTTCAAAGACTGTCATCTTGTTCTTATAATATTTTCCCTTCTCTTCTTTATGTATTAATTTGGTCTTCTCTCTCTCTCTCTCTCTCTCTGTCTGTGTGTGTTTGTTTTTTTTTAAAAAATAATTGCAGAACATGATAATGCGGCATGTGAATCACTCTGCTAGTGATCTGATTGATCTCTTGCAAGGGCTTCTGTGATATGACCGAGCAGAGCAGCTCAAAGCAAAGGAAGCTCTTAGACATCCCTACCTGAGAAGGTGTGACTTTGCAAATGAACACACGACGTTTTGGTTATGTTTTTATTATACTGTTTTACGTTTTGAACCTAAATTATTATAGTGAGTGGCCAAGAATCTACAGTTCATGAAATGCAAAATTTAGGGGAGTAGTACTTCAATTTTTCTATATATATATATATTTTAATTTTTATCTGTTAGATTGGATGTAACGCCCTCAAAATAACAACAACAACCCATCAGATAAGACAAGCATTTACCTTTAAACTAACTGCATTCCTTTCATTCATTAGAATTCCAAGACATAAGTATTACATGTTAGGTGATATGTGGCCTTGACTAGTTGTAATTTCATTACATTGGTTCTTCTTATCTATTTCAATTAGGTTACTGGTTGGGTGGTTGAATACCAAGATAATCTGGTAAGCCGTGGTGTTGATGAGTCCTTAGCTCAAGTTTGTTCCAAGAGTGGTGCAATGGATCCCCTTATGAATGCATATGTTGAAAGAATGCAAGCTACAACAAGGGTAATCATAATTTTTTTGATAGCTTTATTGGTTTGTTACTTGGTATATAACATTGCTCAAATCACATGTCTTTCCTGTGCCATTTGCTGTCACTATTTTCTAGAAATGGTACTTGAATATCCTTGAAGCTGAAAAGGTACAACCACCAAAGAAAACAGATGATGAGAGGCTATATACACCTGTTGCTGTTGATTTGTTTAGGATCCTTGGCGAGCAAGTGCAAATTGCTCATGAAAATAACATCGATATCATGCTGTACAGAACTGCTTTGTCCATTAATCAGGTAAGCTCAGCTTTACAAGTTTTATTTAAATTATATATTTTATTCAATTCTTGACATTCTTTTTCTTTTTTTTTGGTACAGATGGATGAACTCGTGCATGAAGGTAAATAGCATAGGACTAATTGGCGCTATAAGCATTTTTGGAAGTATTATACATTTTTTGATAGATGTGTATGGAAAATATTTCGATAAACTAGTAGTTATATTTTTGGATGGGTGTATATGGAAAATATTTGGGTAAACTAGTTATATTTTTTGATAGATGCACATTGATAAAAATTTAAATTGTAGGAATATGTACTTTGGAATTACTTGTGGATGTAAACTTATAATAGTGGTTAACTTTTATTAAACAAGTTTAGGATTGGATGATTTATGTATTTCGTTGAATGTTCATGATTCAGATACTTTGTTGGTATGAATAATTCTTTTTAATTACAGATTATATTGAATGGATTGGATGGAATATTTGTCTTCAATTGCAGGTTTATTTTGTTGGATATTGGTGACTAAATTGTGGTCTTGCCGACCAAAATGTTGGTAGGCAAAATGATGCACTTGGCGACTAAATATTTAGTCGGTAAACTTTTGACAACCAAAGAGTTTGGTCGTAGTCGCGCAAACATTACTTTTGGTGACTAATATGTTTGGTCGTGGAATGTGACTTTTGGCGATTAATCTATTAGTTGTGGATCATGACTTTTGGTGACTAACATGTTTGGTCGTAGAATGTCACAATTGGCGACTAACATGTTTGGTTGGGAATATGTCACTTTTCGCGACTAAAGTGTTTTAGCGACTAAATGGATTAGTCGCAGTAATGATATATTTAGCAACCAAAAATTTAGTCGATAAATCTAACTTTTTTCCGACTAATAAAAGATTTGGTCGCTAATTACTTTTGTTGACCCTCAATTGGTGACCAAAGTGGCGACAAAAAAAATTGGTCGCGAATAACTTTTGTCGATTAAAAATGGACTTTTGTTGACCAAATTTTTAGTCGGTAAAAGTGCAATTGGCGACCAAACTTTTTGGTCGTGAAATGCGACAATTGGCGACTAAGATATTTGGTCGGAAAAATATCACTTTTCGCGACCAAAGTGTTTTAGCGACAAAATGGATTTGTCGCAGTGATGACATATTTAGCGATAAAAAATTTAGTCGGCAAATCCAATTTTTCTCGACCAATCAAAATTTTGGTCGTGAATTACTTTCTGCGGCCCTCAATTGGTGACCAAAGTAGCGACCACAAAATTTGGTCGCAGATAATTTTTGCCGGCTAAAAATGGGCTTTTAGCGACCAATTTTTTGGTCGGCAAAAGTGTTATTTCTTGTAGTGAGTGGATTTATATGTCACATTAATGTAAATCTCAGGATAATTGTAATAAAAATAAAAATATAAATGTGTAAGTTTAATAATATCTCGCTGTTACTTGTTAAAATTTAATGTTGTGATTAATGTATGAGCCTCTAGATTAAATTTGTGCTTGACAATTACCATTGTATGAGTTTTATTAAAAAAGTGAAATGAATAAAGAAAGGCATCTGATTTCGTATCTACACCTGTGTGTGTAAAACCGGAGGACTTTGGTTCCCTCCAAAGCAATGCAACTTTACTCTGTTGAATTCAAAATAGGTAAAACTAAGAGTGGCCTAGCTATACTATAACCCTTATGAAATAGACAAAAATTCAGTACGAGTACAGAAATCTATTAGAAAAGAACACAAAATATGAATATACACATTTAAAAGAATGTTATTCATTCATATTTTTTTATGTCTAGTTTAGTAACGTTTCTGCCTATGTTTGGGAAGTTGAGGCTTGAGATTCTTTTGGCTAAAATAACTACTAAAAAACAAAATAAGCTTTTTAATCTAATAAAATAAAAACATCACATCAAACTTACAATCATTATAATTTTACTCTCACAAAAGTCAAAAAAGTTAAAAAAACTCATTCCAAACGAGACATTTTAGTTCTAAACTAAAAATAATATCCCAAACGAGACATTTTAGTTCCAAACTAAAAATAATCAAAATGTCAAAAAGTTAATCCACTTCTCAAACGAACCCTTTATATTCTTAGATTTATTTGACAAACATTTTGCTTTATACGAATTGTTTAGTAGCATTGTATAGCGTCCCCTCCAAAATTTCAAATCCAGCACTCCTTGCAAGTTCTTCCATATATGCTTTAGAATTTCATTGTCACATCTAAGCAGCTTTTGTCAAGCGTTTGGAGGTAGCAACTTAATTTATTAATGAATTTTGTGAAGATTCATAAGTGATATGATAGGACCTCTAATGCTATTATTATGTTTTGTGAAGATCATATTTGCAATATTAAATCAATCTTTGCCAACATTTTAAGTCAATGATGACCTAACCCAATATGTTTTGGATAAATAGGAATGACAATGGGCCAGGGCGCGGTCAGGGATCACACTCCCTGTCTCCAATTGTAAAAATCTCCCTGGCCCCAGCCCTGGCCCCGACCCCGATCCCCGACAAATAACCTACCACCATTCCCATCTCCGTCCCCTAACGGGGATCGAATTTTCCCAATCCCGAAAATTTCCCGCCCCCCCAAATATGTTTCAACACCATCATCATCAACAACAACAACAACAACAACATCAACATCATCATCATTATCAACATTATCAACAGAATCATCAACATCAACATATCATTTTCAACAATATCATCATCATCATTATCATTATCAATATCAACAGAATCATCAACATCAACATATCATTTTCAACATCAACATACCAATAAAATCATCAACATATCATAAACCAAAAAAAAAAAATGGACAGATACACACAGACATATATGTATACATACATACACAAACAGATTTGAGATCTGTGTCACAGAGAGAGAGAGAGAGAGAGTGGACGATCGGGTATTTGTCTATACGGTAAATTTTTTTTTTATCTTTTAACCCCTGTAGTAATAAAATTTTAATTTCATCTCAGAGAGAGAGAGAGAGAGAGAGAGAGAGAGAGAGAGAAGGTGGATGATCGGTGACGATGGACGACGGAGGAGATCAGAGGAGGCGATGGTAGACAAAGGAGGACGATTGGCGTCGCGGACAGTGGCGATGGACGACGGAGGAGGATGATTGGAGATTTGGAGGCGATGGGTGGCTGTGATTGTGAGGACGGAGGCAATGGACGACGAAGGAGGCCGATTGGCGTCACGGACAGTGACGATCGACGTCTCGAATAGTGCGAGAGTGAGAGAGAGAGTAGAGGGAAAAGAGAAAGAGAGAGTAGAGAGAAGAGAGAAAGAGAGAGACACAGAGGAAGACAGAACTGAGATGAGGATGAGGGTTTGGTTATCATATGTGTATATATATATATAGAGGTAAACTAGTAATTTCACTTCGGGGACAAATGGAGACCGGGACGGGGACGGGGACAGGCCGGGTACGGGGTTGGGACACTTATCCCCATCCCCGACCCGAATCTAATCGGGGATTGATTTTTAAATACCATCCACGTTATGTTGGAGATATTTTTCGAAAAAAAATGCTCAAATCAAGGTCAGGGAGTCAGGTTTCCGTCGAGTCGGGTTCAAATTGTCATCTCTATAGATAAATATCAACTCATTGAGATAGTGACAGAAATATCAAATTTATGAAAAATCTTTTTTAAGCAAGTCCTTGTATAAACTTGTGTCAGATACCAGACTGATTTGTTTCGAGAATTTCCATGAGTTTTATATTCTTTCTCACTGTTTCACTTATTTGATATTTCTCCATATGTTTTTATGAATATATTTGACATTTTCTTTTCTATTTTCTTTTTATTTTTGTTTTTTGTTTTTGTTTTTGTTTTTTTGTTTTTATTTTTGTTTTTTTTATGTGTTATTATAGAAGAATGAGTAAGCGAGTTAGAGAAGAAAAGGCTAGCACCAACAATAACAATTTTTTATCATAATCATAAGTTACAAATATCCTATTAATTAATCATTTTGACAAAAACTGTGATTTACAAAAAAAAAAAATTTATACAAAATTTTATACCAAAATGATGTATCAATAGTAATCTTAAAAATATGAGTTGCATTATAGGAATTCTGTTTTCAAAGTGATAAGATCTAAAGAATAGGGGTGGGCGCGGGTCGGTTGCGGTTATGGAATTTTTAATTTGCCATTCATCTGTCGGATTGGTAGATTAGAGAAAATCAATCCGCATCCGTTCGCTAATCTGGCGGATGTGGATTGAGCGGATTGGCGGATGGATGTGAATCGGTTTGACGGTTTAAAATTTTATAAATTTTTAACATAATTCAACTTGTGCACTTCCTCAAAAAAAAAAGAAAAAAAGAGTATTGCAGTCAATGACTTAAAAAAGTATTACAATCATTACATGCCTCATCCAAAAAAAGAAAGTCTGAAACTTTAGAATATTATAATCAGTGAATGCATCATCCACATATTACAATCACAACATGCCTTATCCACATAAAGTATTACAATATATGATTATTAAAATATAAAAGCAATTCAAACCACCAAAATCATAAACAAAGCAGTAGTAGAGATTGTATGCTTCTTTATTGTTACATCTATATCTATTTTTGAAAATAAAAATCAACCAGCATATATCATCTTTTTTATTTATTATTTTTAGAGTTAGATTTAAAAATCAAAAAATATAGATAAATAATACATTTATTTTTTTCAATTTAAAAAATATATTTAAGTTGAAAACTCTTTTTCAACAGAACATATTCAACAGAATATTTAAATTTTTTTTCAATTGAAAACACAAACAAAATATCTAAATAAATTGAAAACATAAAGTTTTACAAATTATTAGGGGTACTCGCTGTTTGGCGGTTTGGTTACGGCTAAATGAATCTCAAATCCGCCATCCGTCCAAAACTAGGCAGATTGGAAAAAATCAATTCACAACCATCCGCTCGTCATCACGCATCGGTTCAAAATGCGGCTGATCGGTTTGGTTTGGTCGGTTTGGGCGGATCGATATACTCGCTGCTCACCCCTACTAAAGAATGCCACATGATTCTTAATTCAAACTTGGCCTTGTTTGGGATGCTACTTTATTTATTTATTTATTTTTTGATTTTTTTTAGCTAAAATAGCCAATAAAAATTAAAAAAAAAGAGATTAAAATAACAAATAAAATAAACTATCACATCGTACCTATCAATCAGTTACTCACTTTTTCCTCACAAGCATTTATTCAACTACGACTAAAATAGTCTAATCATCCCAAACACAATTTTTTTTCCCCATCTCATAAAATAGGTAAACAACCATGCTATATCTCCTAATTTATCACTCATAAATAATCCCTAATGATATGGCATTGAGGTTAGATCACATATGATAGAATGTTTGACAAATCAAAATTTGACACTTGTCAAACACATCATTAAAGTAGTTTGTAGGAATGATAAGGGGTTGTTCGGTTTTTTTTGGCTAAAAAATCACAAAAGGACAAAAAAAATTTGCCAAAACAAAGCTAAAAAGTCAAAAAAATCAAACAAAAATACTAAAAAAGTCAAAAAAACTAAAAAATCAACTAAAAAACTCATTGCCAAATGAGCACTAAATTAGGTGTCTCAAATATTTTTCATAGCCAAAAAGCTAAAAAAATCGATTAAAATAGTCAAGTTTCTAAACACGCTCTTTATACAAAATTTTTATTCTTACAACATTCTTTTGAAAATAATTTTATCATTTGGTACAGTTTCTCTAAATTATTTATAGTCTTTTTTTACTATTTGATATAATTTTTACTTATAATTTATTTATTCAAAATAATTTACATAAAATGAATAAATATTTTTAACTTTTATTTTTTAATTATTAATTATTAATTTCCAAAAAATTGCACTCGTTCATACATGGGAGAAATCCATTGCTTCTAGAACATCAATGGTGGTAACAATTTGGAAAAACTATAATACAGTGGACGGTTAAAAAAAAATTATAAAAATACATGAGGTGTAAGTAATTTTGTAATGAGATGAAAGTAAAATGCTTTGAATGTGCAAGTGTTGACGTTTCAAACTTTTTCAATGCCAACACAACTAACACTATTTTGGGAAGTCATAATTTTGATTAAAAAATTCAAAGTCATTATATAAAAAAAAAAAGAAGTTTTTTTTACATATTTTTTGAAAAAAAATTTAAAAAATCACTTGAAAAAACAATTTTTAAAACAACTCTAAGAATGTTTGGAAACTAAATATTTTAGTTAAAAAAAAAAAATACTACATATTATCAAATTAGTTTTGCTCCTTTTTTAATACCTCTTTTCATAATATTTTTAATTTAAAATTACTCAGAAAATTAATTCCCAAACGAGTTGTAAAAAGGATATTAAAAAAAGAAGACTTTTTCTCAATAAAAAATTATTTGCAACATAAATAAAATTATCTCTTGACAATAAGAATCGAACAATTATAACAATCCAACACTGTGTTTCTTATAATGGAAAAGAAACAACTAGCTCAACTAGAAATTAATGATAAAAATAAATATTGATAGCTCGAATTCATCTTGCCCGAATGGTTTAAATTTGTGTTTGCCAGTTGATTGCCTGGACAATCAGTGCAACACTTGTCTACCGCAGTTGTTACCTTGTCAACCGCGATTGTTAGCCTTCTTACCGGATAACTGGCCAATCAACCATCAAGACAAAATTCGAGTCATTCAGATAAGATGAAATTTGAGTTACACAACATTAAACCTCATAAAATGGAAGAGATTATTGATCCCTACACTAGACCCTTTGACCTTTCAAATAGAAATGCATGGACAGTTTTTATTTATTTATTTATATTAATCGGGAAATAAATCTTCATTGTAAAACTAATAAAAGATTAGATTCATCTAGTACAGCAATGTCATAAGATCTCAAAAAGAGATGAACAACCTCCATAGAAGAAAGGATCCAAGCTTCTATAGAGGAGGAAAAAAGACCCTCATAAGGGAGGGAAACAAATGATTATTACATTAACAAATTAAAAATTAAAACACCAAAAATCAAATCCAAGTCACCATCGAACTCATTTAAAACTCCATCGCTCCGCAGCCTTCAACTTAGAATCGGAAGACCTCACATTTTCCGGTCAAGATAGAACATTAACATTGTGATGGTTTAGCGTGAAACAAACGCATTATCCAGCATTGGCCTTCAAATTGTAAAAAGATCTGAAACTAGATTTTAAAGTTTTAGGCTCGAGAGTGGAGAAAGTAAGGTGGTGATGACCGTATTGGTAAGGCAAACATCAAATCTGAAATAAGAACCAAATCTAGAGGATGATTCGAGGGGAGAGAGAGAGAAAGAGAGAAGAGGGGAGGAAGATCAGAGAGGTAGAGGAACCACCACGGTCTATCTCTTACCTTATAGGAAAATCTAAAGAGAAAAGTGAGAGAGTTTTAGGGTTTAGGGAGAGGCACAAACATTGGGTTTAAACTAATATATTTTTTGCAACTCAAACCATAGGTCTATTTTTAAATCTTTTAGACTATTAGATCCAAGTTCTAATCTCTTTGGGCAAAAAAGACACAATTTATCCAAAAGAACACTATATGTTGAAATAAGCTTATCTATCTACCTATTGAAATCATCCAATTTGTCTATCTATTGAAATTTACCAAACCTATTTTCCTATTTGCTAAAATTACCAAACAACCTATCCATTAAAATATGACACATGTCCACCAAATCTAATAGTCATTATTTATTGGACTAATTGACACAATCCGTTAAATTAATAAACAAAATCGAGCAAATTAAAATAATATAGACCAAATTAACATATCGTGTAAATTACATGGACCATTTGCATAATTTATCCAATAAAATAATAACAGTTTGGTGACAAAAATATTGTGTCTAAAAAGTGATTTTGTTCCTAAATTTGTTTCTCTAAAACCTTCATTTCTTGTAGTGTCTAATGTACAATTCTTTTCTAATTTTGGATGAAGAATGTCAATTTTTTTACTTAACCATCGGCATAAATGTCTTATCTAAAAAAAAAAAAAAAATTGGTATAAATAGAGAAGAATGCTTGAGACACTTCATTTATCACCTGTCATTCCCTCAAAATAATACAATAAAGATAACTTATATGCGGAATAAATATGAGAAATAACATACCTTCATACATCAGAGTCTACTGTTTAACAACCAGTTAAATGCCATGTAGGCTTACATCTTTCCAAGTCATTGCTTGTTTATACAAATTGAGTCTCGCTTATTACGTCTTAAGCCCTTGACTTTACAAATGCCAACATACACACAACAAAACATAATTAAGAAGCTCTTGCTTCCCGAAAGTCCATCCATGCTATTGCCTAGCACTCGGCCAAACGACAAGTGAAGTAGTACAATCCATTACTACATTACACTTATGAAATGGTAAAACCCATGGTTTGATTTTCAAATCCGAAAAGCATTCCCTGTACACATGTACAGGCAGGGGGTGAGCAAAGTCCACCGAACAATCTCATATTAAAACATTAAAAGATATGCGGGGACAAAGATACTTATACATATACGTGAAATTATATCATGTCAAAACCATATGATTTTATTACAAAATCTCTTAAATCCAAGGCCTACATATTCATATGCCACTAAGACCAATCTTATTCCATTTTCCTTCAATTCATATCCAGTTCATATATGCTATTCAATTCATGAGTTAAATTCATTATCGTTCAACAACCAAAATGAGACTACAACTCAATGGTTTTCCAATTATGCACAACACACGTAAACACTTCAAACGTGCCATTTTCCGGATATTTCGTCTGAAGGAATCAGCACCCATTTATATATAAAATTTCGGGTCTTTCACCCAGGACACTCCGGCCAACTTGCTTTAAATGGAGTCCACCCCTTTTCTCCTCGCAAACAAATATACATATACAATGTATTTATAAACATAATCACATATAGAGTACATCTCCTATCTCCTCCTAATAAACATACATATACAATGTATTTGTAAACATATTCATATATGGAGTAAATCCCCTATCTCCTCCCAATACACATACATATACAATGTATTTATAGCACGGTCATATTCAATGACAACCAACAATAGATTAGTATTAAATCACCTAATCCTCATACAATTTCTACAACAATTATGACTATCCTCCACCGATAACCCAATACATTTATCTCTAGACATATATTCAATTTCAAGATAAATAGTTTATTCACAACTTCCAAAAGTGTAAGATAATACATATCTAATTTCACCATCTATACCCATAACTTTCCAATTTCACATTTTCAATGCTAATCCCAATTATTTATACAAAATATTAATTTAATCAAAATTAGGGCAAAATCTCTCTTTCACCAAATATCAACCCAAACACCAAAATCAATTATTTTGGCACAACATATTCTTATATTCAAGATTTATACTCAATTGCCTCATATTCATCAAATACCCCTCTTTTCATTTCGCACCCAAATCCTAGATTTGTCCAAACCACAACCAAATCTCATCATCTATACACAATAGCAAATAACTAAGTTAAAAACCATATTAGAGTGTAGAAAATCTCTACTTATTAAATATTACCATTTTGATCAAAATTCTCATTTCTCATTTCAATATAATTTCTAATACAATTCCAAGAGATAATACAATCATATCCATATTCATATAGTCTCCACATGTTAATCAACATTCCCAATTTAGTCATTTCAAGACAAATTTATAACATATTATATATCAAACTTCTAAAGTTTCATCATTTCTCATCCTTCCAAGAAATCCCTCATTTACATGCAACATGGTAAATTTTCACTGATAGCCAAAATAGTTATCTTTAACATATTAATTAAAAGATAACAACATGGACATACAATCCAATTTGGAATCTCCCATGATTCCCATCATTTAGAAACAAATCATATTCCATATTTTATCAAATATGAACAACTACACTACTTTTCATATCACAATCATGTCTGGTAACCTCTCAAGGTTCATTTCTAACCGTGTCAGTTTTATTCCAACAAATACATTAAGTAAAATAATACCGTTAATGCCCAAGAAAACATCATTTTCTTTCCAAACTCATTCTCTAAGCATTATTTAGCTATGACATCTTATTTTGATCGAAAGCCCCAAAAGTTAAACATAATTCCTTTGTTTTCTTTAAAAATGCTCTTTTGGCTACAAACCGGTAAAAATTTCAAAACCAATCGAATCGAAGTCCGTTTTTATTCAAATTTAAAATATAACTCTTTCATAACCTTACAAACATATTCCAAGTTTACACTTTCACAATTTGGGCATCAACTTTTTATTTTTCTCAAAATTTCTCTTTTAAGCAAATAAAACACAAAATTTTCAAAAATTCTAATTAAATTATATACAACTCTAAACTCCATATAATCAAGTAAAAGTGCATAAAAAAGTGTAGGAAAAATCTCTACTTAACAAGTTACACTATATTTCTCAATATCAATTTATTTTTCTTAAAAATAAATTCCAAAACTCAAGGATGAGATAAATATTTCAACATTAATTTCTCAAAATAAATTATCTAACTATAATATGATGTAGATATAATCCATACAACTATTAAATTCTATTTTCAAATTTCTCTTACAAAATTAACAACACAAAATGATTTTTCAAAAATCAATATCAAAATACCAACATTCTTAACGTTTCAACATAATTTTTCTTTAAAAAATTACCAAACAAAAATATGAAAAATATTTATATGCAATACCTTTTATAATGATATATTTTCTCAAAATACCCTAACATAGCTTTAATGTAAAAATATGGAGAAATTTCTTACCTCAAAAAATGAAGAAAAGCGGATCTGGAAGGCAAATCTTACCTGATCATGAATCTGAGACTACCATTGTGAAGATCAAGAGGAGCTCTCCAACTTTTGTTTACAACACTTTTACAAAATCTCACTCTAAAGACTCTCATTTTAAGCTTAAAGTTTGAGAAAAATGGTGAACATGGGGAGAGAGAGAGAGAGAGTTTTGCAAAACGAAAGGCAAAAAGGAGGGGAAGGCAAAGGCATGGGGGAGACAACCCCATGTGGCTTTTTGTGGTTTTCCCAAAAAAAAAAAAAAAAAAAATCCAAAAATATTACAATTTTTGTAATAATATTTTCAAATTTTATAATATAAATTATAAAATGACATAATTTTTCTCACTACAAAATATGATATTTTTTTTACATTACAAAATATAATATTTTGCTCACCACGAAATATACACTCATTTTATTCACTACAAAAATATATAATTTTTTTTTACCATATGGTACATACCATAAAATCAACTATTAAATATTTATTATAATCTTATATAATAAATAATAACAACTCCCAATATGGTTACTACCAATCACATAATTAAAAAGGCCCAAACAGTTAAACATAAGTTATTAAACAAACTCAATTTAAATTAAATCTAAGTCATGGGTCTTGAATTTAAATTCCCACTCATAAGCCAAACATCACCCAATTACATATCAAATTAGATCCAACAAATCTATCCAAATCATGATTTAAACATTAAAATTTAAATAACAAAATTCTGCTATAAATTAAACTAAACACCAATCAGTCCGTGAATTTTCATAAAATAAATACTCATCATTTAATTCTGAAATTTTTATCCAACGTGCTAGACTCATATGGAAACAACATTTAAAAATTTCATAATTTTCTGAGATCGGTAACTATTTTTAAAAAATACAAAACCAAACTATTTTCACACAGAGTTTACACATCACTCAAATTCAAAAATTTGCTCAATTGAATTATGCACTAGCTGTTTAAAAAAAAAAAAAAATCTGGGTCACTACATCACCCTTAAAAATCACACTTAATGATATTTCTAATAAGTGTCAAATTTTAATTTGTCAAATATTCTATTGCGTAGTATCTAACTTCAAAGTCACATTATTAAGAATCATTTAAAAATGATAAATTAAGAGAATGTAACATTTATACTATATATTAAGCAAAATGGAGTTTTTAATCCCAAGCCTTGTGGGAGCTCCAATCTCCCAATCTAAATTTTCTGATTTTTTGATTTAAAAAAAAAAAAACCCTTAGCATTTATTAACTTCTCCCAACCCCCAAGTCTTACCCTCATAATAACATTTTAATACATTAAGAACAAGCATAAATTTTTTTTTTGAAATCCAACACATATGAATTCCTTGAAAAGTTCCAACACATATGATTATTATCCCTTATAATAACACTTTAATGCATTAAGAACAAGTATAAAAAAAATTTCTTGAAAAGTCCAACACATATGATTATTATCAAAATATTAAATTTTAATATAATAAAAAAAAAGAAGACATTTAATTCCTTGAAAAGTCCAACACATATGATTATTATCAAAATATAAACCTTTAATATAATATAAAAAAGGAAAAAAAGAAGACATTTAAAAAAAAAAAAAGACATTTAAAAATCGCAATTTACATATATAGATAATTGTAAGTATATGAAGAAAAAGGGGATTTCTAAACCCCAAGCCTTGTGGGAGCTCCAATCTATCAATCTTAATTTTCTAAATTTTTGATTTAAAAAAAAACCTCAACATTTATTGATTTGGTCAAAATCCCCTGATCAACATTTATTAACTTTTTCCAATCTACATGCTTGCATTTATTGATTTGGTCAAAATCCCTGATTAGCATTTAAAATTCTCTTATACAAATAATCATAGATACAGCCAGTGCATAGTAATTGCAGTTGCCTTTCTAATTTCTCCTGTACACTATGGTTAGTGATAAGATTGTTAAATTATTTTTATAAAAAATCTTTAAAAACATAATTTATATATTAAAAAAAAATTAAAACAAATATAAATATCTATAATTATCCTGTACATAGCACGGGTGATAGGCTAGTTATTGATAAATGGAATAGAGGGTAGAAATCACATAATGCGACAATAAGGCAGTTGTTTTTTTCACTCAAAAAATAGAGTATAGGAAAATTTATAGGATTGGGACACCACTTCTGCTCGGGTAAGTGTAGTGGTGTCGATCACCCCAAATTCAAACCCATTTATAAAAAATGGGCTCCAGGCCGAAGGTTTTATAGTAAAGTAAGTTTGAAGCCCAAGTTAGAAGGCCCAAAAAGCAGATCAGCTTGTTACCAACCAAAAATTGCACTATTATTACCCCAAGCCCAGTCCACTCTTTTGACATGGTGTAAATTAGGGGTGAGCATGGTCCGGATTGAGATAAAACCAGGACCAATCCGTTTTCTACGATTCTTGAAAAATCGGAACCAATCTAATCCATTTAAATCGTCTAACCAATCCGTTTAAATACGGATTAGATCGGATTATGACCATGGATCTCCATAATTAAATAACAAAACAGATATGTCCCATATAAAAAAAAAAAATTACTTACAGATAAATTGATTAATAATGATACAAGTATGACAGATTGATTACTTACAGATAGATTGATAAAAAAATTTACGAACAAATAGATTGATTAACAATGGCACAGATTGATTAACAATGATACAGGTATCTGTTACTTAAAAATAGATAAAAATTGAAAGATAAAAATATATCTATACACACACCCATATAAAAATAGAAAAATAATCTAAGATGAACAATGATCAACATAGATGAACAATAATCTGAGATACACATATAATGATCAACAATCAACAGAGATTTTTTTTACAGATCTATACACACACCCATATCAACAAAGATTTTTAAAGACAGATCTATACACAGACCCATATAAAAATAGAAAAATAATCTGAGATGAACAATGATCAACAGAGATGAACAATAATCTGAGATACACACACAATGATTAACAATCAACAGAGATTTTTTATAGATCAACAGAGAGAGAGAGCTCACCGAGAAAGAGAGAGAGAGAGAGAGAGAGAGCTCAAACAGATTTATTCATCAAATATGACAAATCTGAGGTTGGAAAAATCAACAAACAGAATATGATTCCCACAAGAACAAAATATAATATATACACACATATATATATATAGATAGACGGAGCTCACCGATAGAGAGAGAGAGCTACAGCTACCGATTTGAGATGGATGATGATCGGAGATGGAGAATCTGAGAGTGTATAAGAAAGAGAAGAGAGAGAGAGAGAGAGAGAGAGAGAGAGAGAGAGAGAGAGAGAGAGATAAGACTGTGTGAGGTAGTGAGTGGGCGGCGTGTGAGGTTGAAAATCTAAGATGGATGATCGAAGATAGATGATGATCGGAGATGCAGGATCAGAGAGTTTCTGAGAAAAAGAAAAGAGAAAGAGAGTACTGAGAGAGAGAGAGAGAGAGAGAGATAGAGAGAGAGAGAGAGGGAGATAAAAGTGTGAGAAGCCAGTTGGTGAACGGCGTGTAAAGTTAAAGATCTGAGATGGATGATTGGAGATGCATGGTGATTGGAGATGGATGATGATTGGAGATGGATGATTGGAGAGTGTCTGAGAAAGAGAAAAAATAGAGAGTATCGAGAGAGAGAGAGATGAGAGTGTAAGAGGCAGTAGTGAGTGAGTGAGCTGAGTGGCGTGTGAGGTAAATTAGGGTTAGTGTTTAGCTTTTATATGAAACATAAAATTATATTATGTGGAAGGGTGTATGGTATAAATATAGACTAAATTTATATGGTCCGGATCGGTTCCAATCCTGAACCGATCCGTGGCCTACAGATTTTTAAATTTCTAATCCGAAACTGAACCATGGATTCAAAAAACCAATCTAATCCTATCGGATTAAATTAGACCGGATCAAATTATGAATTATACAGATTCCTTGCTCAGCCCTAGTGTAAATCGAAGTGGAGGGATTCGCTTTACAATGGTGTAGCTTGCTTTTCGTGCTCCTTTCGGAGACGACTAGCCCTACAGTTCGGACTTCCGTGATTCTGAATCTAATTCCACAAGTACAATGTGAAATAGATAAACACAAATGAGTCCAAATCTGGCAATTCTTTTGAAAAATTGATTTTGAATCAAAATGCCAAAAATGGATTGTTTTGCCAGATTTCAGAGTTGCTACCTAAATATTTTAAAAAATTTAGGAAACCCGAGACTTGTACCAAAGGCCACTTATCCGTCATCATCAAAGTGTCTCAGCTTGGGAACTTCGGTACGAGAGGGGAAGGTCATGAATTGAGCACCCTACTCGTCCGATCAAAGATCGACCTCTACTAATTATGATGTGATTCTTATTTACATTATATGCTCTTGTTCCGATTTATTAGGCTAACTTACTATGTGATGCACACAAGTAGAGACTACTTTGCAAAAAAAAAATTGGAACATTTTGATTTCATGTTTATTTGAAAAAAATTTGAATATGTACCACTTGAAAAAGTGATCTCATATGTACATTCATCGAAACATTCCAATTCAAGCAATTAGCCTTCATCCAGTAGTATTCAAGCAAGTATATCAATTAAGTACTTAGCCTCATGGTAATCATGCTTGACATGGCAACAATCACATACATGCAAAATGCTAAAGCAATAAATGCTTATCCTAATTCTCGAGGCAAGCCAAAAGAGGGAAACTAGTTAGAAAAATGCATAGTCCTAACTAATGAAATATGCCTAATGCAACACATGCAATATATAATTAGAAGTCCAGCTACTAGCATAGCATTCGAATCAATTTAATAACATGCAGTCTTAAACACGTTTTCAAAGAAGTATTTGAACGACAATGCTTGTTAGAATGATGAGCCAAACCTTATGCATGCAATACACATGGATGCAAATCATGAAAAATGCTAAATGAAATGTGACGCTCTAAACTATCCATCATAAGCGGGTAAATAAAAAAGAGAAAGACGTGAGGTTGGAAGACATACACGCATTATTACATATTTGTCCTCGCACAGGAGGGTCCGAATGAATGGACTAGCTAATTTAAGCTTATTAACTAGCTGTTAAAAAACCAAATGAAATAAATTAACTATACTAGCTAATTATTACAACACCACAATTAACTAACTATTCTAGCTAATTATTACAAATTGGAACTAACAAAGTAATTACACTAGCTAATTAGTTATAAATAAGAATTAACTAATTAATTACAACACAAATATAATTACTACTTTAACTAGCTAGTTGAGTGTAACATATTGCTAGTGAACACAACTTTAACGGGCCTCAAGAAGAGAGGAATGACTCATGTATGCACACGGACTTCCACAAAAAAAAATGCTCTCTGTTCTGTTACCAGAATGCTTCTGTTGCACAGCCAGAAAAGTGCATTGTTTTTGCTTTTGCCTTTACTTTGTTCTTTTGGAAAAAAGACACTGTTTGGGTAGAAAAAGTGGTTGGCAGGCCAGAAGTGGTGGCCGGCCACCCACTAATAGTGGCATGCCGTACATTAAAAGTGGCCTACCAGCCACTAATGTTGGGTTTCTTCTGATGCAATAGAAAACAAACAGAGCACAAATAGAGCATTCTCAAGGGATGTTTGTCCCCCTTGCCTCTTCTTATCATCAAACAGGTCAAAGGAGGGGTAGGCTTGATTCGCAAGCCATCAATTGGCGCAAATTCATTGCGTGATGACTTATGAACCAAGGGATACAATTTCAATAAATGCTATGAAAGACTCTCAAAACCTCCTCTCTATCATGGATTGATCAAAGGAAATGGTGGACATTAACTCTTGAACCGTTTTCATCACTAACAAGTATGAAACGACTCAAGACTCAAGGGTTCAATTAACGTCCGATTGAACCCAAGTTGATTTTATTCTCTTGTTTCATTTTATTCCAATTTAACACCTCTTTTAATTACCTTTCCATTCATTAGTCAATTAAGTCCAAAATGAGCATCAAGTCCACTAATGGAGGGAAGTGTCAAACCAAGTGTTGTTTTAGGCATGAGAGGGAGATCAAACCAAGTGTTGTTTTAGGCATGAGAGAGAGATCATGCTGTTGGTAATGAACCCCCAAAGGGATTAAACCATTAAGCACAATTTCACCCCTCAAGCTTAAGCAATACTCTTTTTGAAACAACTCTCAAAACAAAAAGAAAAAGCCATGAAAAAAAGAGAGATTGCAGAGATGCTTAGAGGTGATTACAAGTATAGAAAGCTTGAAATAAATGCCATCAACTCAAATAGGTTGGTGACTAATGCCTAAAACACCGAACCTATTAGCATTATTACACTACAAGCATACTATACAAAGCATAAATGAAGCTAACACATAAAAACAGTCCTAAGTTAGCTTAAAATAGTGCTGGAATCAAGGTAAAAACAGCAAAAAAAAGTAAGCTAAGAAAAAGATACAATTGAGCTAATAAACAAGCACAAGGAGGGGAGGCTACCCCCTCCATTTTTAGGACTTCAAAGCATGGTTTTTAGCCTTTGGAAACCCCTAAAAATCAGTGGTAAAAAACTCAAAAAAAAAAAATTGATGAAAATGTGGGACACACAAAGGTAAAAACCTAGGAAGCAAGGTTCAAAGAAGGGTGGTCAACCCTTCTACCTTTAATGGCGTTAAACCACAAGTTTCAGCCCAAAAATATAGGTGAAAGATAGCTCAAAAACAGTAAGAAAAGATAGAAAAGAGATGGCACAAAAGAACTAAAATATATACCTCTTGAAGAGGAATGATCTTTTGAATTACAAACCACTAATTCCTCACCCTCAAGACCTACAATGCAAGCTTAAAACACCTCAACAAAGAACCCTTAAGATTTGGTTTAGAGTGTCTAGGCAAAGATTATGCAAGTTGCAAGAAAGAGATAGAAGGGTAGAAAGAGAAATATTTTCCGAACTTTTTGCTCCTCAAAATTTTCTAACCTTAAAATTATAAGAGGGAGTCATCTATATATAGAGATATATGAGACTATCTTGGAAATATCCATACAGACACTGTCATGACCCGAACCCGCCCCCATGGGTTAAGGACATAACCGGCCAGTAATCATGAGATTACCTACGGCCTCAAACCAAACCAGACGTATTTTAACAGAGTTAATGGGGCCAAACGAAAGCAATTTTAAAACTTTGTCCATAGAGCCGTGCTTATATGCACATCATAACATTCCATATATACATATGTTAATAACTCACAACAGAAAGTATAGTAACATAAAGTTCTATACAGACATGATCATTCAAATCTAAGTCAGCCAAAACAAAGCTATATACAGACGTACACAAAGTCCTCGCCAACATGACAAAATAACATAGAATGGCAGAAGGGCGAAGACGTGTCTCGTGCGTGAGACGCAAGGGCTGACTCTTCAAAACCTTAGTTGTTCCATACAGACTTCACTGGGGCTGGGTTTGGACTTCTCTTGGCTCACCTACAAACGCATAAATGAGCGTGAGCGATAGCCCAGTGAGTAATATCAAATAAAAGAGTTATACAAACGGTATATAGAACAACATGTTTCAAACGGCCTTGGGCCCAATTCATATTTCTATTTAACATATATATATATATATATACACAATTTAAGTCAAGTGACTGTGGTTCCAAACATACTGGCCTTTGGCCCATTTATCTTCCATTTGTCAAACTGGTCTCTGGCCCATTCAGGCATGTCAAACTGGCCTCTGGCCCATTCCTTCATGTCAAACGGGCCTCTGGCCCATTCATTCATGTCAAACTGGCCTCTGGCCCATTCATGCATGTCAAACTGGCCTTTGGCCTTTTCAAACTTTCATATCAAACTGGCCTTTTGGCCTTTTCAAACTTTCATATCAAACTGGCCTTTAGGCCCTTTCAAACTTTCATATCAAACTCTGTCCACCATTCAAATTAATGAACTTTACAAAACTTACATAGAAGTAAGCAATTGGACAACAACGTATTTCAAATATTACTCACAGTGACCAGCTTGTGTGCCTTGGAGCTTGACCTTACACATCACATAACACATATGGGTCACAACCGATTCAATCCGTTCTTAATTCACATATTCCTCTTTAGGCTTAATTCTTATTCTTCTAACTCATTTACAATGCTTAATGTATGCCTAAGAGTACTTAGAAGTGAAAGGGAATGGAAAACGGAACACAGAATGCATTTTCAAAATTTCAGGAAACAGGGTCCCCACTCGAGGGTGGACTTCCCCGCTCGAGCGGACCCATGAGGTCTGCAAAAGTGCTGGATGCATCGAATTTACGCTCGAGCGTGAAGTCTGACGTTCGAGCTGAAGGTCTGTCTACATAGCTCCCCGCTCGAGTGTGAACTTCCCCGCTCGAGCGGACACCATGTCTGCAAAAGGTTCTGGGAGCACGTATTTCTCGCTCGAGCGGCGGTTTCCACGCTCAAGCGGACACCAAAAATTCTGGGTTCTCCAGCAATGTTCTTGAGCCGAAATTTGACATTCAAAGGTTCCAAAACACATGATTTCAGTTCAAAAACATGTAAACACATTACATTACATGAGAGTATGAAAGTATGACACCAAATTGTTCAAAGTCATCATTTAATTCCCACATAGATCGACATTTCTTTCGTATGATCAAAATCCAAACATTCAAACTTCATACCAATTCCATAACTTCTTCAATCATGCATGCATGTCAAATTTTGACTTCATTTCTGTTACAAATGGTACAAATGATGCTCCAAATCATGAAGCTGCACAAAACTACTCATGCATGTAAGGTTTGATGCTGCATTCTTCATATTTAACATGCTACATGCTAGAACACCCAAAATTGTAACAATTATGCACATGCATGTTCATTTTAACTTCAAATTCAGCTCAATCTTAGCCATGAGCTACCATACCACTTGATTTCACAAAATTACATACTTAATTCATAAATCAAGAATTGATTACTCACCTAGGAGCTTCAAACACTCAATGTTCTTTGAGTTTTAACTTCCAATTTCACAATCTTGAATCAAAACGCATAACTCCTCATCCTCTCTCTCTAGAACCTGCCCTCTCTCTCCCTCTCTAGAGAAATCTCAGCCCAAATGGATAAAAGAGAGGAATTGAGTTCATTGTGCCCTTTTATGTAAGTCCCACTAGTCAAAATTATTAATATTAATAATTGGGCACTTAATTAATCGTTCTGAATCTAATTATTTTGATCCGAATCAATTTTCAATCAAATTTCACCGTAGGCTCTAAAAATTATGCCAATCACAATGGCGCAGTCAATTCGGGTTTTGTGGCTGATAAGGCCTTCAATTTAATTTCCAAAGCAGATAATTGAACAGATATTCCTACGGTGAACAGATAGAAATTCAAAACCACATATTTTTACATAATGGCACACAAAATCATGTCAAACATATAATCATATTCGTATTTAGGGCCAATTAGCATAATAGGGGACAGGGTTATCACAGACACAGCTGGTAAAAAGATCTAGATTTTTACACAAGTGCCTGGCCAGCCACTAAAAGTGGGCGGTAGGCCACTAGTGGGTTTGCCGGTCCATGGATAATCATGCTTGAAAAACTACTATTTTGGTCCAAAAACAAGGCACAAGATTTGTAGGTTCAAAACTGAGGTTTCTTGTTGAGAGAATCGAGCATTTGACAAGCGTGTACATTCATCATTGGGTGATCAAATTAGTGGCGTCCAAGTCTTAAGGGCGGTAAAAATGGGGTGTGTACAGCTGTCTCTCTTTGACAAAGCTTAGAGTCATGAAATGACGTGAATGAATATCAATGTCCAAAGACGACCCATTTTGACGAGACCATAAGACTTGGGCAAACAATCAAGACATAAATTAAAGTGGTTAAGCTCAAAAGCTGCCTACATATCCCTTTGTAAGGAATCAAATCAGCATAGTTCAGGAGCAAGATGCAAATGATATGCACAAAGAAGACACTTTGAAAGCTGAACTCACACATTTCGCGAAGCCGGCTATTTTGAAAATCCATGATCATATAAGATGATGCAACAAGCAATAACAAGATAACATCATATGAATGAGCTTTAAGCTTAAATCAAAATAGTTTCACACGAAAAGAACTAACAACACACTTTAACCACGCTGAAACTGTGAGAAGAGGAGAGAAAAACCGCTCAGGGTCGCGTTTCATGCATCCTGAGATAACTCTACCCACGCTGAAATCGCGACAAGAGAAAAAAAACCGCTCAGGGTTGCGTTTCATGCGTCCTAAGATAACGCTACCCACACTGAAATCGCGATAAGAGGAGAACAACTGCTCAGGGTCGCGTTTCACGCATCCTGAAATAACTCTACCCACGCTGAAATCGTGAGAATATGAGAGAAAAAACAGCTCAGAGTCGTATTTCACGCATCCTGAGATAATGCGATAGATGCAAAAAGTATGAGATTGTGCGATAGATGCACAAGGAAGTAAGAGTGAACGAGTGCGATAGATGCACAAAACGAACAAATGCGATAGATACACAAAGTGAACAAGCTTAATACAATGACAATGCATGTTTTATGCACGATAAGAGACAACTGAGAGATGACGTTAAGTGAAAGCATGTTCTATGCAAGAAACAAAAGCATGTGTTACGTAAAAGAATTGAAAGCATGTGCTATGCAAAAGAATTGAAAGCATGTTCTATGCGAAAGCCAATTGAAAGTATGTGAGAGTGCACGTTTTATGCAAAAAAAGATAACAGACATATAAATTAACAAAACGAACAAAAGCGATGTTCGACAACAACCTGTGACTTATCACTCGGAGACTTTGCAAAATGCTAAAAAAAGATACACCTTGTTCATATTTGGAATTGGGGCATGTTCGCATGCCGAAGTACAGAGGGCATTGGAATGGCGCAACCGGAACACAATTTCGAGCTCCTCGGAACTCGAATCCAATGCAAATACCTCAATCCTTCTTTCTAGACCCAACATAGGACCTCCCATACACTGTTAGGGAAAAAGGGGAACAAAACCAACACTAGGCCCCAAAAGGGGCCTGCTGGCCACTAATGAAAATTCCAGGGCAAAAAGGACATTTTGGCTCGGGTCTATTTAAACCCATGACTAAACTTCATTTCCTTACACACCCAAGTCTGAAATCACCCTATCTCTCTCTCTAGGTGCTTTCTCTCATTAGATCTGTGCTTTGCACGCGTTTTCCAATGCTCCACGCAAACTTTATTCTTAAACCCTCTTTGATCCTCTATACTTTGAACCAATCAGATTTTGTTTTCATTGATTTTTTCAGGTTTTCAACACTTTGGGCTCGTTCCCCTCAAGTTTCTCTTGGGTTTTGTGAACTTTGCCGGGTTTTGACTTTTTTTCCCATTTTCTCTCTCCTAGGGTTGACTTTTTCCAAGTTTTCCCTCTTTTCTCCATTTTCACCCACTTTTCAGATGGCAAATGACATTCCTCACGATGATGCCCCTCCCGAGGTTCTACCTGCACTTTTACCCCCTACTGAGATAGAGGAGTCGTCGGTTGCTAAGGCCAGCATGGTGGCGGAAGACATTATTGCCAATTTCGAAGCAGAGTTCGCTCCAAGGCTCAAGCGTGAGGTACTACCATTGTCGATGAGACCCTTTGATTCGGACACTTATCACCCTCGTACATGCACGCATGATGACGCCTGGAGGCATTAGGCACTTTGATGATTTTGCTGATGGCGTGCCGGAAGATATCTTGTTGAGAAAGCTGGATTCCACTTTTCCTACGGCACTACTAAGGTACAAACTATATTTTCACGCTTCCCTTCCTTTCATTTGACTGTATTTCTTGCACTGCCTTTCATCTGACTATTCTTTTATCACTATTTCACTCTTTCTTTACCACAGGAGAACTCTCGTTCTTGTAGAGGTTACGGAGTAGCAATGGCGAGGGATTGGTATCGTGAGCTTTCCTCCAGGGTCCGTGACCTTGTCGATGAGGCTGGCTTTGGCTTACTCTATACTGGGCTCACATGACACATAGCTAGCCAGGCTCTACTTGGTGCATTAGTGGAGAGGTGGTGGGATACCACCAACTCCTTTCATTTATCTTCCGCTGGGGAGATGACGATGACTCCCTACGACTTTTCGATGATCAAAGGCTTAGAAGTAGGGGGTGATCCGATTCCCTTTGACATGGATTTGGGCAAGTGGGAGGCGGCCTGGATCTACTTGCTCGGAGCAAGCTCACCTCTGTACAAGCCAGCTATGGTCAGATACAGCTGGTTCTCCGAGCACTTTCGCGGGAGTCAGCCCGAGACGCTGGAGAAGGTAGAGCAGTATGCCAGGGCTTCTTGATGTTCCTTCTCAGTACAACCTTGTTTGAAAACAAGTGGAACACCATGGGTTTGTATTTGTTGAACGCCCTTGTGACCCTGCTCCGGGCCCGATTTTATGACTGGGGTGGAGCTGGCCTTGCCCACTCTACGGCTATATGGGTTCCACTTTCCGTCTAAAGAGAGAGAGGGTTGGAGGCTACTGGAGAGCCTGGGAGGTATACACTGCACCTTCGATTCTGTTACTTATGCTTTTCACTTTGCATTTTCTGTTCAATATTTGTTCATGCATTGTGCTTTCTACTTTGAACTTTCTGCATTTGTTCATGCATTGGTGATAACACTATTGACCTTTTCTTGCAGTTGTGGGTTTATGCTTATTTCCCGACTTTTGCTCTAGAGCCAATGGACAAGATTCCTCCAACCGTGCCTTACTCATGGCGGTATGATAGAAGGTGCCGTCGGCGGAGCCGCGACGACATGGCATTTACCTTTTATCGTCGTTACTTCGACATTGTGGTTGCCCGTGAGGTAATCCAAAACTCACATTTTATTTCCATTGCCACTATCCTGTCCATACCATAACAACTGACAGCAACTAATAACCAGTACTACCTCTATCTGCAGATCACCTGGCAACCTTGGGTAACGATGCCAGCCGAAGTTAGGGACTAGTATGCCTGGGCCTGGGCCACGTCTTTGATACCAGATTTTGTTGGAGGGCCCACTTTGCGGGGCCTAGTTCTTGGGAGAGCGATTTAACCGCCAGACCTTTGGCTTGCCTGCCCCGGTTGTTCCTATGCCCCCCCAGCATCCATGAGAATAGCTGATAACCTCCCAGTTGAGGCAATTATTCAGTACATGGTGGGGCTAAACGCTAATTACTTCAGAGCGGAAGGCTATTATGCAACTTTCATCTGGACTCATCTTATGTCATTCCTGACTGGAGTTCGCGCAGGTGACGTGACAGGTGCTCCCTTGGCTAAAGAGGCTACTCAGGAGGCCGGGGCCGGTATTGAAGGGGCTCCTTCCGTTGTGCAAATTGTCAGTTGGTCGGCGATTCCTACTGTGCTTACATGCTGGCAGCTGACCGGGACAGCCTATCAAATTCCGATCGGGCCGCCAGAGACAAAACACGAGTCTGTCAAAGCTCCGGGCGCACCTCAGGTATGGACCACACTTTACAACTTACAACCTGCACTTTCCTTTTTTCAGACACTGATTATTCCAGATACTGATCATTCAAATGCACTTGTAGGCACCCACAGAATACACAGAGGGCCTCCTCCAACTGGTTGTTTCTCGGTTGGCATGGTGCAGATGAGAGAGACTCTGTTTGGTCTCCATGGTATTCAAGTATATTTTTCTCCCTCTTGCGAATTGCAATGCTTTTCCCACTACATTGACACACCATACTCCCACTGATACACTGATACTCATACTGTAGACTGACATGCATTCACACCACCCCTTGCTATACTGATACATTACACTGAGACATTGGACTGATACATTACACTGACACACTGTACTCATACTGTATCTGGCTTTTGTACACTACACTTACTGCATACCACACTTATTCCACATGCATTTTGTAACAATACATACATTGTATCCGATATGCTGACACTTATTTTTCAAATCCCCCTTGCACCGAGGGCACCAGCAGCAGCGACAACACCGGTGGCACCTCCTCTAGTGACAGAGAGGAGAGGTAGACAGGCCCTAGCACGCGACTAAGATGAGCACCGAGGCCGAGGCAGAGGCAGGGGTGTCTGGGGTCGATCCCAAACAGAGGAGACTTCTTCTTCCTCGGAGCCAATTTTGAGTGGCGACAATGCTGAGACCAGTGATACTGATGAGTCATTGAGCCGATGCTCTGAGTCTGAGAGTGGGGACAATGATACTGGTTTCGAGTCAGGAAGCGGAGACGACGCCGAGGTTGGCTCTGAGGCAGAGAGCGGAGATGATGATACTGGTTTTGGCTCAGAGTCTGATCTTGATAACGGTGCCGATGGAGACAGTGCCCCTGAGTCCCCTTCGAGGAAGAGGATGAAGAGGGCCTCTTGATCTTGATGCGACTAGCGCCGTAGCTTCTTTTATTTTGTAGTTTAACACTTGTATAGCTTCTGATAGTTTTTCTACTTTTGCCTTTAAAAAGACTTGTACCTTTTGTAAAAAAAACCATGATCGAAGTAAAACCTCCCAGTTTTTATGAAAAGAGTTACTGTTTTACACTATAAGCACCGCACTTGCATAAAATGAGAAATGAATGATGTTTGCAACCGAAAATGCTTGTAATGGAACGATGTTCTTAATCAGATAATGAGCCGACCAACGACCAAAATACAAAATACAACTTGATAAATGAAGAAACAAAGTAAAAAAGTAACCTAAACATAGGCACTTACACTTGCTAAATACAAAAACTCAAAACAAAACCCCCAAAACACAAAGCCCAAGACAAAATCAAAACACCAAACTGCCAGGCCACAAAGTGGATGGTAGTAAACCCGCCTCTGTACAAGCCAGCTATGGTAAGATATAACTGGTTCTTCGAGAACTTTCGCGGAAGTCAGCCCGAGATGCCGGAGGAGGTAGAGCAGTATACCGGGGCTTCTTGATGTTCCTTGTCAGTACCACCTTGTTCGGGAACAAGTGGAACACCATGGGTTTGTATTTGTATGGTCAGATATAACTGGTTTTTCGAGCACTTTCGCAGAAGTCAGCTCGAGATACTGGAGGAGGTAGAGCAGTATGCCGGGGCTTCTTGATGTTCCTTCTCAGTACCACCTTGTTCGGGAACAAGTGGAACACCATGGGTTTGTATTTGTTGAATGCCCTTGTGACCCTGCTCTGGGCCCGATTTTATGACTAGGGTGGAGCTGGCCTTGCCCCACTCTACGGCTATATGGGTTTCACTTCCTGTCTAAAGAGAGAGAGGGTTGGAGGCTACTGGAGAGCCTGGGAGGCATGCACTGCACCTTCGATTCTGTTACTTATGCTTTTCGCTTTGCATTTTATGTTCAATGTTTGTTCATGCATTGTGCTTTCTACTTTGAACTTTCTGCATCTATTCATGCATTGTTGATAACACTATTGACCTTTTCTTGCAGTTGTGGGTTTATGCTTATTTCCTGACTCTTGCTCTAGAGCCAATGGACAAGATTCCTCCAATCGTGCCTTACTCATGGCGGTATGATGGAAGGTGCCATCGGCGAAGCCGCGACGACATGGCATTTGCCTTTTATCGTCGCTACTTCGACATTGTGGTTGCCCATGAGGTAATCTAAAACTCACATTTTATTCCCATTGCCACTATCCTGTCCATATCATAACAACTGACAGCAACTAATAACCTGTACTACCTCTATCTGCAGATCACCTGGCAACCTTGGACAGCGATGCCAGCCGAAGTTAGGGACTAGTATACCAGGGCCTGGGCCACGTCTTGATACCAGATTTTGTTGGAGGCCCCACTTTGCGGGGCCTAGTTCTTGGGAGAGCGATTTATCCACCAGACCTTGGGCTTGCTTGCCCCAGTTGTTCCTATGTCCCCCCAACATCCATGAGGATAGCTGATAACCTCCCAGCTGAGGTAATTATTCAGTACATGGTGGGGCTAAACGCTGATTACTTTAGAGCGGAAGGCTATTATGCGACTTTCATCTGGACTTATCTTATGCCACCCCTGACCGGAGTTCGCACAGGTGACGCGACAGGTGCTCCCTTGGCTAAAGAGGCTGCTCAGGAGGCCGGGGCCGGTATTGAAGGGGCTCCTCCAGTTGTGCAAATTGTCGGTTGGCCGGCGATTTCTACTGTGCTTACATGCTGGCAGCTGACCGGGACTGCCTATCAAATTCCGATAGGGCCGCCAGAGACAAGGCACGAGTCTGTCAAAGCTCCGGGCGCACCTCAGGTATGGACCACACTTTACAACTTGCAACATGCACTTTTCTTTTTTCAAACACTGACTATTCCAGATACTGATCATTCAAATGCACTTGTAGGCACCCACAGAGTACACATAGGGCCTCCTCCAACTAGTTGTGTCTTGGTTGGCATGGTGCAGATGAGAGAGACTCTGTTTGGTCTCCATGGTATTCAGGTATATTTTTCTCCTTCTCGCGAATCGCAATGCTTTTCCCACTACATTGGCACACCATACTCCCATTGATACACTGATACTTATACTGTAGACTGACATGCATTCACACCACCCCTTGCTGCACTGATACATTACACTGAGACACTGGACTGATACACTACACTGACACACTGTACTCATACTGTATCTGGCTTTTGCACATTACACTTACTGCATGCCACACTTATTCCGCATGCATTCTGTAACAATACATACATTGTATCTGATATGCTGACACTTATTTTTCAGATCCCCCTTGCACCGAGGGCACCAACAGCAGCGACAGCACCGGTGACAGCTCCTTTAGTGACAGAGATGAGAGGTAGACAGGCCTTAGCACGCGACCGAGATGAGCACCGAGGCCGAGGCAGAGGCAGGGGTGTTTGGGGTCGATCCCAAACAGAGGAGACTTCTTCTTCCTCGGAGCCAATTTTGAGTGGCGACAATGCTGAGACCAGTGATACTGATTAGTCATTGAGCCGATGCTCTGAGTCTGAGAGTGGGGACAATGATACTGGTTTCGGGTCAGGAAGCGAAGACAACGCCGAGGTTGGCTTTGAGGCAGAGAGCGGAGATGCTGATGCTGGCTTTGGCTCAGAGTCTGATCTTGATAGTGGTACCGATGGAGACAGTGGCCCTGAGTCCCCTCCGAGGAAGAGGATGAAGAGGGCCTCTTGATCTTGATGCGACTAGCACCGTAGCTTCTTTTATTTTGTAGTTTAACACTTGTATAGCTTCAGATAGTTTTTCTACTTTTGCTTTTGAAAAGACTTGTACCTTTTGTAAAAAAAAACCATGATCGAAGTAAAACCTCCCAGTTTTTATGAAAAGAGTTATTGTTTTACACTATAAGCACCGCACTTGCATAAAATGAGAAATGAATGATGTTTGCAACCAAAAATGCTTGTAATGGAACGATGTTCTTAATTAGATAATGAGTCGACCAACGACCAAAATACAAAATAAAACTCGATAAATGAAGAAACAAAGTAAAAAAGTAACCTAAACACAGGTACTTACACTTGCTAAATACAAAAACTCAAAACAAAACCCCCAAAACACAAAGCCCAAGACAAAATCAAAACACCAAACTGCCAGGCCACAAAGTGGACGGAAGGCCACAAAGAAAGGGCGACTAGCCACTTGTGGTGATCTATCAAATGGCTGACAGTTGGCCTCCACTCACAGCCCTATCATCTACAAAAGATCCTCCTTCGCGATTTCTTTACCAGAACCTCATTTTAATTGTTGTTTCTTCCACAAATGGAGATATTTCTTGTCGAGAAGCTCACAAATTGGATAGCCACTATGGACAGCACGGAAAAGGTAAATTTTTGAGGTTTCGACATAAACGCGCTTTTTTCGTTAAGCCGTACTTGACTTTGTTTTCCATTCTTCCATGTCGCGGCCTAGTGTTGGGACCCTATTACGCATATATTTCGCTTCGAAGCACAAGAAATATGTCCGACCTTTGAAGAATTTCAAGCATTAATGGAATCTCGGTGCGACGAGAAAATCATGCCTCAATCCCATTTTGGCCATGCCTTGGTTTTGGGACGGATGTGTGGGCTTACTTTGTACAAAGCTCGATCTTTGGCTCATGACGGGGAGCTAGATATACCCAGCTTGATTTATTGGTTCTCTGACATTGGAGACAAAGGCGACCTTCTCTGGTGAGGTTTTAGGCAACATGCCCTCTATTTATGTATGCGCGCATATTTTCTCCTTGCCCCTAGTTATGGCGAAGCCAACATCAAATTGATTAAAGTAGCCTAATGCCTGAAAGAGGGCAAGAGTTGCATTGGTTTGACACTGGCCGAGACCTTAATGCGTTTAGATGCTTTTCATCGGCGAGAGACCACCAGGTTTGCAGGGAGTCCACCACTGCTCCAAGTATTATTTCCCGTCCTGTCTTATTTATGAGTCTCACATCACTCGACACTCATGCTCTATTTTTCTCTGCCATTTTCTTTACTTTTCTCTTAATGTACATCTCTCTATTCTTTAATCTCTCTTCTTTTTCATCCCTTCCCAGGTATGGCTCATGGATAAGCTGAAAGTAGTGGCCCTTTGCCCCGAATATTCAGCCCAAGCTTACTTCTTCCGCTAGCGACTGGTGGACTTTTCCTCAGAGAGATGGTGGTACAACTGGATGTGCAGCAGATCGGCGGCAGACAAAGTTTGGAGTTGCCCCTGGTTTAACTTGGCCTAGATGAGCTACAACATGACCCGATAACCAAGCATTCAGTTGATTGGCCTTACGTATGGCGTGTTTTGCTTCCCCTTCCGGTTCAGACGCTAGTTTGGATATGATTAGACTCGTCTAGATGAGGAGGTGGAATACACAGCTCCATTCTCAATTTGTGCTTCCAACCTGACTCATTACCTTGCTGCTTAGAGGATGAGAGAGCTTCTGGCCCCTGGCCCTAGTTTTAGTTACGCCCTTTCTGGCGAGTTCTTGGCTTGGCTTGAGGACGAGGCACAAGTCGAGCCAACTATGGCTACAGATGCTTCCGCAAGTACAAATAGAGGACGCAGGAATACCTGACTCATCTATGTCCCTAATTTATTGCTTTGACTTTTCTTTTCAAGTTTTATAATGTAAAAGCAACTTTGATTTAATCAGAGAGTTAGAGAATGTACTTGGTGTTGAAATCAATGGAATTAAAGTTGTGAGCACTAAAAAGTTTGCTTTTAGTCCCAAAATGGTCTAAGTTGTAAAAAGGTAAATTTTGAGAAAAATCAACTTTTATTAAGACTTTTCAAAGTCATTTTCAGAAATGATCACTTCTTGACATGCACGGAATCAGTCCTTAAGATGCATAGCCCCAGATCAATAGATTGCAACTGCCCATAACTGCATTCATTATTACTACTCTGTATTCCACCAGAAGATCACGCAACCCAGACTAACAGATAATAGAGATAGAAGACCCGAACAAAGAAACGAATAGGACAATTGCGTTAGAGACGGTTACGGCCAAACTTCATAATGAAGTTGCCTATGTATCCCAAAGATGGGAATCAGGCCGTACGTAGTTCGGTTCAGGTTCACTCGAATATTAACTCTCTCTTTTTGCCCTCTAACTTTTGCCAAAGTTGCCCTTTTGGGTTTTCAACCTCGCGAGCTTAGTTTTTCTTTGTTTCTAATTTTTCATGCTCTAACTTTTGCCTAGGTCGCCCTTTCGGGTTTTTGGCCTAGCGAGCCTCTCAAGGGTAATATTTCTTCAACTTATCTATGTTTACTGGCTGTGAGAACTCCAGGCTATCTAAGTCCATGAGGGCAATCACTCATCTTGACCAAATAGATTTGATGATGTAAGGACCAGTCCAATTGGGTCTGAACTTGCCCCTAAGGTCATGGATAGGCCCTCGGTTATCATTCAACACCATATCTCATTCTTTAAGATTTCGATACTTAACTTTCTTGTTAAAGGCCCTGGCAATTCTGCGTTGGTAGCCTTAAACGTGATACAATGCCTTCAGCCTTCTCTCATCAAACAACATCAATTCCTCAAATCTATTCTGTTGCCAATCTGCTTCTACTATCTGACACTCAGCCATAATCCACAACGACGGTACTTCAATTTCAATTGGCGGAATGGCTTCCATTCCATATACTAACAAATAGGGGGTTGCCTCTGTAGATGTCCGGATTAAATTTTTGTATCCCTAGAGTGAGAAGGGCAATTTATCCAGCCAATCTTTGTATGTTTCCACCATCTTTCGTAAGATGTTCTTGATATTCTTATTAGCAGCCCCAACAGCTCCATTAGTCTGTGGTCTATACATCGATGACTTATCAAAAGCCACATTATGTTTCTCAAGCAGATCCACCACCTCTTTCTTGAAGTGTAAGCCGTTATCTGATATGATTTCATTCGAAACTCCGTACCCAAAGATGATGTTGTTTCTGATAAATTTGGCCACATGCGATGCCTTCAACACAGCATATGACTGAGCTTCCATCCACTTTGTAAAATTGTCAATTACCACCAAAATATACTCATGTCCATTCGACCCTTTTGGCAAGACTACACCGATAACGTCGATTCCCTAGACTGAGAAAGGCCATGACGAAGTCATGTTTTAAAGCTTTGACGGCGGGATGTTCATGCATTTGGCATAGATTTGACATTTGTGGCATCGCTGCACAAAACCAATACAATCCTCCTCCATAGTTGACCAGTAATAACCCTGCCTGAGAATTTTCTGAGCTAGCATCACACTGTTCATGTGCGCACCACATTCACCCCCTTGGATGGCCTCCATGAGGTGCTTTGATTTCTCTGCTTCAACGTACAACTTGTGCATTCCCAGATGACCTCTCTTGTACAGTTTACCTTCACAAATGATGAACTGGATGGCCAGATGTTGTATTCTCCGTTTGTCTTTGGCATTTGCCCCTGGTGGATATGTCTCATTTTTTAAGAAATTCTAAATATCATAATACCAAGGGTTTTTGTCTGGAACTTCGTCTATTACGGCAATGGTTTCATAAGCCACTATGTATTTTTGTTCAATGATGATTGAACACATCTTTACTCTAAGCGGGATGTCTACCATAGAAGATAGAGTTGCCAGCGCATCAACGAACTAGTTGTTCTCTCTCAACAGATATATAAACATCAGTTTTTCAAACCTCGGAATTAGTACATCCAGGGTCTGATGATAAACCTTCATCTTCTCTTGCTTGACTTGCCAGTCTCCGTTTGTTTGAAAAACAACCAAGTTTGAGTCCCCAATGACATCTAACCTTATTGCCCCTAGTTCTAGGGCAGCTTCTAAACCAGCAATACACGTTTCATACTCTATTTCATTATTGGACACCTTAAACCAGAGTTTGAAGGCTAGAGGTATATGGGAGTCATCGGGTGCTATCAGTAACACACTTATCTCATAACTGTATTAATCAGACGTTCCGTCAAAATACATCATCCACGTTTCTTCTTCGACTTGCAGAATATCTTTATTTGGAAACAAGTATTCCACTGCCTCATCTCTCTCCATTGGGTGGTCTGCCCAAAATTCAGCCACAGCTCTCCCTTTAACTGATTTACACGTGACATATTTGAGATCAAATTCAGAGAGAAGAACCAACCAACGAGCTAGCCTACCTGTAAGCGCTGGTTTCTCAAAGAGATATTTGATGGGCTCTAATCTCGAAACCAGAATTAAAGAGTGAGCTAACAAGTAGTGCCTCAATTTCCTGGTAGCCCATACCAAGGCTAAGCAAGCTTTTTCCAGGGAGTATAGCGGGTCTCGTAGTCTAGTATCTTCTTGCTCAAGTAGTAGATGGCCTTCTTCACCCTATCTTCAGACTCTTGAGCGAGCATGCACCCCATAGTCGAATTCGTCACTGACAGGTACAAAATCAGAGGCTTTCCCGACTCTGGTGGTGACAACACAGGTAGATTCTGGACGTACTGCTTCACCTGTTCAAAAGCAAACTGACATCGATCATCTCATCGAGATTTCTTCCCTTTCTTTAGGAGACCAAAAAGTGGTTCACAAGTTAAGGTTAATTTGGAAATAAACCGCCTTATGAATTGTACTTTACCCAGAAAACCACGCACCTCTTTTTCAGTCCTTTGGTAGTGGCATTTCTAAGATGGCCTTGATTTTAAAAGGATCAACTTCAATTCCCCTCTGTGTGATCAGAAATCCCAGCATTTTCCCTGTTGTCACCCCGAAGGTGCACTTTTATGGAGTCAACCTCAATCTGTATTCTCTGATTCGCCAAAAGAATTTCTCCAGCACAGTGTAGTGGCCTTCTCGTTCTTTGGACTGGACGATCATGTCATCTATATACACCTCAACCTCTTTATGGATCATGTCATGCAGGATGGTGGTTGCAGCCCTCTGATAAGTAGCCCCGACATTTTTTAACCCAAACAGCATAACCCGATAGCAGTAGGTACCCCACAGCTTGGTGAATGTAGTATTTTCTCTATCCTCGGGCGCTATCAGAATCTGGTTGTACCCGAAAAACCCATCCATGAACAAAAGTAATGCATGGCCTGCGGTGAAGTCTACCAACTCATCAATATGCAGCAGCGGAAAGTCATCATTCGGACTGGCTCTGTTCAAGTCCCGAAAATCAACACAAACCCAGATTCTTCCATCCTTCTTCGGCACTGTGACGATATTGGCCAACTAGGTCGGATACTCAAATACCAACAAGAATCTTGCCTCAATCTGCTTAGTGACCTCTTCCTTGATTTTCAGCGCCTAATCCAGACAAATTTTGTGCAATTTTTGTTTGACTGGTCGGGCCTCAAGGTCAAGAGGGATTCGATGTTGTACAATCTCAAGATTGATTCCAGGCATGTCTTTGTAGGACCACGTGAAAACATCTTTGAAATCTTTTAATAAAGCAATTAAATGCTTGCGTTCCCCTGAAGACAACGTGGATAGTACTTTACTTAGTGGATAGTACTTTACTGTTTAGTGCATTTCAAATCACTCGCGTTGTTTAGTGCGACAACATGGATAATACTTTACTTAGTGGATAGTACTTCACTGTTTAGTGCATTTCAAATCACTCGCGCTGTTTAGCGCATCGCACTGTTTATTGCATTTCAAATCACTCACGCTGTTTAGCTCATCGCACTGTTTAGTGCATTTCAAATCACTCGCGTTGTTTAGCGCATCGCACTGTGTAGTGCATTTCAAATCACTCGCGCTGTTTAGCGCATTGCACTGTTTAGTGCATATAGTGTATCGCATTGTTTAGTGCATTTCAAATCATTCGCACTGTTTTGTGCAGTTTATCACTCACGCTTTTTTGCGCATTGCACTGTTTTGTGCAGTTTACACTCGCGCTTTCTTGCGCATTGCACTATTTTGTGCAGTTTATACTCGCGCTTTCTTGCACATCGCACTGTTTTGTGCATTCACTCTTGCATCGCACTGTCTTGTGCACACACCTCAATCGCACTGTTTTGTGCATTACATAGTATCATTCGCGCTATCTTGCGCACCTTACCTGCACTTGTTAGTGCATTGCGTTATGCGTCACACTTAGGTTGCATTGTCATGCATCACTCGACTTGTGTTATTACGCACTTTTCACTTGCATTGCTATGTATGTTTCTAACAATATTGTACCTGTTGAGTTTCTCTCTTTTGCAGGCATGATATTGTATGTACGGTTCATTTGAAGCAAGCACGACCAGACGAACCCAACTGTATTGTACTCCGCGTGAGACGTAGTGAGAATTGTATAATTCTCTTACATCTTTTCTGCATGTAATATAGTTTGGTTCGTATTTGCCTGCTTAAACTGTTGCCTTTATTTTTGCATAATTGCTTCGTTATAACTTTCTTTGCATGATCATGAGTTATGTTAGGCTTTGTGCATGTCACTTGCATTTTGCCCCTGCCTGCGGGAAAATTTCTTTGTTATCTTGCATGTTTGTCTAAGTCTTCGGCCTTGTCAAAAATGGGTCGTCTCTAGGCTTTGACATTTACTCCCGCCACTTGTGACTTTCGAGTTCTGTCAAAGAGGGGCAACTGTAGACACCCCATTTTTGACCGACCTTAAGACTCAGACGTCATCGATTGAGCACTCAATGACGGTCCATGTTGTGCTCATTTAGAGGTTTCGGAGTTTTGGCTGAGAGCCTTGCCTCCGGGCCTTTGAACTCTTTGTGTTTTGGCTCGGTTTGCGGACCAAGTCTTGTTTTCCCTTCCTAGAGGAAGGGAGTGGTCTTGTAGACCATCTCTTTGTGGTCATAGACTACTTTCATGGTCGTAGGCCACTTTTCCCATTTGGAGACTAGTTTCCGGTTTTTGGAGCCTTTGGTCGCGCACCTTGTCTCGGGGCCGCTTAACATTCTCCGTTTGGCGTGGTTTTTGAACCACACCTTGTTGCCTCTGCCTAGAGGAACACTGTGGTTCGGGAGACCACTTTTGTGGTTGCATACCACTTTTGATGCTCGTCAGCTAGTTTTCGGGGCTTTTGGCCGCGTGTTTCGCCTCCCAATTTCTCGTCTTGCATCCACTTTGGTTTGTTTTTGGTACAAACCTTGTTTTCCTTGTTTAGAAGGTAGTACAAGGGTGGGAGACTAGTATTTCTCCTGGCCAACCACTTCTTCCTCTGCCAGCTAGTTTTCTTGTCAGATAACTGGCTTTCTTAGTCTTTGGGGCATCTTTTCTGGTCGACCACCACACTACCACATTGCATTTAGTGTGTTGACCTCTCCCACCTATGGCCGACCATTTTTTGCTCTGTTTGACCACCTAAAGTGGTCGGCCGACCACTTAAACTAGCAGGCCAACCACTTCAAGTGGTCGGCTACTTTTTGGCACCTTTTTGGAGATATTTTAGGATAGCTGGCACAGCTGGAGAGCATTTGAGCCATCCTCCATACACGTGTATGAGGGGATGGCATTTAAGCTTAGCTTCTCCAAGAAGCTTTTGCTTTCCTCTTCTATAAGAGGGAGGCTCCTCCTCCCTCATCCAGGTTTAGAATTTTGCCCCAAGAGAGTTACATATAGCTTTGTCTCTATATCACTCTTGTTCTTCATTTTTGTGTTCAAAAGTGTAGATTTGTCTTACTTTAACACACAAACACACACTCAAACACCATCCTTTGGCTACTAAGGTGCTTAGGGGCTGATTTTGGTGTTCTTGGGTTGCCTTGAGCTTGAAAAATCTACTGGAGTTGTAGTTATAAAGAGGGTCTTCAATGGTGAGCTTTTGACCTTTAAATCCCCCTTTCTTGCTTAAGATTTTAGCCTATCTTTCATGCTGTTTTAAGCTTAGCTCATAATTGATAAAAGTTCTGTTTTTGCATGCTTAAAAAGTTTGTTTAAGATCACTTTTGTGTTTGAGGTTGTTTACCCACTCTTAGGCCTTGTTTGGCTTTGTTTTGAGCCTTTTTTGTGAGCTCCGGGACCACCTTGTATTGGCCTTCTCGCCACTGAAATCCAGAGGGATTTCAGTGGTAGGGATGATGTTTTAAGGTCCTAAGAAGGAGAGGGTCATCCCCTCTCCTTGTATCTTCTTTACATGCCTTAATATGCCTCATGTTTGAGCATCTTTACTAAACTTGTGTTAGCTTGTTCTTAGCTTGTATTTGTGGTTATTTTGCTGTGGCATACCACTATTTTTGCTTGCTTTGATCACTCCACGCATGGTCAATACACTTGTAGTGTAAATCACACAAACTAGCTTTGTATGCTTTATGACGTAGCATGTATTTCTAGCCTATGTTGTGTCCATTTCAGCATGTTCTTGGGCTTGTTTTACCATGTCATACCTTTGGTTTGGTTAGCCTTTGCATGCTCCTTGCACTTGTAGTGCATTTCCATGAAATAGCCTAACATGCATCATGTTGTGACATGTCATTCTAGCATGCTTTTGGCTTAAATTCATGAAGCTTTTGTCCATGTTTTAACATGCTTTAGCTTTGATTTTGGTTATTTTGGTCATGCATGACTTGCTTTGTATAGCCTTGGTTCAATCTAGCTTGTTAGCCTTATATACCAAGTCCACTAGCATGCTCTACTTGGCTTATTTGAATGATTTGGCATCACTTGTTACGTGATTTTAGTCCATGTTTCATGGCCATGCACTTGCATTTATCACTCATTCAATGCGTTGGAGGGTTTACCCCTTTATGTCTTAACATGAACCATTGCGTATGCCTTCATGCCTTTGCTTGCGAGCCACCATTTCAGTGTTTATTTGGGGTTATTATGCCATGATATAACTCTGATTTTTATTGCTTAAGTCATTCCATGCTTGGTCTTAATAGGTGTAGTGTAACCCACCTTATTTACCTTGTATGAATCATGCTTCATGCCCTTTTTGCTAGCATATCTTGGCCTACTTCCATGCATGTTTTAGACTTATTTTAACATGTACTAGGACTGTTTTGGGTTACCTTGATCACATGCTTCATATTTTGTATACTTGTAATACAAGTGCCCTTGCTTGCTCTAAGCTTTGAGCACCATTGCATGCTTCATTGGTGTTGTGTACATGATTTGGCATCATCTAACATGACATTTCAGAGCTTATAGCATGCTTTTGTTCCCACTTCATTCATGCTTTGAATGTCTTTAAGTGTTGTGCATTGTTTCCTTGTTATGGCCTTAGCTTGCATGCCTAGGCCTTTGGGCCCTCATCTCAGCATGTTTAGGTCCTTGTTTTAACCTACTTGAGCTCTGTCCATGCTTAGTTCATGCATTTGTGCCATGTGTTGCATGCCTCCTTTGAGTTGCCCTTTGCTAGCTTTCATGCCTTAGGACCCTAGCATGCTTTACTTATGCTGTTTGAATAATTTGGCATCATTTCTTGCTTCATTTCAGTGCACTTAGTGTTGTTACACTTCCACTTTTGTCACTCATTGGCACTCTTGAGAGTTGTGCTCTTTGGCCTCTTTGATGGCCAATGCATTGTGCATGCATGCCTTGCTTTATGTGCCTTCATTTCATCACCAATGGCCACTGATTTGGGCATGATTGAGGTCTACCCCTTTTAGTTTAAGTCCATTGAACATGCCATGTATATTGCATTGAGTATGCCATATTGTTCATCGCATTATGTATGCCTTGTACTTTGCATTATGCATGCTTAGTTCACATCATTGTATTGTGCATGCTAACTGATATTTGCATTATGTGTGCATGTCCCTAACATTACTAATTTGTCCTTGTAGCATTGCATTGTGCATGCATGCATTAGCATTGTTCGCATGCTATTAGCTTTGTTAAGTTAATCATGTCACATTGCATTGAGTATGCCATGTAGTTTATTCACATTGTATATGCCATGCTTGCTTGCATTGTGTTTGGAATGAGAGTTAGTCCAAACACGGGAAACAAGGGGCGTTTTTTCATACTTAAAGTGATGAATCGTGCCTTAATTCCCAGTCGCCGACACTCTTGATCATACATGATAGAGTTCTAGGCCTTATGTGTTTACTTGTGCATTCATTTTCATATTGAATTGTGCAACTTTGCCTCTCGGCCATCATGCATGAAAATGCACGATTGGTGGCCCGAGGGTCGAGAACCACACCCCATTGAGTTCATAACATGATAGGGAGGGTGGCTGTGCATACATATCTTACAAATACATTGCCATGCCATTTCTTGCTCTCTGTTGCAAAAAACTGGAGTCTGGCCGCAACAACTGGTCGGCCAGCCAGAAAAAGTAGCTGTCCGATCACTTTTCTTGGTTTTCAGCAATCAAAAGTGATCGGTAGGGGTCTGGAGAGACCAAAAGTGGTCGGCCACCCTCCCATTGGATTCCCAAGGTGAAGTTTCAGCTTTCTGGAGCTTGGTGCAAGTTTCTGAAAACAAATGAAAATAGAGGCAAATCGGGGCATCGCATTGGATTTCCGAACGAGGCGATTGAGCATGCATGCATTCCTCTACCTCTGAGGCTCCTGATTTATTGCTTTCCTGAGCTACCATGCTTAGTTAGCCAGGTTTTGCTTTGGTTTGTACCTTTAATAGTTAATGCGTTAGCTATTCAATTTGTTCTGTAATAATTAGTTAACTAGGATTAGTTAATTAATTTGTTGTGTAATAATTAGTTTAATTAGCTTAGATTAGCTAGTTAGCTTCTTATTTGGTCCCTCCCTCGAGAAGGCGCATTATTGTAATAAGCGTGCGTGTGTGTGATGCATGTCTTCCAATCCCTATTTCTTTCTCCCTTTCACTTAACCACTTACGATGGTTAGTTTTATGGCATATCTCATTTAGCATACCTTATGCTTGCATGTCTTCATCCATTCATTTGTATTGCATGCACTGGGCTCGGCGCATCATGCTAACTGCATTGTATTTAAATTCCAATTTGAATACATGTACCAAGTTGCATCTCACATGACATTCTTAGGATAGCCGAGCCTATCTTAATTGCATTTTTGCATGTGTTGCAATAGCCATTTTAACATGAACTAGGATCGTGCATTGATTTCTAACTAGTTCTTTGTTTTGGCTCGAAATACACTGTGAGTGTTTATGCTTTAGCATACTGCATGTGTGTTAATGTTGCCATGAAAGCATTCTTGCCATGAGGCTATTTGCTTACGTGATTAACTGCCTAAATGCCTGTGGGTGAATGTTGGATTACTTGAATTGGGACAATTCATTGAAATCTACATTTTAGCCTACTTACGAGTAGCAAACTTCAAACCATTTTCCAAACAAACAGATATGCGTTGCTTGGTTCCAAATTAGGCGATCTAGTCTATACTTGTTTTGCTGTGCGCATCATGTAGTAAGATTAGCTAATTAATCAGAATAAGAGCACATGTGTTTTCAAAAACAAGATATCATGCTTAGTACAGGCCGATCTTTGATCGAGTGAGTGGGGGTGCTCATTAAATGACCTTCCCCAATCGTACCCAAGTTCCCGAGCTGAGGCAACTTTGGTGATGACGGACACGTGGCCTTAGGCACGAGTCAGGGTTTCCTAAATTCTCCCAAAATAAAATATTTAGGTGGCGACTCTGTATCTGGCAAAGCAGTCCATGTTTGGCACTTCTTTACAAAAATCAGTTTTCCAAAACGATTTGTGGGATTTGGACTCTTTGGTGATTTATCAATCTCACATGCACGTGTGAGATTAGATTTAGAACCGTGGGAGTCCGAACTGTAGGGCTTATTTCGACTTAATCATGTAGGCAGTACGGGACAGACAGACATTAATGGCAGACCACCGGCACCCACTTTTCTCCGCATTCCACCCAGATATACAATGGTTCGTTGTGGGCCGAGCCTTCTGGTGACAGCTCTTTGTCAGAGAAAGGGAGCATCGGTTTGGCACCACCCAGAAAGACCAAGCCCACAAGTTGCTCGGGCATAGTATTGATGGACAATTTAGCCTTGTCCATTGCTGACAACACAACTTACCGGTGCATCCGTGAGGCTATGAGGAGTCCTTAAATAGAGATATTAGCTTGGATTTTCTTGAGGAGTCCCTCTAGTTGTTTCTCTTTCTGTTTCTCGGCCTCCTTATCTTTTCCAGACGTCTCTGCTTGATCCAGGTACAGCGGCTTAAAATACCGTCCACTTCTTGTCAGATGGTCTATCTCCTCAACATACCACAGATTATCCGAGGCGCAATCGCCCCAGTCTTCATCCATATGGGCCAGATGTTGGTAATTATCATCCCACCACTCGCCCTCAGCTATTGACAAATAGTTGTCTGGCTCCACTTGAAGCATCTTCACAGTACAAGTATCCCCCTCGTGGTGACACGCTTTTGTAATTTTCTGGTTGTCCTCAACTCTTTCTTTTTCAAACTGCCTCAATACAGCTTCCTGTTTAGTATATAGCGTATTCACAACTCCTACTTCTCAAGTCGCGCTTCCTGCACATATGCCGTCCAGTAATTTTCCTTTCTTATCAGCCTTTTCGGCTACTGTAGCTACCTCTGTTTCCTTTTTCTCTGGTTTTATCCCAATTTCTTCTTCCGTGTAGCCATCCAGTGTTATCTGTTGATCCGTTTAGGTTAAACTAGCCGATCTGTACATCTCCCTGGTCATGCTTACCAAAGAACTGCAAGTTGTCCAAATCCTCTTCGAGCTCTGCTAGATCTTCCAGCTC
The DNA here is from genome assembly GCF_004153795.1 of Camellia sinensis. Lineage (NCBI taxonomy): Eukaryota > Viridiplantae > Streptophyta > Magnoliopsida > Ericales > Theaceae > Camellia > Camellia sinensis. Next base: position 1,634,173 of record NW_021024953.1, on the reverse strand, counting down.
GTGGCTCAGGCCATCCTCCCTGACCAGATTGAGGTCTACCGAGATTGGTAGCACCACTTCAGGCTTGTTTTGACTAGTCGGCATAATATAGCAGCTCAGGTCATTCACTCTCTCAAATAAGTCCTCAAGACACTTCACCAATAGACTAGTACCTTCCTCTGAGGTCGACCTCCCTTTTATTGCAAGTGTCATTACCGCAGGCTTGGGTTAAGGTTTGGACGCGTCCATCATGCACAAATTTGCACTTTCAAGAATGAACAATGTCAGTTTTGGTAGGTGGTAGGGGGTGATGTATACACTGGGGTCATAAGAGATGGCCAGTGTATGGATCATGTTAAGATTTTGAGGTGGGGGGACTTGATTATGGACTGGGAGTGGGTTGGTAGTTATATTTGGTTTTTGGGATGGTTCAATGACCTTGTTGTCAATGAGATCTGGAATCTCATGACGCAAGCGAAAGCACTGGTCGGTATCATGACCATGCTGCTGATGAAAAGCAAAATATTTTGCGGGGTTGTGTTTGGGTGGAAGGAGGTCAAGCAGTGGGCGAGGTTTTAAAGGTTTTAGGTGCCCTTTATTGACCAGCACTTACATGGCTTTGGACTAAGTCATGTACAGTTGGTTAAAAGTCCTCTAAGGTCGGGTGGGTTCGGCGGTCTTGGTTGCCGTGATAACACTTACATCCGATGGCCTCGCAGTTGTGCTACCACTGGTAGCATTAGAACTGCGAACAAATGGCCTCTTGGCCAGCTCCTTCTTCTCAGTAATATGTCCCTACTTCATAGCATCTTCAATGTGCACCCCCATTTCATGGAGCTCTGTGAATGTAAATAGAGGTAGAACAATCATCTTCTGCAGCGACTTGCCATGCAAATTTTGGATAACCATTCTTATCTGATCCTTTTCTAACGGTCAAGTGGTCATCATTGAGGCTTTGACCCTTCATCTTGTCACAAACTTCGAGAATCCTTCTTTTGGCACTTGGTGCGTCGCCTCGAGATCACGAGTTATGACATTGATTTGAGTGTTGTAAGAGTACTGAGCCATGAAGGACTCGGCTAATTCATCCTAATTTTGTTTTACTGAGTCTTCTAACTTGGCGTACTAGATAGACGCTATACCCGACATAGTCTGACTAAAAAGGGATAACTTTTGCAAACTAGTCAAACCCATCTGCCGTAAAATGTCCGAAAACAGCTGTAGGTGAACCATTGGATCCCCAGATCCATTAAAACGGTCAATGTGTGGCATCTTGAATCGCTCGGGTAATGTCACTGCCGACTTAGTGTATCTATCTTCTATATCTAGGATGGAATTGACCCCTTGCGTTCTCTTGAACAATTTCTCCAGTTTGTTGACCTTGAGTGCAATTGGATCAACCTCAAACTCGAACGGCGCCTTGGTTTGATAAATCGGGGCTTTGGAAGCTTGGGCCAAAATGGGTTTTGGTGGGATTGGGAAAGCCGGATTACCCTGGGTTTGCGGATCTTGAGTAGTGGCAATATTAGCAGTGGCACCAGGCACAAGAATAGCCATGGTGGGTGCATGGGATGCAGAGGCTGCAGCCAGCTGCGGTTGTTGTTGTTGTAACCTAGTTATCACCTCGACCTAGCAAGCCGTGTCATGCTGCAATTGTCACGACCCAAACCTGCCCCTATAGATTTAGCATCGTAACTGGCCAGTAATCCTATGGATTACCAAAGGCCTCTTAACAGAATAACATATAATTAGGGACTGCAGAAGTAAATGTACAAAATATACGGAGTCCATTGAGCTATGTTGACATACATGGGACAAAAATTTCAAACTTTATATTGTAGGCATGACGCCATAATTACAATAATTCATGTCAAATATATTACATATAGAACAAAAAGAAAAGGACTTAGCTCACTATACAAATAGGCGAATAAAACGAAAACATCTTTAGCAAAGTTCAAAACACATGACATCTCAAAAAGGAACCTCCCCGGGAGGCACGATGGCTGGCTGACCCAAAACTTCAAGTAGCAGCTTAGGCCTGGTCATGCGCTTGCTCACCTACATACATAATATAAATAGTGAGCTTGAGCCCAGTGAATAATAACAGAGTAAAGGGTTTTAATGAACGATGTCCATACCAGATTTAAAAATCATAATTTATATTCAGAAACAGATTCATGTTCATTTTCACATTCTTGTTCGAATCATATATAGAAATCAGAGTTCATGCTTAATCATACGTGGTACATCCATTAGCGCTAACATAACAGATACAAAATAGATGTAGAACACATAGAGGTTATGAGTAACCAGTTCCATAAAGGAATCTCAAGATCTGGGTAATAGATAATAGATATGCTGAGCTCCATGATGGAGCCTCTAGTACGGGTAACAGATTGCAGACATATTAAGTTCTATGATGGAACCTTCGATACTGGGTAACAGCTAACAGATATCACATAATGCTAAGGATGCCACAAATACGTTTTCAGAAATTGGACAATCATTCATTGTACAGAACATTGCATTTTAGAAAATAAATCTTATTTTATCATACAGAAAATAAATAAAGTTGAATATAGCTTTACTAAGTTATTACTCACAAATGGCTTCGGATGCAAACAGACAGAGCAGACTAATCAAATAGTTTACGGTGCGTGACCTACATAAACACATAACAAACACACATTTGAAACACAAGCTCGGAATATACTTAACTCATTACATTTTGTTCTTAGTGTGTTTCTACGTCTTATCCTCATTATTATGTCTTAATCATGGCTTAGGAATGCCTAAGATGCAATAAGGATGCCAAATTATGTTGTTCAGCACTTACGCAAATTTGCTGAAAATAGGGTCCCCGCTCGAACGAAGGTTCAAAAATGTGAGTGGTCGCTCGAGCGCATCTTCGATCGCTTGAGCGGTCTATAAACTCTGCAAAAGTACTGGTTGTGTGATTTTTTTTCTCAACGGTCGCTCGAGCATGGGACTCAGGTCCTCGCTTGAGCGCAATTCTTGTCACTCGAGCAATCTGCAAAACATGTAAACTTTTGAGAGCATGTATTTTACACTCAAGCCAACTTTTTATCACTCGAGCGGGGGTGCAAAAACAAAGCTAGTCGCTCGAGCGGAGGTGCAGAATTCTGAAATTTCCAGATTGCACTCCCAAGCTTCAAACTCAAATTCAAAGTCTCAAAATGTAACTTTTTAGCCCCAAAACTTGAGAAAACACTTGTAAACTGATAAAACATGGTGAATTCAAAATCATGCCACAAAATTAAGCCTAAAAGCTTTGTTAATTGTTCAAAACTCAAACTTGAAATTGTGAAAACATATCATTACATATCATACATGTAAAGATGTAAGTTCAAAGCTTTCAAAGTATGATCAAATGAGGTGTCTAACTCAAAAACATGTTGAATTCTTAAAACAAGGTGTAGACACCCTATTTTTGACCGCCCTCATGACTTGGACGTCACCACTTGCACACCTAATGATGAATGTATATGCTTGTTAAGTGCTCGAAGTCCTCAGCAGAATGCCACAATTTTGAGCTTTCAAACCCCACACACTTCTTGCCTTATTTTGGACCAAAACCCTGGCTTTTCAAGCCTGAAAAAACCTTAAGGCCTGCTGGCCACCACTATTGGCTGCCGGCCACTAGTATGTTTTGCTGATATTTTTTGCGAACTGTGCCGGCTTTTGTCATAGATGCATCCACTTACTTACACGTATGTATTGATATTTCTAAGGGAGTGGGATGCTTTTATATATATAGAGGACCTCCCCACTTGCTTTAAAGGTTAAAAAATTTTGAAGCAAAATATTTTCTCACTCAACAATTCTCTCTCTCTCTCTCTCTTGTAAATTTCTTGAACCTTTGCCTATACGCTCTAAACCAAACCTTACCATCTTTGAGCTAAGGTACTTTTGAGCCATCTTTCAGCTCTTGAGGGTGTGTATGTCTTGAATTATTGCTTAGAAATGTTCTTCTCTTCAAGAGGTATAAGCCTTGGCTTATTGTTTTGCTTTGTTTGTTTCTTTTCCTATTATTTTTTTACTGTTTTTTGGGCTGTATAAACTCTGTATTTTTGGGCTGAAACTTGTGGTATAAGGCCTTAAAGGGTGGAGGGGTGGTTCACCTTTCTTTCCACCTTGCTTCTTTATCCTTTACCCTTATGTTTCCCACCTTTACACTATTTTTTTTTTTTTTGAGCTTTTAAACACTAATTTTTAGAGCTTTTTCAGTGGCTAAAATGTTATTTTGAAGTCCAAAAATGGAGGGGGTAGCCTCCCCTTCTTGTGTCTTGCTTACTAGCTTACATAGCTCTATGTTTTAGCTTATTGTTCTAGCTATTTTTATCTTAATTCCAGTATATTTTAGGACTTGTTTAGCACTGTTTTAGGACCATTTTTAAGTGTTCATTGAATTTGAGCCTTGTATTGCATGCTTGTAGTGTAATTGTCCTCATAGGTTTGGTGATTTAGGCTTTAGCCACCAACCTATTTGAGTTGATAGCATTTGTCTATGGTTTTCTATACTTGTTTTCACCTTTAATCACTTCTGCAACCTCCCTCCTTTTTTGGCTTTTACTTTGCTTTGAAAGTTGGTTCAAACTAGTTGTTTGTTTAAAGCATGAGATTAAGGTCTTATGCTTAATGGTTTAATCCCTTTGGGGGTTCATTACCAACGATATGACACTTCTCTTATGCCTAAAACATTTCTTAGTTTGATGTTTTTTTTTTTTTTTTTCCATTAGAGGACTTAAAGCTCACATTTGGACTTAATTTAGTAAGGAATGGTTGGTAATTAAAATGGAATAATAAAATTGGGGACTAAAAATGATGCAAGGTAATAACTTGTTTTGGGTTCAATCAGACGTTAATTGAACTCTTGAGTCTTGAATCGTTTCATACTTGTTAGTGATGTAAACGGTTCAAGAGTCATTGTCAACCACTTCCCTTGATCAATCCATGATAGGGAGGGGGTTTGAGAGTCTTATTTGTTGCATTTATTGAACTTGCACCCTTTGGTTCGTAGGCCATCATGCAATGAAATTGCATCAATTGATGGTTTGTGAATCAATTTTGCCACTCCTTTGAGCTGTTTGATGATAAGAAGGGGTAAGTTATGTGAACAACCCTTAAGAATATCCTCAGTTTGCTTTGTTTGCTCTCTGTTGCAGTAGGAAAAACCAGGCATCAGTGGCTGGCAGACCACTTTTTGTGGTAAACAGGCCATCTGTAGACACCCCATTTTTGATTGACCTCAAGACTTAGATGTCATCGCTTGTGCACTCGATGATTACGATTGCATATGTTCGCTTTGAGTGCCCGAAGTCCTCGGTGGAATGCCTTGTCTTTGAGCCTTTAAAGCTTGTTCATTGTGTGCTTTGTTTTGGACCAAAACCTTGTTGTTTCAAGCTTGGGACTTGTGGTAACCTGTCGGCTACCACCATAGGCTGTCGGCCATTGGTGTGGCCGGTCGGCCACCAGTGGTGGCCAATGGCTACCAGCATCTTCTTCCAGATATTTTATGACAGCTGTGCCAACTGTTGGCACATTTAGCCACATCTCTCTACACGTATATGGTGGGATGTTTCTAAGCTAAAGGCATGTTTTTCTATATAGATGGGGGTTCCTCCCCCATTTTTGAGGGTTAGAAAATTTGGAACCAAATTATCTCATTCTCTCTAGATTTCTCTATCTCTCTTGCAATTTATACACATTTGCTCACAAATCCTACACTTTTGCCTATACACCCTTGATCAAAGTTGCTTCTCTTTGGACTAAGGTTTCTTGAGACCCTCTTTGTGCTTTAGAAAGTGGTTATGGCTTGTTTTGTTGCCTAATTTGTGCGTTGGCTTCAAGAGGTATAACACTCCCCTTTTACACTTGTTTTGTATATTTGTTTTCCCATCTTTTCCAATTGTTTTTGGACTGATTTTGAATTGTAAAAAACTCTGTTTTTGTGGCCTAAAAGTGTTGGTTTGAGGCCATTTTCAGTTAAGGGGTGGTTCACCATTCTTACTTCTTTGTTTGTAAAACTTTTGTACCTTTGTTCACCACTTTCAAACCAAATTTTTTGGGCCTTTTAACCACTGAATTTCAGAGATTTTTCAGTGGTAAAAAACTCATTTTGAGGTCCAAATTTAGAAGGATTAGCCTCCCCTCCTTGTGCCTTGTTTGCATGCTTAATTAGCTTTATATGTTAGCATATTTTTCTAGCTTAACTTAGCTCAAGTCCAGCATGTTTTAGCCTCTAAAATATCCTACTTTAGCTCTGTTTTGGGCTATTTAGTTCATTTGGGTCTTGTTTTGCATGGTTGTAGTGTAATAGTCCTCACAAGTTGGTGTTTTAGGGTCTTAGACACCTCTTGTTTGAGTTGATAGCATCTTTTGGTGTTGTTTTTCACTCCATTTTAGCACTGTAATCTCTGCAACCCCCCTCTTTGCTTCACTCTTTCATTTGCTTTTAAGGGTTGTTTCAAGCTTGGGATCCTTTAAGCTTGAGATTGATGTTATGCTTAATGGTTTAATCCTCTTTGAGGGTTCATTACCAATGGACAAATTGATTAAATAATGATTTGGTAACTAAAATGTGTAAACAAAATTGGCAAGTAAAAGTGGTAAGATAAGCATTTCTTTGTGTTTCATTGCATGCGTTCAAATCTGACGTTAGTTTGAACACAAGGAAAATGGAACATTTCAAACTCAAAAGTGATGAAATGTACCATTTTCCTAGGTCTTCATTGCCCTTGATCATGCATGATAGTGTGATGGTCTTTTGAGTCTTGTTTGTGCATTTATCGAACTTGTACAAACTTGGTTCTTTGGCCATCATGAAATGAATTGCTTGGTTGATGGTTTGAGATTCAAGAGTGTCACTCCTTTGAACTTGTTTGATGATAAGGAGGGTAACAGTACAAACATACCTTTAAAAAGTACATTGTTTTGCTCTGTTTGCTCTCTGTTACAGCAAGGAAGTCCAAGCCAGTGGTGGCCGACGGTCACCACCAGTTGCCGACCGGCCACCATCAGTAGCCGACTGGCTATCATTGTTGGCCGACCGACCATCAGCAGTGGCCGACTGGCCCTACTGTCGACCTGTCACGACCCGAACCCGAACCCGCCCCTATAGGTTTAGCATCGTAACCAGCCAGTAATCCTGGGATTACCGAAGGCCTCTAAGACAGATTAACATAATATTAGGGGCTAGCGGAAGCAAATAACAATACACAACGTCCATTAAGCTGTGCAGACTTATATGAGACAGAAAAATTTTAAACTTTTTATGTACACATATACACATCATCCTCACGTCATAATATATATACAGATTAGGCAGAAAGGGACTTAGCCCTATTTACAAAATACACAAGACTTGTTTAACCAAACAAGAAAGCAAAACTTAAACTTTAAATCGCATAGCCATAATCACTTGACACATCTAGAACCTCCACGGGAGGCACATAGGTTGGCTGACAAAAACAGATTCTAGGTAGATGTCTCTAAGCCTAGTCACGCGCCTGATCACCTAAACACATAAATAATACAGTGAGCTAGAGCCTAGTGAATAATATCAAAGTAAAGGGTTTTAATGAATGAGTCCGTACAGATTCAGAAATCATAATTCAGTTTCGTATCAAATTCATAATTTGTCTAGATCATATATAGAAATCATAAGTCATGCGTAAATATATGTGATACATCCATTAGCATTAACAGAACAGAACAGAATAGAACGTATACACGTGAGGTTACGAATAACCAGTTCTATAAAGGAACCTCCGAATCCGGGTAACAGAACAGAACAAAAATATGCTGAGCCCCCGTGACGGGGCCTCCAGTACGGGTAATAGAGTGCTAATAGATTAAGTTCCATAAAGGAACCTTCGATACCGGGTAACAGCCAACAGATATCATATGATGCTAAGAATGTCACGAATACATATCAGAAATTAGACAATCATTCATTATACAGAACATATCATTTCAGGAAACAGATCTCATTTTATCACACAGAAAATAAATACAGTTGAACATAACTTTACTAAGTTATTACTCACAGATAGCCGTAGAAGCAAATCAGACGGACTGGACATATCAGATAAATCAGGCAGACAATGGAGCGTGACCTACACAAGCACATAACATATACACATTGAAATACAATATTACTCCCTTGATCAAACTTGACTCTCATAGTCTTTTTCCCTCCAAACAGTCCGAAGTTCTACTATGCTTATTCTTTTTCATTCAAATAAACCGAGTTCTTATTTCACATATTCTTTCATTACTAAGCCCTTATTTTCCAAATAAATTGATCTTTTACTTGGCTTCTTAAACAATTACCACTAGATCAATGATTCATTCTTCAACTATCTAATTTATGTTGATTGGTAGCTTATTAATCTTTATTGAGTCATAAATCATGTCTAGAATGCCTTGGAAAGAGATGAGAATAAAAATGTGAACTAAATGCAATTTTTCAAAATATGCTGAAAATGGGTCTCTGCTCGAGCGCCACTTTGGTCGCTCGAGCGGATTGTAAAATTTGAAAAACTACTGGGAGCTCGATTTTCATGCTCGAGCGAGACTTTCCTCGCTCGAGCGGACAACGTAAATTCTGAAATTCCAAAATTGCAATTGAAGTTCAAATTTGGTATTCAAAGCCTCAAAACATGTACTTTTGGTACACTAAAATAGAGAACTATTGTATGATTTAGTAAACACTTTCAATTAGAAAACATTCATTCAAAGTCATGCTCCAATTGCCCAAATATAGTTTTAATTCATCTCCTTTATATCAACCCACAATTCTAAAATATAAATTAGACTTCCCAACCTCTTGAAATTACATGATGTATGTAATACAAATAGATCCAATTTTATTATTAATAACAAAATCAACTTAACTATGAATTACACAAATCAATTTCTTAGAAATTCTACTTAACTCAATTTCCAACCAAAACTTAATTTATAATCATAGGTGTTCTAAAATGTATCTAATATTGAATCGAATTCTTAAATTACATCACATGCATGGATTAAATAAAAATCTAATTATAACATCAAAACTTTAGGATTAATTCCAAATTTTCAAAAACTTGATTTTCTTAAAACATTTCCTATGTCTCTTCAAAATATGAACTTGAATGGCTCAATTCCCTTAAAACTCATGTATTACAAGAAAATACTACAAAATCAAATCAAAACAATTAATTTTTCAAATTAATTTCCACAACTATGAGTCTCCTTAATTTCTTACTTAAAACCTTATCTCTTTCAAAAATCCATGAGATTAATTGCATAACTTTCTTAAGGATTCATTGATGCATGTAAAGATGAGGTCCAAATTCATGAGGAATAACACCAATTAAACCTACTTGATAAATTTTCCCAAACTCATTTCCTTAATCTCAAGCTTAGCTCAATTTATTTTTACCTCAATTTAATTCATAATCATAGAGGTTCCATAACACAAATTTAAATTTTGAATAAAACTCTTTCGTTATATTGCATGCATGGGTTGGGGATCAAAATTGACTCAATGTCTAATTTTCCATAAATTGAACATAACTCAATTTATTCATCATTTTGCTAACTTCTTCTATTTACATGAAATTAAACTCAAGTTAACAAATTTAAGAAGTCATAATTCATACTCTTGATCCTAACTTGATTTTTACATGCAAACCCAAATCTTAACAATTCATAATTGATCTACAAAGCTTTATTTTTAATTCCTTCAAAATTCATGATGTATGTATCATTAGAGCATTAAACTTGTAAAACTTATTTATGCATGTAACAATGAAGCTTAGTTCATGTAAAAATCACAACATCAAACCTCCAATAATTAATTCCTAATTTATTTTCCATAACCATCCACATGCATGTAACCCATTTCAATTTAATTTCCATAATCCTATTCTTAAGCTAATTTTTCTTCATCTTCTTGGTATTGATTCCAATTTCATCCTTAATTTCAAGTATAATATAAAGATTCTATAAAAATTAAGCATGAATCCATACCTTAAATTTTAATTTCAGCATTTTAATTGATTCTTCTCTACTTCCCCTTTTCTTTTCTTCATTTCTTTTTTGTTCCTTCCTGCAGTTCTCTCTCTCCTTCGGCCTCTCTCTCTCTCTCTCTCTCTCTCTCTCCCGGCTACAAAACAGAGCTTCCTTTCTTTCTTTCTTTTTGTGTTTGAGCTTCAGGTTATACATTCACTCACACACACATACCTCACTTCTTGACCTCAACATGGCACACGTGCACTCCCCTTTGATCTCCAACATATCACATGCACACACACATACACAGATTTCTTAATGCACCCACACCCATTTACACCCCCAATACCAATTTAGTCCACAATTCAATTTATGCCTAGAAATAATTTAATTAAGCATCACTTAATCTTAATAAATTTAATTAACACAAAATTAGTTAATTATAACTAATCTCAAATCTCACATAATGTTAATTAGTCTAGTTGACTTCCATTAGAGCCCAATTAAATATATTTAATTTTTTCAATCTGAATCAGATTTTTAATCGAACTCCTAAAAGGTTCCAAATATTAAATTAACTTATTTTCATTCTCAATTTTTATTCCCCAAATCATTTAGGCCTTCAATTTTTTTGATCAGACACCAAATCTTTGTCAATAAATTACATATTCAAATTGGACCTCCCATAAATGGATTTAATTCATAATAATCACAATTCTCAATCCTCATAATTTAATTAACTTGATCAACTCCAACTAGGATCTAATTAATCGAATCTCAATTTTACTAAACTGAAACGAGTGTTTAATTAAACTCCCAAATGGGTCCATAATTAAGATTAAATTGATTCAACTTCTTAACTTCACTTCCTTAAGCCATTTGGACCCTTAATTTCTAATTCCAAAATAAATCTTTAATAGAATCATATACGAGTCAGATCCCATAATTCTCATAAATCCCAAATTAAATTATGATACTCGGCAAATAAATTTCAAATCCTCTTAATTAATTAAGTACTATTCATTATACGTGATGCGGTCGTTACACGACCACCAATGAAAATTCAACAAAGTGTTTCTGAAGTAAAGCAAAGTTGATCTGGAGAAGGAGAAATTTAAGTGTTTCTGTGCAACAGAGGCTTGCAGTAGCAAAACAGTGGCCTTTCGGGTGAAAAACCGAGCATGCACGCATCCCTCGTTTCCCGAGGCCTTTTAGTTAATTTGCTTAATTAATTAGTTGTAGCTAATGCATGCAAATGGTGTAATTATTTAAGTAGATTAATTAATTAATTCATGTTGTAATTAATTAGCTCAGTTGCTTTGAAATTAATTAGTTAAGTATTTAGCTAATTAGTTTGCTTTGTAATATTTAATTAACTTAGATAGTTAATTATTTAATTGTTTTATTTAATTAGCTTAGAATAGTTAGTTAATCCATTTAAAGTGTTGTAATAATTAGCTTAATTAGTTTAGTTTAGCTAGCTAGTTAGCTTTTATTTATTCGGACCCTCCTTCGCAAGGGCATAATGTTGTAATAAGTGTGCGTGCATGTGTGTATGTCTTCCAACCCCATGTTTTTCTCCCTTTTATTTACTCGCTTTTGATGGTTAGATTAGGGACATATTTCAAATTAGCATACCTTATGCTTGCATCCATTCATTCGTATTGCATGCACCGAGGCTCAGCGCATCATTATAACTGCGTTGTCATTTCAATACTTTGTTGAATACGTGCTTAGACCGCATGCTATTTAATTGCTTCATATCCCATGCTTAGTAGCCGAGCCTATTAATTACACATTGCATATGTTGCATTAGGCATCTTGTATAGTTAGGAATCATGCATATTTTTCTAACTTTATCTTCTTAGCTTGGAGTACCGGGTGAGTTTTTATGCTTTAGCATACTCGCATGAATGTGAATGTTGCCATGACTAGCATGCTTGCCATGAGGCTAAATGCTTATATGCTAATCTGCTTGAATGCTTGTGGATGAAGGCTTGTTGTTTGAATTGGAACGATTCAAGGAATGTGCGTTTTAAGCCCACTTTGTTGAGTGGCAAATCATGTTTTAAGCTCACTATGTTTGGTGGCAAATCCGCAAACTTTAAGCCCACTTGAGGTGGCAAATTCAAACCATTTTCGCAAACGAACATGAGTTGAATTGTTCCACATTGAGCAAACTGGTCTATACTTGATTGTGCGCATCACATAGTAAAGCTAGCTTAATAACCGGAACAAGAGTACATAATGTTGATAAAAATCATTTCATGATTAGTAGAGGCCGATCTTTGATTGAGCGAGCGGGGGTGCTCAATTCAAGACCTTTCTCTCTCGTACTTAAGTTCCCGAGCCGAGGCAACTTTGGTGATAAAGGACACATGGCCTTTGGCACAAGTCATGGATTTCCTAAATTTTTCCAAAATAAAATATTTAGGTGACGACTCTGTATCTGGCAAAGCAGTTCATTTTTGGCATTTTGATCCTAAAATCAATTTTCTAAAAAATTTGCCAGACTTGGACTCTTTGGTGTTTATCAGTTTCACATTGCACTTGTGAGATTAGATTCAGAACTGCGGAAGTCCAAACTGTAGGGCTTTCTTTTCAAACTTCCGAGAGGGACGCGAAAAAGCCGAGCTACACCATCATTTGTGGACGGCAGACCACCACTCCTAGCCTGCCGGCCACCTTTGCAAAACCTAGCAGTGGCTTTATGAAATGGAACAGAGTTGGTTCTAAGGTGAAAAACAATGCAAGCTGTCTACTGTGCAACAGAGGCATCTAGTAGCAGAATAGTGGCCTTTTTCGGGAGAAACCCACGCGCATACATGAGCATTCCTCATTTCCTGAGGCAGAGTAGTTAGAGTAGTTAGTTTAATACTTCTTTAACACTTTGTATTCATGTCTAATTAGTTAATTTGTAATTCATTAATTAGTTCTAAGTTATTGTAATAAAAAGTTAGCTAGAATAGTTAATTAATTTGTTGTTGTAATATTTAGTTAAGTAGCTTAGCTAATTTATTCGTTTCGTTTTGTAATAGTTAGTTAATTCATAGTAATTAGCTTAGTTAGTTAGTTCATTCAGACCCACCTGCGTGAGGGCATAATGTTGTAATAATGTGTATGTCTTCTAACCCTACGTATTTCTCCCTTTTATTTACCTGCTTACAATGGTTAGATTAGAGCATCATGTTTTGTTTAGCATACTCCATGTTTGCATCCACTTGTCTTGCATGCATTGGGCTCGGCGCATCATTCTAACTTGCATTGTTAGTTAAATACTTCTTTGAATACGTGCTTAGACCGCATGCTATCAAATTGATTAACATGACATGTTAAGTAGCCGAGCCTAATAATTACATATCACATGTGTTGCATTAGTCATATTGCATAGTTAGGATCATGCATTTTTCTAACTATTTTGTCTTTTTTGGCTTGGAGTACTAATTGAACTTTTTACTTGCTTTAGCATATTGCATTGTATGTTAGCATTGCCATGTAAAGCATGTTCACCATGAGGCTAAGTTCTTATCTGATAAACTGATTGAATGCCTGTGGATGAAGGCTAATTGCTTGAGTTAGAATAATTTGAGTAATGTTTATATGCGATCACTCTTTCAAGTGGTACATATTCGAAACAATTTTTCAAAACAAATATGAATAAAGAGTTCCAATTTTTGCAAGCTAGTCTATACTTGTGTGTATGCGCATCACATAGTAATGTTAGCCTAATAACTGGAACACGAGTATATAATGTAAATAATATTCATATCATGATTAGTAGAAGTCGATCTTTGATCGGGCGAACAGGGGTGCTCAATTCATGACCTTCTCCTCTCGTACCTAAGTTCCCGAGCTGAGACAATCTTGGTGATGACGGACACGTGGCCTTTGGCACGAGTCATGGGTTTTCTAAATTTTCCAAAAACATTTAGGTGGTGACTCTGTATCTGGCAAAGTAGTTTATTTTTGGCAAGTTGATTCAAAATTGATTTTCTAAAAAGATTTGCCGGATTTAGACTCTTTGGTGTTTATCTATTTCACATTGCACTTGTGAGATCAGATTCAGAATCACGGGAGTCTGATATTGTAGGGCTTATTCATCTTCCAAAAGGGGGCATAAAAAGTCGAGCTACACAAGACCAAAATGAGGATATACAAGAGGAAATTCTTTGAATTCAACTACAAAATCATGAGAATTATGCATGTATGCAAGATATGGCTCATTTTCATCAATTTAAACTCAATTCTTGTATCATCCAACTTAATTCTCTAGAGTTCACGTCCTACACATCATAATTGTACAATCTAAGGGTTAAATTCTTACCTAGGCTTGTCAATGTGAGAGCTAGAAGCTTGATTCTTGTGTTTCTAAGTCCAATTTCTTTAATTTCTAGCAAATTCCTCCCAATCTCAAGTATTGACATCAAACTCTCACTCTTGGTCTATTTTTTCCTCTCTCTCACGTTGTCTAGGATTAAAATGATGAGTAGAAAGTGACACAAAGTGGTGTATAAGCCTTTTATAGGCTTGGTTAAGAAAATTAATTAATTAAGCTTACCACTAATCAAATGAGAGTATTAATTATTCTAATTATTTCGCTCCAAATTGAATTTCAATTAAACCTACCACAATGTTCTAAAAATTCCAACTAACACATATACCAAGTCAATTTCATGATCGGATGTTGATAAGGCCTTTAATTCGCAGAACAAAACAGAAACAGAAATAGAAACAGAAATAGATATTCCTACCGTAGACAGATATAAACACAAATAATGCAATGCATGTGTAATTAACTCAGGATCTCATCTTAATTACTTATTAGGCATAGTTAAGCATGGATTAACGTTAATCATGGGTCGGGGTTTTTACAGCAATGCTTCCACTGTTTGTTATAGCTAGAGTATTAGTTCATTCATATTGGCCGGGGGATACTGTGCTATTTGAACAGGTGACCGGTCTTGAACTGGACTGGAAGTAAACAATTGTTACCGAACAGGACTAAACACAAGTAAGCTGAATAGTGATTGCTATAAAAACTGGACTGGTGAATTCTGTCTGATCCTCTTTCGTCTTGTAACCGGTGATAGTAAAGCAAATACGGGTTATCCCTGAATAAGATCCCCAACTTTTCAAAGTCTTCCGATTCGAGTCCAGAGTGCTTGGGGGATATCCGAACCTTCTGAAGCTATAGTTTTAACTACCTAGCAAAAGAAATAAAGCAAAAGAATAGCAATCAGAAACCGCACAGTATCTCAGCTAAGATGCTATCAACATAGACATGATCAAAGCTATAGGACTTGTCCTCTATACTGCACAAAAACGGATACCAACCATGCAACTGATATGCACATTCTTGTATAGTTTCACTTGTAAAGCACATACCAGTTAAGAGAGAGTCGAAAACACCCTTATAAGGGGGTAGGGTTATCCTATCCTAGTTTTGTGATGAACTAGGGTTACACTATTCAATCAAGCGATGTCACGTAATCTTGCATATGGGTGAGCATAATGTCCTAGTTTGGAACAGTCACTATGGCTTTACTATATACAGCTTGGCCAAATGGTCAAATAGGTGCTTGTAGACACCTTATTTTTGACCGCCCGCAAGAATTAGATGCTTGGTTTTGCGCACTTGATGATGAAGTTGCGTTGAGCGTGTTTCAAATTCTCAAAGAAGGAACGTAAGCTCGCGCTCCAAAACCAATCCTAAACCTTCCATATTCATACTATTTTTACCCTAGAAATTCATTTTTGAACATTGTCCCACCCCACAGTGAGTTTAAAACAGTGGAACAAGGGAACACCTTGGGAGCCGGCCGTACCACATTGGGAGTCGGCCGTAACCATTAGGAGCCGGCCGGCTCTCGATATCGAGAAACACTGTTCTAAGCGGAAATGGGGTAGCTGTCTATTTTTAGAGATATTTACGACCTATTTTGCTCAAATTTTATAAATACAAGCATATATCTCAGTGTTAGAGGTTAGAAAATTTTCAAAGAAGCTAAATCACCCTTGAGAGCTCCTTCTTCTTGTGCAAGCTAACTTTGAGATATTTGTTCATCCTTATACCATATCTATACATCGCATACAATCTTATAACTAAGCCTTGAAACCTTGGAAGAGCTTTGAGAATCACAATTCAAGCTTGAGATTGAGCTTAGACCAAGTTTGTGTTACAAACAAGAGCTTGCCTTCTTTGAGAGGTAAAAGTGTACCAGCTTCTCTCTTGCTTTCATTTCTATCTCTTGCTATCTATTTCTTATGTCTTTGAGTTATGTTGAGTCTATTTCAAGTGTCTAAACTTGGGTTTGGATAGCTACCAAAGGGTAGAGAGGGTTAACACCTTCTCTTACACCTTATTTCATAACTCAAGCCCTTGCTTTTACACTCTTTTCTTTGGTTTTCAAACTGATTTTCAAAGTTTAAAAGAGGCTAAAAAACATGCTTTAAGGTCTCAAAAATGGAGGGGTTAGCCACCTCTCCTTGTTCTTGTTTACTAATCTTATTTCCTTTGCTTTTTGTTTGAACTTTTTGGGCTCTTTTCATGCACTTTGAGCCACTATTTCTACATATTAGGGGCTGTTTTAGGACTGTACTAATTTATTTAATTAATTCATGCTTTGATCAATTTGTTTGTTGTATCATAAGTCATTATATCTTGCTAGTTATGTTGTGTTGTTTCTGGTTTTTCTTTGCTTACATTTCATATCAAGAGTCTTATTTTAATAATCAATTTAGCATTCATTTCTGCAACCTCCCTTTTTTCTTCTTTTCTTTTTTTGTTTGAAAGTCATTTCAACCGATTGATGGTTATTCAAAACATGAGAAGGAGACCTATGCTCAATGGCTTAATCTCTATGGAGGTTCATTGTCAACGGCATGGTCTCTCTTTTATGCTTAGGATCACCTCTCGTTTGAAGTTTCTTCTCATTTAGTGGACTTAACCATCACTTTGGACAAATTGATTAAAGAATGGCAAGGACTAATAAAATTGGCCTAAAATCAATGAAACCGACATAAAGGAAATGTTTAGAGTTGATTGGATTTGGTCAGACGTTATGCCGAGTCCATTGTTCCAAGAATTGTCACTTATCACTCCATGATATGTTGATAAGACTCGGTGCGTGTCCACTTTCCTCTTTGAGTCTTCATGATAGGAGGAAAGGGTGGTTTTCCATTACATTTATTAATTTTTGTCCAAATGTGCTCGAAACCACCAAGCCATCAAATTGTGCTCATTGATGGTTTCAGACTCAAAATTGTTCTTCTCTTGAGTTTTCCATGGCAGAGAAGAGCAGAAGGGACAAACAGGGCCTAGAAAGGCTCTGTCTACACTATTCTTACCTCAGAGTACAAAAACATTTTTGGCATAAAATTAGGGTAAGGCCGGCACTATTTTGACCCGATTGGATCTCATTTGGAGCTGGCCGGCTCCCAATATTTGGCGAGGAGTGAGCTTTTTGCAATAAAGTAGATTGCTAGTTTATTGCCTATTCTAATATTCTTGTTGTAATAAAGTAGTTAGCTAGTTAGTTCTTTAATTCATTCATTCGAATTTGCAATAGTTAGTTTATTCGGACACTTGGACACTCATTCGGACCCTCTTGCACAAGGACAAAATATGCAATAATTGTATATGTCTTCCAACCCCCATTTCTTTCTCCCTTTTATTTCTCGCTTATGATGGTAACATAAAGCATCATATTTACTTAGCATTTCCCATGTTTCACATACACTCGTCTCGCATGCATTTGGATCCAGCTCATCATACTAACCAATGCCATATTCAACTTTCTTAAATGAATACGTGATTTATCACATGTCTTGAATTGAATCATATACCATGCTAGGAGCCGAGTCCATTAATTACATAATTGTATGTGTTGCATTAGTCATATTGCATTAGTTAAGTTCACGTATTTTTTCTAACTCTTTTATCTTTTTGGCTTGCCTCGGAGTACTAGGTAAGCATTTAATTGCTTTCCCATACCACATGCGTGTGATTGTTGCCATGTCATCAAAGCATGATTCTATGAGGCTAAGTGCTTAAGTGATATATCGTTTATATACCGGTGGATGGAGACTAATTGCTTGAATTGGAATAAATTGATTAATGTACATATGAGATCATTTTTTGAAGTGGTACATATTTGAAATAATTTTCCAACAAGCATAAAATCGAAGTGTTCCAAATTTTGCAAATTAGTCTATACTTGTGTGCAACACATAGTAAAATTAGCCTAATAACCAGAACAAGAGCATATAGTGTAAATAAAAATCACATCATGATTAGTAGAGGCTGATCTTTGATCGTGTGAGTGGGGTGCTCAATTCATGACCTTCCTCTCTCATACCTAAGTTCCCGAGCCGAGACACTTTGGTGATGAAGGATAAGTGGCATTTGGTACGAGTCACAGGTTTTCTAAATTTTTCGAAAATATTTAGGTGGTGACTCTATAATCTGGCAAAGCAGTCCATTTTTGGCATTTTGATTCAAAATTGATTTTCCAAAAGAATTATCGGATTTGGACTCATTTGAGTTTTATCTATTTCACATTGCACTTGTGAAATCAAATTCAAAACCAGGGGAGTCTGAACTATAGGGCTAGTCGTATCCGAAATGAGGGATTCGCTTTACAATGGTGTGGCTTGCTTTTCGTGCTCCTTTTAGAGACAACTAGCCCTATAGTTTGGACTCCCGTGGTTCTGAATCTGATTCTACAAGTGCAATGTGAAATAAATAAACACAAATGAGCCCTCCTTTCGACGATGACTAGCCCTACAGTTTGGACTCCCATGGTTCTGAATCTGATTTCACAAGTGCAGTGTGAAATAGATAAAACACAAATGAGTCCAAATCCGACAATTCTTTTGGCAAATCGATTTTGAATCAAAATGCCAAAAATGAATTGCTTTGCCATATTTCAGAGTCGCCACCTAAATATTTTGAAAAATTTAGGAAACCCGAGACTCATGCCAAAGGCCACTTATCCGTCATCACCAAAGTGTCTCGGCTCGGGAACTTAGGTATGAGAGGGATAGGTCAAGAATTAAGCACCCCACTCGCCCGATCAAAGATCAGCTTTTACTAATCATGATGTAATTCTTATTTACATTATATGCTCTTGTTTCGATTTATTAGGCTAACTTACTATGTGATGCACACAAGTAGAAACTACTTTGCAAAAAAAAAATTGAACATTTTGATTTCATGTATATTTGAAAAGAATTTGAATATGTACCACTTGAAAAAGTGATCTCATATGTACATTCATCGAAACATTCCAATTCAAGCAATTAGCCTTCATCCACTAGCATTCAAGCAAGTATATCAATTAAGCACTTAGCCTCATGGTAATCATGCTTGACATGGCAACAATCAGACACATGCAAAATGCCAAAGCAATAAATGCTTATCCCAATTCCTGAGGCGAGCCAAAAGAGATAAACTAGTTAGAAAAATACATGATCCTAACTAATGAAATATGCCTAATGCAACACATGCAATATGCAATTAGAAGTCTAGGTACTAGCATAGCATATGAAACAATTTGATAGCATGTAGTCTTAAACACATTTTCAACGAAGTATTTGAACGACAATGCTTGTTAGAATGATGATCCGAACCTTATGCATGCAATACACATGGATGTAAATCATGGAAAATGCTAAACGAAATGTGATGCTCTAAGTTATCCATCATAAGAGAGTAAATAAAAGGGAGAAAGACGTGAGGTTGGAAGACATACACGCATTATTACATATTTTCCCTTGCATAGGAGGGTCCGAATGAATGGACTAGCTAATTAAAGCTAATTAACTAGCTATTACAAACCAAATGAAATAAATTAACTACACTAGCTAATTATTACAACATCACAATTAAGTAACTATTCTAGCTAATTATTACAAATTGAAACTAACGAATAAATTACACTAACTAATTAGTTACAAATTAGAATTAACTAATTAACCACAACACAAATACAATTACTACTTTAACTAGCTAGTTGAGTGTAAGATACTACTAGTGAACACAACTTTAACGAGCCCCAGGAAGCGAGGAATGACTCATGCATGCACATGGACTTCCACTCAAAAAAATGCTCTCTGTTCTACTGCCAGAATGCTTCTGTTGCATAGTCAGAAAAGTGCACTGTTTTTATTTCTGCCTCTACTCTGTTCTGCTAGAAAAAGGACACTGTTTGGCTGGAAAAAGTGACAGACAGGCTAGAAGAGGTAGCTGGCCTCCGACTAATAGTGGCTTGCCGTATAGTAAAGGTGGTCTACCGACCACTAATGTTGGGTTTCTCCTGCTACAATAGAAAACAAACAGAGCACAAACAGAGCATTCTCAAGGAATGTTTATTCCCCTTGCCTCTCCTTATCATCAAGCAGGTCAAATGAAGGGTAGACTTGATTCGCAAGCCATCAATCGGCGCAAATTCATTGCATAATGACTTATGAACCAAGGGATACAATTTCAATAAATGCTATAAAAGACTCTCAAAACCTCCTCCCTATCATGGATTGATCAAGGGAAACGGTTAACATTAACTCTTGAACCATTTTCATCACTAACAAATATGAAACGACTCAAGACTCAAGGGTTCAATTAACGTCCGATTGAACTCAAGTTGATTTTATTCTCTTGCTTCATTTTATTTCAATTTAACACATCTTTTAATTACCTTTCCATTCATTAGTCAATTAAGTCCAAAATGAGCATCAAGTCCACTAATGGAGGGAAGTGTCAAACCAAGTGTTGTTTTAGGCATAAGAAGGAGATCATGCCGTTGGTAATGAACCTCCAAAGGGATTAAACCATTAAGTACAATTTCACCCCTCAAGCTTAAACAACACTCTTTTTGAGCAACTCTCAAAACAAAAAAAAAATGCTAAGAAAAGAGGGAGATTACAGAGACGTTTAGAGATGATCACAACTATGGAAAGCTTGAAATAAATGCCATCAACTCAAATAGGTTGGTGTCTAATGCCTAAAACACCAAACCTATAAGGACTATTACACTAGAAGCATACTATACAAAGCATAAATGAAACTAACACATAAAAATAGTCCTAAGTTAGCTCAAAACAGTGCTGGAATCAAGGTAAAAACAGCAAAAAAAGTAAGCTAACAAAAAGAAGCAATTGAGTTAATAAACAAGCACAAGGAGGGAAGGCTACCCCCTCCATTTTTTGGACTTCAAAACATAATTTTTAGCCTCTGAAATCCCCTGAAAATTAGTGGTAAAAAGCTCCAAAAAAAAATTGATGAAAATGTGGGAAACACAAGGGTAAAAGTCTAGAAAGCAAGGTTCAAAAAAGAGTGGTCAACCCCTCTACCTTAATGGCTTTAAACCGCAAGTTTCAGTTCAAAAATACAAGTGAAAAATAGCTCAAAAATAGCAAGAAAAGATAGAAAAGAGATGGCACAAAAGAATTAGCATGTACACCTCTTGAAGAGGAATGATCTTTTGAATTACAAATCACTAATTCCTCACCCTCAAAAGCTAAAATGTAAGCTTAAAACACCTCAGCAAAGAACCCTCAAGATTTGGTTTAGAGTTCTAGGCAAAGGTTATACAAGTTGTAGGAGAGAGAGAGAGAGAAATATTTTCCAAACTTTTTGCTCCTCAAAATTTTCTAACCTTAAAATTATAAGAGGGAGTCATCTATATATAGAAATATATGAAACTGTCTCAGAAATATCTATACAGACACAGTTAGTGCAGTGCATGCACCTGTGAAGACAGTTGGCACAGTTGGCAAAAAGACCTGAATTTTTACACAAGTGGGCGGCAGGCCACTAAAAGTGGGCGGCCAACCACTAATAGCAGGCCACTAATGGAGCTGCAGGTCCCTGGATGGTCAAGCTTGAAAAACTACTGTTTTGGTCCAAAAACAAGGCACAAGATTTGTAGGTTCAAAACTGAGATTTCTTGTTGAGAGAATCGAGCATTTGACAAGCGTGTACATTCATCATTGGGTGATCAAATCAGTGGCACCCAAGGCTTAAGAGCGGTAAAAAATGGGGTGTCTACAAATGGCTCCAATATTATTAGGTAAATTATCAATAATTCATACTTTTGGAACTTATTACTTATTAAGTTATATTAATAAATTTATCAAATAAAAATTTTATCAAATCCTCTTATTTTTATGAATAAATTTATAGTGATAGATTTTTTAGTTAGGAACTGTAGATAAATAAGTCTAGTTAATAGGACTGATTGGTAAGTGTCACTTTACCATGCAAGTTGTGATATTTGTGAAGTTAATTATTACAAATATCATAACTGAATCTTTTATAAGTCATAATTTAAAATATAAAAAAACTTAATCGTAACCAAGCACGACATAAGAAGGTATAACAAAAAACTTTTGTTATAACTAATCAAAATAATATTATAATTAATATCATAACGAGTCATAACTAGCACAATGTGTATAACCAAATCATAATTAACATTCCAATAGGTCATAACTAAAGACTAAATATGTGTGTATCATAAAATTTTCCTATTTTTACATTATTTGTTGCATAAATATATGCTTTAAAAAAAATTAAAATGTTGCTAGTAGTACTCATATAATTTCGTCGGACTCTTACCAAATTCGTTGGACACATAATACCAAAATAAATGGTTAGAAGAATATTGTCCAAATGTTTGCTTGACTTCTCTCTCTCTCTATGAGTTCTCCCTCTGCTAGTGCCGGCGGCCCAATCACGACATCTCAAATCCGAAGTACGAAAAAGATTAAAAGCAAGGAATCCATGGGGGAACAGGATATGGAGATCACTGCTAAAAGCACATCGCTTCCTAACCCCCTTAACCCAGCAGAGGCCACTTCGAAGCTCCCCTCCCATTCGAGAGATACCGCAACTGACCCTCCCAAGGCGAAATCGTTCAAAGAAGCCCTCGCACTTCCCAAGAGCAGCGATTTCTATTTTGATGATGCCGTAGATACCCTTTTCTCTGATGATGAAGGGGAAGACGAGGACGGAGATACCAACATCCTTAATGATGATCACCCCACGGAGCCCTCTAGTATACCAAAAATCTCTCTCCCCAAGAAACTCCTACAGCAGATCAGGAAACCATGGACCAATACCCTTATTGTTCGGCTTCTTGGTAAAAGCATAGGATACCGGATGCTCTGCAACAGAGTGAAGAACCTATGGGCAATCCAAGAGGACTTTGATGCTATAGATTTAGGAAATAACTATTTTTTGTTTAATTTCTCTTCCCAGGATGACTGCAACCATGTATACACGGGAGGTCCATGCGTCATCATGGACCATTACCTTACGATTCGGAAATGGGAACCTGACTTCAAGGCATCGGAAGCATTTGAAACCACTACCGCTATATGGGTAAGGTTTTCAGAGCTTCCGATTGAGTATTTCCAAGAAAAGGTCTTATACACCATTGCTAAATAGATCGGGAAACCACTCAAGATTGACCTCACAACGGCCATGGCTACCAGAGGCAAATACGCCAGAGTTTGCATTGAAATGGACCTGAACAAACCCCTCTGCCCCAGATTTCTTTTAGGTAAGAAAAGCTATAACATTGAATATGAATCTATTCACTCATTTTGTTTCTTCTGTGGCAGGGTGGATCATCGAAGGGAGTTATGCCGATTCAAAGCAGCAAACTAATCTTCACAGGTGCCTTAAACCACAAGCTCGTCGCCGGCGGTTGATGGACTAGCCGTTTCAGAAAACCCCTCAATGGTACAATTGTAGATAAATGACAGTCGGCAATGTTCAGAGGGAAGTGATGCTAATTTTGGGCCGTGGATGTTAGTTACCAAAAAAATTCGAAGACCCACACCCACTCGGAAGGCCCAGAACAATGGACCTAGCCCAAATTCTAATAGATTTGCTGAACAGGGCAGCTCTGCTTATTAGGAGGAGGGCTCTGGCAGAGGTAAAAAAACCAACAGATTGGGCCTTGAAAAGGAGGCCTCCTCATCATTTCATGCTATGACCCTTTCTGGGCAAAAGAGTTCCATAGTTAACCATAGGACTAACCACACCCAGAAACCCAACCAATCTGAAAGCCTAGGGCAATCCCCATCTCTCCCAGTACTACATACACCATCCAACCCATGTGTAAATCCATTTTTGAGCTCAATAGTCCATAATGATAAAGACAACATACAGAAAGATTCCACTCCTATACTAGAGCCTGTACCGTCTATTCCCAAGGAATCTGTTAGCATATCTCCAAAAATCCCAATGGAAGTGATAACTGAAGCCCCCTCCAACTCTCTCCCATCCAACCCACTTTCTTTAAACCAAACCATATCTCTCAGAGAAGGGAAAACAAGAGCTAAGAAACCTCCTAATCCAGATCTCAAACATGGAAGAGGAGATGAACCACCCGGATGTAACAATCCACAAGATGGAAGGCAACACATTGGGGCTGTTGTTAGAGACAGGGACAGAAGCATTCACTGAGTAGACACAATCTGGTGGATAGAGCAAATAAGACTAAGAATTGAGCCAGGGTGGAGCAACATAACCATTCCTCCACTCCACTCCCTGCAAATGACGTCCATGCGGTCAACCGACCAGGATCATCGTAGGATACGTAGCATCCTACCAAGTCTTACAGTCGATCCCCTACCCTCATTTCCATCAATGGATTCGCTCAAAATCTTGATTTGGAACTGCCGCGGGGCTGGTAATATTACCTTTCAACGCAATATGCGTAAACTCCTTCAAACCCACAAACCTGGGATCCTTGTTCTTTTGGAAACGAAAGTCACGTATAGCTCTATAGGAAATTTTTTCAGCAACATGGGTTTCTCAGCAGCTACCATTGTTGATCCCGTGGGACGTTCAGGTGGAATTTGGCTAATCTGGGATACTGAACAAGTTAACGTTTGTGCTTTCGCTGTCTCTAACCAGTACATACAAGCTATAATTCATAAGGAGGACTATGAGGAATGGGTCTTTAATGTGGTTTATGCTAGCCCGAACCCCTCTCAGAGGGAGGCACTCTGGGAGGAGCTAGAAGACACAGCAAGGAACTTAGACAAACCTTGGCTGATAGCCGGAGATTTCAATGACTACACTAACCAAAGTGAGAGGAGGAGCTTCTCACGTACCCATAATCAAAACAGAACCCAGAGGTTTATGGATAGGATCAACAATTGTAATCTCATTGATCTAGGAAGTGTTGGTCCCCGTCTCACATGGACAAACAACCGTCAAGGCCTGGCTAATTCTATGGAAAGGTTGGATCGAGCAATGAGCAATGATCAATGGCGAGCCCTCTTTCCTGAAGGAACTGTGAGGACTCTCCCACGAACCTACTCGAATCACTCTCCACTGGTGGTATACACTCAAGGTATGCATCCCTCTAACCCTCAGAATAGACCTTTTAGATTTGAAGCGGCCTGGCTCTGCCACCCTAACTTCCCTGAGGTTGTTCATACTTCTTGGTTAAATAAAGATTTTAAACTCCTTAAAGCCATTGATAATTTTACTCAGAATATTAAAATCTGGAACAGAGAAGTCTTTGGTAACATATTTAAACATAAAAGTTCTCTTTTGGCCCATATAGAAGGCATCCAAAATGCTTAAGCCTAGGGCTTTTCTCACAACCTGCATATCCTGGAGAAAGACCTCATCAAACAATTTAATTCGACCCTTTTCTAGGAAGAGCTTCTTTGGGTCCAAAAATCCAGGAACAAATGGCTCACCATGGGAGACAATAACACTAGGTTCTTCCACATATCTACCCTCACCAAGCGCAGAAAGCTTAAAATTCATGTGCTAAAAGACGACAATGGTAATTGGATCTCAAATACTAATGACCTCAAAAGCCATATCTTGGATGGTTTTAGTAAGCTTTTCTAATACGAGGCTTCTCACCTTGTGGATAAATGGATTAACATTGCTAGAACCTGCTTCACCTCTGAAGATAATAATCCTCTCCTTGCCCCTGTGTCTAACTCTGAAATATGGACAGCCATAAAAAACATTAAAGCTTTCAAAGCCCCGGGAAAAGATGGTCTCCAAGCTGTCTTCTACCATAAACACTGGAACACTATTAGAACCTTTGTTTGCCATTTTATCCAAGAATGCTTCCATTATAAAAATGTCCCTAAAGAAATCAATGAAACCCTCATCACCCTTATACCCAAGTTGGATAATCCCGAGTCTTTAAAACAATTTAGACCCATTCGTCTCTGCAATGTCATCTATAAATCCATCGCCAAAATCATTGTCAACAGGTTCAGACCTCTCATTCCTGACCTTATCAGCCCCAACCAGTGTAGCTTTATCCCTGGCAGAATCACCATTGATAATATTATCATAACCCAAGAAATCCTTCATACACTTAGATGTAAAAAAGGTAAGCTTGGCGGTATGATCCTCAAAATTGACCTTGAGAAAGCCTACGACCGAATTTCCTCGGATTTCATACACCATACTCTTAAAGAATTCAAGCATACTCCTAACTGGATCACTCTCATCATGAACTGTGTGACTTCTGTTAATTCTGCCATAGTTTGGAATAGAGAAATCTTACCTAGCATCAGTGTGGGGAGAGGTCTCAGACAAGGGGATCCTCTCTCCCCTTATTTGTTTGTCATCTGCATGGAAAATCTCTCCAATATGATTTGTATCAAAACTAAAAGTAGAAAATGGAAGGGCCTCAAAGCTTCCAATAACAGCCCTCCCATTTCCCACCTATTTTTTGCAGATGGTTTGATTCTCTTTGCTAAAGCTAATAGAGGTAACTGCAATTGCATTATGGAAGTTCTATCTGAGTTTTGTGACATGTCTGGTCAAAGAATTAATTTGCATAAATCCAAAATGTACATTTCCCCCAATATCCCTAGAAGAGAAGCTCTCCCTCTCAGCAATATGTGTGGCATTTCTATCACTACTGACCTAGGAAAATACCTGGGTACTCCTCTCCTTCATAACAGAGTTAGCAAAAATCATATACAAGACATTCTTGACAGAATGGCCAAAAAACTCTCTGGTTGGAAAGCCAAACTTTATCCCTTGCAGGCAAAGCTACCCTAGTCAAGGTTGTCACCTCTTCCATGCCTAATCATCTCATGCAAACCATGGAAATTCCAAGAAGGGTCTGTGACCAAATTGATAAACTTAATAGAAATTTTTTTTGTGGTAATACAGAGGATAGGAAGAAAGTTCATCTTGTTAATTGGCAACATGTTTGCAAATCTAAGAGAAATGGGGGCCTTGGTATAAGACAAGCTAGAGGCCAGAATTCAGCACTCATCTCTAAGCTGGGATGGAATTTGATTATTAACTCTGATAAGCTTTGGTGCAAAATTCTAAAAGCTAAATATCTCAAGGACCATTCAATCTCTAACTGGCCCACCTAGAGAAGAGCATCACACACTTGGAAAAGCATTATCTGGAACACGGAGGCCCTAAGTAGAAATATAAAATGGAATGTTGGTACAGGGGAGAGCATAGCCTTATGGATTGATTGGTGGTGTGGTAACCAACCACTGTGTGTCACTCACCCAGGGGCCCACATTGATAACTCAACCAAAGTTAGTTCTATAATTAATGAAGAAGGACAATGGGACTTAACCTCAATTCAAGAACTTCTCTTCCAACCAGTGAAAGAGGAAATTCTCAGTATGTATAGACCAAGGTATGTGACTTTTAGTGACACCCCTCATTGGAAAGGTTCACTTAGTGGACATTACTCAACAGCAGCAGCCTACAAAGCTATTTTGAATGAAGACAGTGAGGAAGTGAATTGGCAGTGGATTTGGAAAATAAAGGCCCCCCACAAGATCAAAACCTTTCTCTGGCTTGTTATGCATGAGAGGCTTCTAACCAACCATATGAGGCTCATCAGACATCTTTCAAACTCTGAGATCTGCCCCAGGTGCCAAACTGGTAGAGAAGACATGCACCACTTACTTCGGGGCTACACTAAAGCAAAGGCAATATGGATTAACCTTCAAAATTTTGACTGGTGGCAACATAGTAACAACATTCCTTTGCAGGATTAGATTAAAGTCAATATGAGAAGTAAGGTTCAGGTGCACAATATTCAATGGCCTACTGTATTCTTGACAGCACTCTGGAACATTTGGAAATAGAGGAACAAGGAAGTGTTTGATAATCTATCCCCACTTATCCATATTACTGTTAAATCCATTTTTGCACAAGCTATGCAATCTCAAGAGGCATTCCAAGCCATCTTGAACCCACATTTCAGAGATCCCAATTTAATGATGTGGTCTTGTCCTTTTGCAGGTAAACTCAAACTACACACGAATGGAAGCTCCAAAGGAGACCCAGGCCAGTCCGGGTTTGGAGGGCTGCTCAGAGATGAAGTTGGAACCTGGGTGTGGGGATACTTCGACTATTTAGGCAATTGCACAAGCTTGGAAGCCGAATTGTGGGGCATTTATAGAGGGTTAACCATTATCATAGAGAAGGGATTGACCAACATTGAAGTTGAGATAGACTCACAGACAGCTATGGAGCTGATTCGAGATGGACTTGCAGCAAATTCTCTCTATCGAGCACTCATTGAGGATGCTAACGTCCTCCTAAGGCGCTGCCAATGCACAATCAAAGTCATCCCTAGAGAAGTTAATCAGAGTGCTGATGCTCTGGCCCACCTAGGTGTAAACCAACATGATTATACTATCTTTCTAGAGAACCCTCCAAGCTCCATTCTATTTTTTTTATTACTGATATGAGCACTGTTAGCTCTCGTAGGGATTGATGTATCCCAGGAATGTAGCAGTAAACTTCTCTTTGTTTTAATCTTCGTATGAATAAAAAAAATAATACCAAAATAAACCTTACCCTCTCAAAACTTAACCACTAGCCACCACCCCCAATCCTTCCTCACCCCGAGTAGAGCAAGAGAGATAGAGAATCACAAGCTTAAAAAGAAAGAAAAATCACAAAAATGTGAAGAGAAAGAAAGAATTCATTAAAGTGGATAAGTGGTTGGCCACAAGAGCAAGGCAACTATTGCAATGAAAGAGCTACAATAAAAGTTAGGAAGGCTAAGGGTGGTGATTGGATCGTGAGATCGAAAGAGAATGGAGAAAGATTGTGAAGGAATGAGAAATGTTGGATAAGGATAAGCAGTATAGGCCAAATCGTAAACACCACCACCTCTTTCACATTTGTCCTCTACCATTGTAATTTCCCTCGTCACCTCAACCCTCTTCTACCACCACAACCATATATGTTGTTACTATCCCATTTCTTCTCTCTCTCTCTCTCTCTCTCTCTCTCTCTCTCTCTTCGTGAGGGGGCTATAGGGAAATGAGTGGATGGAGGAGATAGAATAGAGGGTTAGTGAGAAAGTGAGACGAAAGAGTGGAAGCCATTGGCAAATTTCCAAAACAAACACAATGACTGTAAGTCCTTGCTCACTATTAATCTAATCTTACCTTCCATATTTGCAAACAAACTGGGCCAAAAGGTTCAGATAAGGAGGAGTAAGAGAAAGGAATGAGGATTTCAAAGTTTCATAGGTTAAACATGAGAGGAGAGTTGATATTAAGAGGTTGTTTAGGGTGCATTAAAAAATACATTTATTTATCTTTTATAATTTTTAAGTTATATCATCTTTCTATTTTTTATATATTTTTTATTAAAAAAATAATAAATATATTTATTTAAATCATTCTAAACAATTCGGAAGATTCAAATTAAAAAATAATAATAGGTCAATATTTTAGACTAGTATAAGGGGAAAGAAAAAGTGGCGACTAATAGCAACATCTACTTTTATTCGTCGTTCAAATTGCACACGACACCTGCTCCTTGACCAGAATCTTAGTGGACGAGATTGTCGCATCTCACAAGAAAACTACGGTACAAATTAATAAATATTAGGAGAAATTTCAATTCAATATAAATTTTTTTAAAAAAAATTATAAAAAAATAGTAAATTTTATACACATTGATAATTAAAATTATAAATATTTTCATAATTTTGTAATAATTTTTTGGTACTTCCACATATAAAAAATTTCTCCTAAATATTATATGAAAAACTACATGTAAAGAGGAGAAAAAGAAGAAAAATTACAAACACATAAAAGTACAAAGTGTCTATAGTGAAATATAAATGAAAGACTGTGGGATGCGTTTGCATAGAGTTCCCCATTATTACAAACTTTATTTTTACTTCAAATGTGACAACTCATTTGTTTTTTTAGACAAGGGGATATTACAGCAATACACACCCCCAAAGAAATATATGATATGTAATTACAAATTCAGGTGCTTGGGTCATAAATAATTCAATTAAAAGGATGATAAAACATTATGTTGAACAAATAATTAGATCTAACTAATGTTGATTATTCATTTTAATCACTATTTCCACACGAAAATTACACATTTAATCCCAACAACCTACGAGATTAAAAAAGAAATTTAACATAATAATAAAACAATCAGTTAATTTAACTATGTACTAGGGTGTGAACCCATCCATATAAATTTTAATTTTGAATTCATAATATATTTTTTATGTTATTGAAGTGATAAAAGTGTTTTTTAGTAAGTTTAGTGAATTGTTTTAGGTTCAAGTCTTGTGTCTTTCTTTTAATTATTATTTTTTTTATTTTTTTCCTTTTGAATGGAGAAATTGACACTTGATGCAAAAAGAAAAGGCTACTTGACAGAAGGAGAGAAGGAAATTTGTGTATTATTTTTTATTTTTTTCCTTTCCGATGGAGAGATTGACATTTGGCGCAAAAAGAAAAAGTCACTTGACAAAAAGAAAGAAGAAAATTCATAAACACCCAGTGAGGTATTCACTTTTAATAATAGTATAGATAGATATAAATAGTATAGATAAAATCATCATTTTCATATTAGAAAATACTTATTTAATTCCCGAAGTAAAGTTAACCAATATGAAAGTATTAAATTGTGTGAAATTATATTGATCAATAGAATTAAAATTAGGATTTAAAAGAGTCATTCCAAACAATTAGATTTAACTGTTACACGAGCCTTGAAATTTTCAGTTTTTTCTTTTTTTTCTTCTGGAATTTCGTATTCAGTGTAGTTCTTATTTGAAAAATCTCAAAAAGAAAAATTTGAAAATATAAATTTTATGAAAAACAGATGTTTAGAACTTAAGTTATAACATTTTAAAATTGAAATTAAAAAACATACAATGACAAAGGGTAAAGCAGTAATTAAAAAATATTGAAAGAACTTGCATCTTTATTGCTCCCAAAGTCCAAAAAAGAGTTCAAAAAAAAAAGAGTCCAAAAGCGCGTCTTAAGAACAATCACACCAATAAAGAACAATCACAGGAAGGTAGCCTATACAAAATAAAATATTATCAACAGATCATTCTGAATGAAATTTATATATAATATTTGATAATTATTTCCTATTTGTACAAATTAAATGTGGTTGACTCAATACTATGAAATTAGCCAAATTGACTAAAGCATTACAAAACAAACTTTATGTTGTAACACACCTTGTTTGCAGAGCACTATCT
Organism: Camellia sinensis; assembly: GCF_004153795.1. Taxonomy (NCBI): domain Eukaryota; kingdom Viridiplantae; phylum Streptophyta; class Magnoliopsida; order Ericales; family Theaceae; genus Camellia; species Camellia sinensis. The sequence goes on along the minus strand of NW_021024953.1, from coordinate 1,602,650 downwards.
TCAATGGCTTCTTCTCCTATCTCTCTACTCTTCCTCCTCCTCCTCTCTCTTTTGCCTTTTCTACCTATTTTTTCTGCTTCCAACATAACTCCGAGCTCATCACTGTCCACCAATGGTGACAACTCTTCATGGATTTCACCATCTGGGGATTTTGCTTTCGGATTCTACCAACTCAACAACACAAACACCTTCTTGCTTGCGATATGGTATGCCAACATACCCGACAAAACCATCGTCTAGCACACAAACACAACTAATGCACTGCAAGCAGGTTCAAAGGTTGAGCTCACTGCCAATGGCCACACACTAAATGATCCCAATGGCCAAACAATATGGACGGCACAACCTAACACCACTGCATCATATGGTATGATGCTCGACACGGGTAACTTTGTGCTTTCAGATACTAATTCTAATTATGTATGGGCAAGTTTTAGTTATCCTACAGACACCATCTTGCCAACCCAAATTTTGCGACTAGGTGGCATGTTGTGTTCTAAGTTTTCTGAAACCAACTACTCAAAAGGAAGGTTTGAGCTCCATTTCACTAATGGAGGAGATCTTGAACTCAATCTTGTCGCTTGGCCAAGCGACAAGCTTTATGCGCCTTATTACAGTAGTCGAAAGGCTAATTCCAACTCTTCTCAATCTGGGTTTCAACTGGTTTTCAATCAATCAGCCGATATTTACATTGTGAAAGTGAATGGAGGGGCTGTCCCACTCTCATAGCAGGACATCACTCAAAGCTCAAACAGCTACTATCCCACAACGTTGGATTTTGATGGTGTTTTCAGGGAATATACTTATGCGAAGACTTCTGTCAGTGGCCAGAGCTCGTCAATTGTTCAATACATCCCTGACGATATATGTATGGCACTGATAAACCCGCAAGTAGGCAGCGGGGCCTGTGGGTTCAATAGCTACTGCATAGTAAACGGTGGCACTCCTAGTTGTCACTGCCCACCCGACTATTCATTCATGGATCCAAACAACAATTTTTGGAGGCTGCAAACCAAATTTCCCTCAAGGTTGCGGAGTAGACGATGGAACGAAAAAGCCAGAAGACATGTATGGTTTGGTTCCGATTCACGGCGTGAATTGGCCATTTGGAGATTATGAGAGTTTGGAACCTTATAATCAAATGCCGTGCGAACAGTCTTGTTTGAACGATTGTTTGTGTGACGTTGCCATATTTAGCAATACAACATGTTGGAAGAAGAAACTGCTGCTGTCTAATGGGAAATTCGAGTTTGCAGTTGCTATTTTCAAAGTAAGGAAAGACAGTGTTCCACTTTCCAACTCAAAGAAAGACGAGCGAATTCTCTTGTGGAGCTCCGGGTTTGCCAACATTCTCTTACTAGTCGTAATTTCCCTAATCTTCTCCTTCTCACAAAAAGTTAATCATAATTAGTTTTTAATCAGCTTTTAACCAAAAAACTTATTATAACCATCTTCTTAAAATAGCTCAAAATCATCATTTTCACATTAGAAAATGCTTATTTAATCCCCAAGTAAAGTTTAACAGTATGAAAGTATTAAATAGTGTGAAATTATACTGATCAATGGAATTAAAATTAGGATTTAAAAGAGTCATCCCAAACAATTAGATTTAACTGTTACGCGAGCCTTGAAATTTTCAGTTTTTTCTTTTTTTTCTTCTGGAATTTCGTATTCAGTGTAGTTCTTATTTGAAAAATCTCAGCAAGAAAAATTTGAAAATATAAGGCTCCGTTTGGTAGAGCTTTGTAACTATGATTTGAGAATATGAGTTGTATTTTGAGTTTGTGTGTTTTAGAATTATGATTTGAG
>NW_021024953.1:1530643-1599303 GCF_004153795.1 Camellia sinensis | reverse complement strand
TTTTTCAATTAATTTTTATTTTTTGTTTGTCTACATTTCTCATAAAAAATAATAATAATAATCTATAGTTCATTTGAGTTTTTTTCTATTTTTAAAAAAATAAAAAATAAAAAAATTTAAGAGTATAACCATAAATTAACATGTCCACAGCAGAAGCTGATAATCAGAAGTAAGGAGTGAGTAGCTTCTCAAAATCAGCTTTTTTGAGTTAAAATAAGCTGTTAGAATCAGAAGCTGTTTGAAATAAGTTTAACCAAACAGTCCAAAATAACTTTTTCAAAGCTAAAAGTCATAAGTTGGCTCTGAAAAGCTGAAACAAACACCCCCATTAGGTTCAAGTCTTGTATCTTTCTTTTAATTTTTATTTTTAATTTTTTTTCAAGAAATTGACACTAGACGCAAAAAGAAAAGGTCAGTTGGCAAAAGGAAAGAAGGAAGTTCATGAACACTAAGTAAGGTGTTCACCTTTAATAATAGTATAGATACATATAGATAGTATAGATAAAATCATCATTTTCACATTAGAAAATGCTTATTTAATCCCCGAAGTAAAGTTTAACAGTATGAAAGTATTAAATTGTGTGAAATTATATTGATCAATGGAATTAAAATTAGGATTTAAAAGAGTCATCCCAAACAATTAGGTTAAACAGTTACGCAAGATTTTCAGTTTTTATTTTTTTATTTTTTATCTTTTGGAATTTTGTATTCAGGCCTCGTTTGGGAACAGACTAATTTAGTAACTTTTTAGCTATTTGGCTAAAATATGAGCTAAAAAAAACTAGTATGTTTGGGATAACTTTTTGACTTTTTATGAAAAAATGTGCAAAAAGTAAAGAGAAAAGAGAATCTTTGACTTTTTGGTATGAGTTGTTGATTTTTTGGTTAATTTAGTAACTTTTTAACTAAAAGAGAGGGTTCCCAAACGAGGTGTCAATGTAGTTCTTATTTGAAAAATCTCAGCAAGAAAAATTTGAAAATATAAATTTTATGAAAAACCGATGTTAAGAACTGAAGTTATAACATTTTAAAATTGAAATAAAAAAACATACAATGACCAAAAGGGTAAAACAGTAACTAAAAAATATTGAAAGAACTTGCATCCTATTGCTCCCAAAGTCCAAAAGCGCGTTATTAAAAAAAAAAAAAAAAAAAAAGAGGTCTAAAAGCGCGTCTTCATTGATAAAGAACAATCACACCAATAAAGAAAAAGGTGGCCTATACAAAATAATGTGGTTAATTAATATTTCGAAATAAAAGCAATTCCTATCTTTGAAATCTTCAAGTCTTTGCCACGGGATTGACTAATAAATACTACTCCTATAATATTTAGCCAAATTGAGTAAAAACACTACAAAATAAACCTCATGTTGTAACACAACTTGCTTGCAGTCAGTGCACCATCTTCAATGGCTTCTTCTCCTATCCCTAACCTCTTCCTCCTCCTCCTGTCTCTTTTGCCTTTTCTACCTATTTTTTCTGCTTCCAACGTAACTCTGGGCTCATCACTGTCCGCCAATGGTAACAACTCTCCATGGATTTCACCTTCTGTGGATTTTGCTTTCGGATTCTACCAACTCAACAACACAAACACCTTCTTGCTTGCAATATGGTATGCCAACATACCCGACAAAACCATCGTCTGGCACGCAAACACAACTAATCCAGTGCAAGCAGGCTCAAATGTTGAGCTTACCGCCAGTGGCCTCACACTAAATGATCCCAATGGCCAAACAATATGGACGTCACAACCTAACGGCACCGTATCATATGGTACGATGCTCGACGCGGGTAACTTTGTGCTTTCAGATACTAAATCTAATTTTGTGTGGGAAAGTTTTAGTTATCCTACAGACACCATCTTGCCAACCCAAATTTTGCCACTAGGTGGCATGTTGTATTCTAAGTTTTCTGAAACCAACTACTCAAAAGGAAGGTTTGAGCTCCATTTCACTGATGGAGGAGATCTTGAGCTCAATCCTGTCGCTTGGCCAAGCGAATTGCCTTATGCGCCTTATTACAGTAGTCGAACTGATAATTCCAACTCTTCTGAATCTGGGTTTCAACTGGTTTTCAGTCAATCAGCCGATATTTACGTCGTGAAAGGGAATGGAGGGGTTGTCCGACTCTCATGGCAGAACATCGCTCAAAACCCAAACAACTACTATCGCGCAACGTTGGATTTTGATGGCGTTTTCAGGGAATATACTTATGCGAAGACTTCTGTCAGTGGCCAGAGCTGGTCAATTGTTCGACACATCCCTGACGATATATGTATGGCACTGACAAACCCGCAAGTAGGCAGCGGTGCCTGTGGGTTCAATAGCTACTGCAGAGCAAACGGTGGCACTCCTAGTTGTCAATGCCCATTCGGGTATTCATTCATGGATCCAAACAACAATTTTGGAGGCTGCAAACCAAATTTCCCTCAAGGTTGCGGAGTAGACGACGGAACGAAAAAACCAGAAGACGTGTATGACTTGGTCGAGATTCAAGGCGTGAATTGGCCATTTGGAGATTATGAGAGTTTGGGACCTTATAATCAAACTCAGTGTGAACAGGCTTGTTTGAACGATTGTTTGTGTGATGTTGCCATATTTGGCGGTACAATATGTTGGAAAAAGAAACTACCGCTATTTAATGGGAGAATGGAAGCTGGACTAGCTATTATCAAAGTAAGGAAAGGCAGTGTTCCGCCTTCGGGAAGTTCTAGTTTTCCAATTTCCAACTCAAAGAAAGACAAGCAAATTCTCTTGTGGAGCTCCGGGTCTGTCAACGTTCTATTACTAGTCGTAATACCCCTTATGTTTTTCTCAATTCGATGGAAAAGATCAAGAAAGGCCGAACATGATTCAAGTGTTCCCGAAACAAATTTGCATCTTTTCACTTTCGAAGAGCTCAAGGAAGCGACAGAAGGGTTCAAAGATGAATTAGGGAGCGGTTCTTTCGGGATTGTTTACAAAGGTGTATTGAAATTTGGTTCAAAGAAACAAGTTGCGGTCAAGAAGTTGGACAAGTCAACACAAGAAGGAGAGAGGGAATTCAAAGCCGAAGTGAGTGCAATTGGGAAAACCCATCACAAGAATCTGGTCCAACTGCTCGGATATTGTCAAGAGGGGCCTCACAGGCTTCTAGTGTACGAGTTCATGAGCAATGGAAGTTTAGCAAATTTCCTCTTCGGCCTTCCAAGACCTGATTGGTATCAAAGGACTCAGATGGCTCTAGGGATTGCAAGAGGACTAGTTTACTTGCATGAAGACTGTAATGCCCCAATCATCCACTGCGATATAAAGCCTGAAAACATACTAATTGACCAAAATTTCACAGCACGAATTTCTGACTTTGGATTGGCAAAATCATTATTGCTCAACCAAACTCGAACTCATACTGGGATAAGGGGAACTCGAGGATACGTGGCTCCAGAATGGTTCAAGAACGTACCTGTGACGGTTAAAGTGGATGTCTACAGTTTCGGTGTCATGTTGCTAGAGATCATTTGTTGTAGAAAGATGGCAGAGTTTGGGGAAGAAGAAAAAGCAATACTCACAGATTGGGCTTATGACTGCTATATGAATGGGAGACTTGACATTTTGGTGGACAATGATCAGGCTGCCATCGAAGATAAGGTGACCCTGGGCCGGTGGATCTTGACAGCATTCTGGTGTATACAAGAGGATCCTTCAAAAAGGCCTACAATGAAGATGGTAACACAAATGTTAGAGGGATATGTTGATGTCCCAATTCCCACTAGCACTTCTTTCAGCTATTCATCTTCATGAAACATGAAGATAGGCCGATCTAGATAAGTCTCTTTTTTTAATTTTCTTTTTGTTGTTTTAGTTGATAATATGTGAAAATATTGTTCCAAGAATAATTGTAAGGGATGATATGTTTTACTTTCAGTAAACCTAATATCAGAATAAGAACTGGCAGTGGCATCATTAAATAATTAATTCAACTCCAATTCATGAGGAAAACCTTTTAGAAGAACAACAATGTTATGTATTAAGAAAAGTGTCCATACTTTAAAATGGATAGATCATATTCATTTAGAATATAACTCATACGACACCAAGTCTAAATCTAAACTATGAGTTTTGGGTACATAATTTTTTGTTAAAAGCATTACATGCCCAATTTTTTTTTTCTAGATTTAGTATTTTATGTCTGAAACAGCTAGCCCATAGATATTAAGGGATTGTTTGGCAATGGCTTTTTTAGTTGGGTTTTTGACTTTTTTGACATTTTTAGCCTGAGAGTTTTTTGTTTGTGTAGTTTTCTTGTTTGGCTTTTTTGACTTATTGGCTTTGGAATGGTAAATTTTATTTTGTCTTTTTGTGATTTTTTGACTTTTTTTTGTCTTTTTGTAATTTTTTAGCCCCAAGAGGGGAACCAAACAAGCACTAAGAAAATGCTAATGGCCACAAGAAGACTGTACATATACATTGGCGTACAAGCTTGTCATGTGATAACCTGTTACCGTGCAGGACTTGTTTCATATCATGGAGTAGTTTGATTTCTGAAAATCTGAAGCAGTTGAGTAGAATTAGGAGTGTTGAATAAGTTTTTGATTTAGTTGGAGTCTTCCTATTTTTATGGCAATTACCATTGTACGAGTTTTATTTAAGAAGTGGAACGAACAAAGAAGAATAAAGAAAGGCATCTGCTTTCGTATCTACACCTGTGTGTGTAAAACCGGAGGACTTTCGTATCTACACCTGTGTGTGTAAAACCGGAGGACTTGGGTTCCCTCAAAGCAACCCAATTTTACTTTGTTGAATTCAAAATAGGTAAAGCTAGCTTACTATATAACCTTTTGACATTTACAAAAATTCAGCTCTGTTACGTGTACAGAAATCTATCAGAAACAGACACAAAGCCTAGTTTGGGAAGACTAAATAAGTGTACTTTTTGACTTTTTTTGTATTATGTGTAGAAAAAATAGAGAGGAGATGTTTATTGATGTGACCCAAAAAAGATAAAAAGATGAAATAAGTGCACTTTTTTGACAGTAGCCAAACTTGGCCAAATTATAGATAAATATATACTGTCTAAATTGTGTTTAGTTCAGTAACGTTTCTATATTCTCTGACTTATTCAACGAACATTTTGCTTCACACAAATTATTTAGTAATATTGTAGCGTCTCCTCCCTTCCGATGTAACCAAAAAAAAAATATATATTGTAAAATTTCAAATCCAGCACTCCTTGCAAGTTCTTCCACATATTGTTTAGAATTTCATTGTTACATCAAAGCATCTTGGTCAAGCGTTTGGAGGTAGCAACTTAATTTAATGAGTTTAATTGCCTCAATAAATGATATGATAGGACCTCGAATGCTATTATTATGCTTTGTGAAGATCATGTTTGCAATATTAAATCAATCGTTGCCAACCTTTTAAGTCATTGATGACCTAACCCAATATGTTTTGTGTAAATATCAACTCAGCGAGACAGTGATAAAAATATCAAATTTATAGAGTCAACTCAGCGAGACAGTGATAAAAATATCAAATTTATAGAGAATATTTTTTGTGCAAGTCCTTGTATAGACTTGCATCAAACACAAGACCGACTTGTTTTCAAAAATTTCATGAATTTTTCTCACTGTTTCACTTATTTGATATTTCCCCATATGTTTTTGTGAATATATTTGACATTTTATTTTCTATTTTTTTTTGTTTTGTTTTGTTTTGTTTTGTTTTTTGTTTTTTTTTTTTTTTTTTTTTTTTTTTTTTTTTTTTTTTTATACAAGTAGTAGCCTTTTTTTTTTTTTCTTTTGTTTTGTTTTGTTTTGTTTTTTGTTTTTTGTTGTGTTATTATAGAAGAATAAGCACATGAGTTAGAGAAGAAAAGGCTAGCACCAACAATAGCACTTTTTTTTTTTTTTAATCATAATCGTAATTACAAATATCCTATTAATTTATCATTTTGACAAAAAATGTGATTTACAAATAAAAAATTTATACAAAATCTCATACCAAAATGATGTATCAACAGTAATCTTAAAAATATAAGTTGCATTACAGGACTTCTGTTTTCAAAGTGGTAAGATCTAAAGAATGCCACATGATTCTTAATTCAAAATTGGCCTGTTTGGGATGTTGTCTTTCTTATTTTATTTTATTTTATTTTATTTTATTTTTTGTTGCTAAAATAGCCAATCAAGATTTAAAAAAAAATTTAAAATAATAAATAAGACAAAATGTCATATCTTATCCATCAATCAATCACTCATTTTTTTCCCTCACAAGCATTTATTCAACTACAACTAAAGTAGCCAAATCATTCCAAACACAATTTTTTTTTCCATCTCATAAAATAGCTAAACAACAATGCTACATCTTTTTAATTTATTACTCTTAAATGACCCATAATGATGTGGCATTGAGGTTAGACTCTACATGATGAAATGCTTGACAAATCAAAATTTGAAGCTTGTCAGACACATCATTAGGGTAGTTTTTAGGGAAGATAAAGTGGTGTTTTGGGAAATTGATAAAAAAACTGATTTTTTTGACTTTTTTGGCAAAAAACTAGGTTGTTTTTGGTAAAAAAGTTGGCTTTTTTTGCTAAAAAAAGCTAAGAAAAGCAAAAAGTTTGGTTTTTTTGGTGTGTTCCCAAAAGAGCTCAAATTAGGTGTCTTAAATATTTTTCATAGCCAAAAAGCTAAAAAACCGACTAAAATAGCCAAGTTTCCGAACAGGCCCTTATACAATTTTTTTATTTTTATTTTTACGACATTCTTTTGAAAATAATTAAACGATAAGGGTTGTTTGATACAGTTTCTCTAAATTATTTAGCCTTTTTTTTTTAATACTATTTGATACAATTTTTAATAAGAATGTATTCATTCAAAATAATTTAAATAAAATGAAATAAAATAATAAATATTTTTAACTTTTATTTTTTAATTATTAATTATTAATTTCCAAAAAATTGCACCCGTTCATACATGGGAGAAATCCATTGCTTCGAGAACATCAATGGTGGTAACAATTTGGGAAAACTACAATACATTAGGACAGAGAAAAAAAAATTCCAAAAACATATAGGTGTAACTAATTTTGTGATGAGATACAAGTGAAATATTGTAGAGTTGCAAGTGTTGACATTTCAAACTTTTTCAATGCCAACACAACTAACACTATTTTGAAAAGTCAAAATTTTAAATAAAAAATTCAAAGTCATTATAAAAAAAATATTATTTTTTTTTATACATATTTTTTTAAAAAAATTTAAAAAAACACTTAAAAACACAATTCTCAAAACAACTCTAAAAATGTTTGGAAACTAAAATTTTAGTTTAAAAATCAAAAAATACTACACATTATCAAATTAGTTTTTCTATTTTTTTTTTATACCTCTTTTCATAAAAAAATTTAAAATTACTCAGAAAACAATTCCCAAGCGAGTTGTGAAAAGGATATTAAAAAAGAAGACTTTTTTCTCAATAAAAAATTATTTACAATATAAATAAAATTATATCTTGACAATCAAAATGGAACAATTATAGCAATCCAACACTCTGTTTCTTATAATGGAAAAGAAACAATTAGCTCAACAAGAAATTAAAGATACCCAAAAAATAAAATAAAATAAAATAAAAAAAGGTCATAATATGGAAGGGATTATTGATCCCTACACTAGACCCTTTGACCTTTCAAATAGAAATGCATGAATAGTTTTTCTTTTTTTTATTAATTAGGCAATAAATCTTTATTGCAAAACCAACAAAAGATTAGATCAAGTTAGTATAGCGGTATCATAAGATCTCTCAAAAAGAGATGAACAATCTCCATAGAAGGAAGGATCCAAGTCTCCACAGAGGAGAAAAGACTCTCACGAGGGAGGGAAACAAACCTCCACACATGAAGGATTATTACATTAACAAATTAAAATAGCAAATATAAAAAAATCAAATTCAAGTCGCCACTGAACTCATTCAAAACCTCACTGCTCTGCAGCCTTTAACTTGGAATCGGAAGACCCCACCTCTGTTGGTCAAGATAGAACATTGAGGTTGAAATGGTCGCTTAGCGTGAAACAAACGCATTATCCAATGTCGGCCTTCAGATTGTAAAAAGATCTAAAACCAGATCTTAAAATTTTGGACTCGAGAGTGGATAAGGTAAGGTGGTGATGGCTGGATTAGTGAAACAAACATCGGATTTAAATTAAGTACTAGATCTAGAGGAGGACCGAAGGGAGAAAGAGAGAGATGACAGGAGAAGGACATCGGAGAGGTGGAGGAACCACCACGATCTCTTTCTCCCCTTATAGGAAAATCTAGAAAAAAAAAACAAGAGAGTTTTAGGATTTAGGGAGAGGCACAAACATTGGATAGTGACTACGTATGGATAGTTAAAAGAAGACATGTTTGTTGCTAGTTAGACCATAAGTCTATTTTTAAATCTTTTGGACTATTAGACCCAAGTTCTAATCTCTTTGGGCCAAAAGGACACAATTTGGCCAAAAGAACACTGTATGTTGAAATCAACTTATCTATCTATCTATCTCTTGAAATCACGAAATTTGTCTATCTATTGAAATTTACCAAGCCTTTTTCCTATATGTTAAAATTAGGGATGAGCATGGTCCGGATTGGTCCTGATTGGGATAAAATCAGGACCAATCCGTTATCTACGATTCCTGAAAAATTAGAACCAATCCAATCTGTTTAAATTGTGGAACCAATCTAAACTAATCTATTTAAACACGAATTAGATCGGTTTAGGATCACAGATTCACATAATTAAATAACCAAAAAAAATGTAGAATATTTTAATTTCATAAAAATATAAACATAGCATCATATTAGTTTAACAATAGTAACATGTCTTTTCATAATAGCGACATACTATTCTAGAATTTATACCGCCACAAGAAAACTAGCTCCATCATAAGTATTTAGATCATTACAAATTAAAACTAAAAACCCACAAACAAAATCAATAAAAAAAGATACTATGCGGGTTTAAGTTTGGATTTAGTTTTTATATAGAATAAGAGAAGATACTATGCGAGAGGGTATATAATATGAACATAGCCTATTTGTATACGGTCCGGATCAGTTCCAATCCAGAATCATGGGGTTCAATTCGAAATTGATCCGTGGACTATGGATTTTTAATTTTTCAATCCGGATAACTGAACCACAGATTCAAAAAACGAATCCAAACCTATCGGATCGGATTACGGATTTCACGGATTCATTCTCAGCCCTAGTTAAAATTTACCAAACAACCTATCTGTTGAAATATGACACATGTCCACCAAACCTAATAGCCATTATTTATTGGACTAATATGACACAATTCGTTAAATTAAGGGGCAAAAGCGAGCAAATTAAAATAACATGAACCAAATTGACACATTGTGTAAACTACAGGGATCATTTACATAATTTATCCAATAAATAACACTTTGGCGACAAAAATATTGCCTCTGAAAAGTGATTTTGTTCCTAAATTTTTGTATCTAAAACTTTCATTTCTTGTAGTGTAATGCACAATTCTTTTCTAATTTTGGATGGAGAACGTTTATTTTTTTACTGAACCATTGGTATAAATGTCCTATCTAAAAATAATAATAACAAAAAAAAATCATAGATATAAACAGGAAAAATGCTTGAGATACTCAGTTTATTACTCTTAAAAATTACCCTTAATGATATCTTTGATAAGTGTCAAATTTTGATTTATCAAATATTTCATTACGTAGGGTCTAATTTCAAAAGCACATCATTAAAAATTATTTAAAAGTGATAAATTGAGAGAATGTAGCATTGTTGATAAATGGAATAGGGGTAGAAATCGCATAACGCGACAATAAGGCAGTTGTTTTTTTCACTCAAAAAATAGAATATAGGAAAATTTATAGGATTGGAACACCATTTCTGCTCAGGTCAGTGTAGTGCTATGGATCACCCTGAATTCAAACCCATTTATAAAAAATGGGCTCCAGGCCGACGATTTTGTAGTAAAGTAAGTTTGAAGCCTAAGTCAGTAGGCCCAAAAGGCAGATCAGCCTGTTACCAACCAAAAATTACACTGTTGCGTTGTTACCCCAAGCCCAGCCCACTCTTTTGGCGTGGTCCGTATAAATCGAAGTGGAGGGATTCGCTTTACAATGGCTCCAATATTATCAGGGTAAATTATCAATAATTCATATTTTTGGAAGTTATTACTTACTAAGTCATATTAATAAATTTATCAAATTCTCTTATTTTTGAGTGCTACTATTAGTACCCTATAAATTATTTTGGATCCTTCAATTTTAGCTTTTTTTATTACAATAATAATCTCGAATAATTCAAAACCTACCTACCCTCAAAACCTTGAAAACCCTTTGGTAGCAATATTCCGGTGGTAAAAGTGGCAACTATTTGACTATCTATACTTCTCCGGCAATGGCAATATTCCGGCGGTAACAGTGGCAACCCTTTGGCAGAATACAGGCACGAACATTACTTATTTGTTCGGAATGGCGTTCCCAAACAAATAAATAATGTTCGGGAATGCAGGTCCGAATATAAAAATTTCTTAACACATTGAACAGTCAAAATTGTTAATGCTTACAGAAATTTTCATTTTTTCAAGTTCAGGAATACAGACTCGAACATTACTTATTTCCGAACAAATAAGTAATGTTCGGGAATGCAAATCCAAACATGAAAATTTCTTAATACATTGAACGGTCAAAATTTTTAACGCTTGTAGACGTTTTCATTTTTTCAAGTTTGGGAATACAAAATTGAACATTACTTATTTGCTCAGGAAGGCATTCCTAAACAAATAAGTAATGTTCGGGAATGCAGGTCCGAACATAAAAATTTCTTAACACATTTAATGGTCAAAATTTTTAACACTTTCAAAAGTTATCGGAAGTAGCCGAAATCCATTATCAGGTTCAAAAGTTATTCCTTCACTGCGTAGCTTTGATAATATTGTTGTGTAGTTCTCTGCTGAACTCACAATTTTATAATATCTACCAACAAAACCAGCCAAACCAATTATTATAATTTTTTTCATGCAAAAGAAGAAATTATTATGAGAAAATTAAGAAATTATGTATATATATAGAGAGAGAGAGAAAGAGAGCATACCATCTATGACAATAATGGATGAGTCAGAAGAGGCAGTAATCACATTGACTCTTCTTCTTATTGGTGGGTTTTGTTAGGGTTTTTTGGAAGAGGGGTTTTGGGGGGGGGGTGTGGAGGGTGTGCTTCAATGGGTGGAATGTTTAAGGATAATTTTGATATTATTTAGGGGGAGAAAAGAAATTTTAAAAGTTTCAAAATTTATAAGTGGAGGTTCAAAGAAATGGGAGGTCCAAAATAATTCATGGGATACTAATAGCACCACTCTTTTAATGAATAAATTTACAGTGATAGATTTATTAGTCAGGATCTATAGATAAATAAGTCTCGTTAATAGGATTGATTGGTAAGTGTCACTTTACCATACAAGTTGTGATATTTGTGAAGTTAATTATTACAAATATCATAATGGAATTTTTTATAAGTCATAATTTTAAAAAAAAAATTAATTGTAACCAAGCACAACATAAGAAGGTGGTATAACAAAAAACTTGTGTTATAACTAACCAAAATAATATTATAATTAATATCATAATGAGTTATAACTAGCATACAATGTGTATAACCAAATCATAATTAACATTTCAATAGGTCATAACTAAAGACTAAAATGTGTGTATCATAAAAAAAAAAAATTATTTTTTATATTGTTGGTTGTATAAATATATGTTTTAAAAAAATCGAAATGTTGCTACTAGTACTCATATAATTTCTTCGGACTCTTACCAAATTCTTTGGAGACATATAATACCAAAATAAACCTTGCCCTACCAAAACTTAACCACTAGCCACCACCCCCAATCCTTCCTGACCCCGAGCAGAACAAGAAATATAGAGAATCACATGCTCAAAAAGAGAGAAAAATCACAAGAATGTGAAGAGAAAGAAATGATTCATTAAAGTAGCTGAGTGGTTGGCCACAAGAGTAGGGCTACTATTGCAATGAAAGAGCTACAATAAGAGTTAGGAAGGGCTAAGGGTGGTGATTGGATTGTGAGATCGAAAGAGGGTGGAGAAAGATTGTGAAGGAATGAGGAATGTTAGATAAGGATAAGCAGTAGAGGCCAAATCGTAACCCTACACCACCACCTCTTTCACATTTGTCCTCCACCACTGTGACCTCCCTCGTCACCTCAACCCTCTTCTACCACCACAACCATATATGTTGTTACTATCCCATTTCTTTTCTCTCTCTTTCTCTCTCTCTCTCAGTAAAGAGGCTGTAAGGAAATTAGTGGATGGTGTGACACCCCAAGTGTTTAATTAAATACCACATAAATATTTATAGCTATATATAAATATAATTATGATTGTATGTGATAATATACTATTAAATAAATAAATAAATAATAAATATAAATCTAATTTGGCATTGGATTATCAAATATGAGATTAATTAGGGATTATTATTTGGGGCCAAATTAATACAAATATGAAATTATAATACTAGTTGAGCCAAATTAGAGTTAAAGATAATAAATAAATATAGTAGTAACAAATCTTATAATAACAAATCTAGTGAGAATAAAAGTGTATGTGCTGGACGAATGAAACCACAGCCACCTGGGCTGTCTATGATTAGGGAGGGTGATTCAGCAATTCGGACCATTAATACTACCCCCAAGTTGTGTATATAAGGCTGTTAAGTGAATAGGATGAAGGAAATAGAAGAAGAAAAAAAAGAGAGCAAAGGAACAGTCGTGAGAAGGTAGGAAAAATAAGAGGGAAATAGTAAGACTCAATATCAAGGTGAGTTATATGATACCTTGAGTCACCATAATATATTTTACGTATATTTTGGCTTACCGTAATTTATTTTATACAAGTTATGTTTTGTAAATTATATTAATATTTCAATTACGTGGATTAATTTCTGAACGCTATTTGTTTAAAATGAAACCCATGAATATGTTTGTTTAAATTTTAGAAAATATTTGACTATGACCTTTTAAACAATTATGTTTTGTAAGTACCACCATGAAAGTCCCATGCCTTGGGGGACTTAAATAACCATTGGTCTCTGTTTGGCCACTTTGTGGTCCTATATTAGTCATGGATCCATTGACCTCTATTCTGACTATCACTTTTGTGACCTTTGTTCTGTTTTGTTCTGTACCGTGATTATGGTTATTTATTTACATAATTTTCGTATTTCAGTTTCTGCCACTTTGAATAATTTGTTTATTCAAATTAAATTGTGTAAATGTTGTGACTTAAGTAACTATCCCTGATTATTTTGCATTCCCTATACTCTTGGCATAATATTTCTCACTATGTTGTATGCTTATAGCTGTTACCCTTTCAGGTGACGAGATGTAAAGGAGACTCATAACCTCACGTAGTGGAATCCGCACAAGAATTTGATATTGAACCGTTATTTTGTTTTCTTTTCTTTTTTTATTTATTTGATTTTTGCTTCCTTTTATTTTTACTCAGGGCTGGTCACTGAATAATAAAATAATAAAAGCCCTATAAATATATTTTCTCTTATTAAAATAGTAAAATGAAGTAAATTTTATGTTTAATTATTTTTATTTCCTTTTGCCTCCGCCTGCACCATTTAATTTGCCACGATTAGAATAAACTAGTGAGTTACGATTCCAGCCCTAAACCCTTGGGGTTGAGTCGTGACAAATGTGGTATCAGAGCAATGGTTCAGCCAAAAAAAAAAATATATATATATATATTTAATTTGATCAAAAAGATCAAAAAATTATAAATAGAATTATAAATAAAACTATATAGTTAGATACATATAATAAAATAAAATGTCTACATAATAAAATAAATATTTACTTGCGACGTTAGTCCTTTTATGTAAAATTTCACGTTTATTATGGTGATGTAGGAATATCCGAGATTAACCTTGATGAGGCATTTTGGGATGAGCTTGGGGCCATTAATTTGGATGATATTTTAGCAGAGCACCCTGCCCCCACATCACCTGAAGGATGGAGAGATTCAGAGGATATAATTAGAAGACTGCATCCAAGCCTTGCCCAATTGATGGGTCGCCCAATCTATATACAGACTGATCTCACTGATGTCCCATACTTACGATGGAGGCAGAGCTGTGTCTATACGCGCGGACGCTTTCTTGGACCCACTCGTGTCCTCAACATTGCTCTGGGATATGACCGCCCGCACTACATCGTAGGCCCTTTACCCCTAGACTTTGTGGCAAGAAGGGAAAACGTGTACCCTGAGGACTACATTTTTACCACTGTCCCTGACTCACTGGAGATTATTAATATTCAAAATTTTGAATTTAGTAATGACTTGTCATATATCGAGACACTCGGCTGGATTGTTGATCGAGCATTTTTGGAATACATACAATCCGTCCCCATTTTCACAGTCCAGGCAGCGTGGATGTGTTTCGGTGTGGTCCGGTTAGGATAGGAATTTTTGCTTTTTATGCAACACTGCTTCTCGTGGTT
Source organism: Camellia sinensis (assembly GCF_004153795.1). NCBI lineage: Eukaryota > Viridiplantae > Streptophyta > Magnoliopsida > Ericales > Theaceae > Camellia > Camellia sinensis. The sequence goes on along the minus strand of NW_021024953.1, from coordinate 1,584,759 downwards.
GTTTGGCCCGTTTGACCCACCACTCTAGATTTGGTAGAAGAAAACCCCTTTGTGCACTAACCGTAATGTACTCTAATCCCTGTTTTTCTTTTTTTGTTTTTGTTGTACCACAACGATGAGAGACACTAACATATTTTGACTTTTGAAACAAGGATGTAATATTAATTGCAAAAATAGTAAAGTTGGTATTTTATATATATTGCACTATACATGCTTATATATATGCTACGTTATGGATGTAATGCATCGTTTATTACTTTGTAGAATGGCCAATAATGGTAACGAAAACGAGTCATCAGTCAGTGGCACTGAATCGATGGAAAGAATCATGGAAAGAGCTTCTGAATCGATGGAAAGAATAATAGAAAGAGCAGTTACTAGCTTTTTGCAAGCCTTGCAGACTAACATCAACAATGGGATGCCGGAACGGCGAGAAGAGCCGGTTACCATAAAACAGTTCCAGGATCTGAAACCCACCACATTTATCGGCGGTCCAGACCCAATGGTAGCAGACGCTTGGGTTAAAGACATGGAAAAGATTTTTCACACTTTACCCTGTACCAAAAGACAGAAAACTTTTGCCACTTTCACTTTCAAAGATAATACGGAGGAATGGTGGTTTCTCACCCTAGAGAAAGAAGAAATTGTGACTTGGGCAAGATTCTTCGAAGTATTTTATGCAAAATACTTCCCAGATTCGTTGCGGGAACAAAAGGCGTCGAAATTCATACATCTAAAGTAAGAAACCATGACAGTGACCGAATACGAGAGCAAGTTTACACAACTCGCTCGATTTACGACATATGTCATCCCCATCGAAGCTCGAAAGGCAAGAACATTCAAAGCAGGATTAGATGTTGAAATCAAAGATAGGCTTAAGGTTTTAAAACTGCCAACCTATGCGGAAGTGGTAAACCGAGCGTACATTGCAGAAAAATGGATTAAGGCCTCGCGTTCCGGGGAACCAAGCCAACAGAAACGATTTTGGGAAAGAGACAACAGGAGATCTAGTGTTGCGCCTCCCAAAAAGATAAATGCAGGCACAACCAGTTCAGGCAATCAAGGCCCTACCAACCCCTGAGGTGGCATTATTCCAACTTGTCCTACTTGTGGGAAGGTTCATTAGGGACAATGCCATTGAGACATGGGAGTATGCTTTAAATGCGATCAAGTTGGCCACTTGCTGAAGGATTGTCCAAAGCTGACCAATCCTATAGCCAACCCCTCTGGCCCAATCAGAAAACCCGCAGGACTTGGAGGAAAGAGGAAGGACCAAAAACGCCAAGGAAGGGCTTTCACCTTGGTATCTGGAAAACCAGAAGTTACCAAAAACATTGTGTCAGGTATACTTTCTATCTATGGTCATTTAGCTCACGTCCTCATTGACTCTAGGTCAACCCATTCTTTTGTTGTACCACACTTTGCTGCCAAGTTGGCATCAACACCCGAAACATTAGGATATCTATTGTCTGTGTCTTTTCCTTCTAGTAAGTTTGCATGTAGTACTGATATGTACAGATCATGTACTATATCCTTAAAAGGAAAACCTTATATGTAGACTTGATTCTTCTCCTCATTGAGAACTTTGATGTAATCTTAGGTATGGATTGGTTGGCTGCCAACCACGCCTCTATTGATTGTAAAGCTAAAAAGGTTTCCCTCAGGTTACCAAACCAACCCGAGCTTATCTTTGATGGGACTGGAGTTTCCAACCCTCCCTGTATTATATCCTCCATGACAGCCCAACGACTCTTAAGAAAGGGTTGCTGTAGTTATGTTTGTTATGTGATCAATACACAAAAAAGAGGCTCCCACCATTGATGCAATCCCCGTAGTATAAGAATTCCTGGATGTTTTTCCTGAAGATCTACCTGGTACCCCAGTTGACCGGGAAATAGAATTCACCATTAACACTCAACCAATGTCAAAAGCCTCTTATCGCATGTCAATGACAGAATTAAAAGAATTAAAGACTCAACTCCAGGAACTCCTGGACAAAGGTTTTATTCGACCTATTACCTCACCCTGGAGAGCTCCAGTATTGTTCATGAAGAAAAATGATGGCACGATGAGATTATGCATCGATTACTGGGAGCTGAACGAGGTCACCATCAAGAATTGGTACCCTCTGCCACAAATCGATGACTTGTTCGATCAACTTCAAGGCGCCCAAGTATTCTTAAAAATTGACTTGCGATCTGGCATCACCAACTAAAAGTCAAAACGAAAAGCATTGAAAAGACTGCCATCAGAACTCGTTACAGGCAGTACGAGTTTCTTGTCATGCCTTTTGGCATCATAAATGCTCTAGTAGCCTTCATGGACCTCATGGACCTCATGAACCGAGTGTTCAAACCCTATCTTGATGAGTTCATCATCTTCTTCATTGACGACATCCTCATATACTCCAAGTCACCGGAAGACCATAAGAAGCACTTGCAAACGATTCTACAAACACTACGTGATCACAAACTTTATGCCAAGTTGAAGAAATGTGAATTCTGGATAGTTAGTGTACACTTTCTCGGTCACGTCATTAACAAAGATGACATCTCGGTTGACCCCCAAAAAGTTGCAGCGATCGTGGACTAGCCACGACCTACTAATGTATCAGAAATACAAAGTTTCTTGGGTCTAGCTGGCTATTATCGACGCTTCGTGCTCAAAGATAGCATCACTCTTGACCCAGCTAACTCAGAAGAACACACCCTTTAAATGGACTGACAAACAGGAGCGTTGCTTTCAAGAATTAAAAAGTCGACTTGTGTCAGCTCCTATACTAGCATTCCCTACAGGAGCAGATGGGTTCGTAATTTATAGTGATGCCTCTTACAATGGTTTGGGTTATGTTCTTATGCAAAATGGAAAATTCATTGCTTTTGCCTCACGCCAACTAAAGACTTATGAAAAGAACTATCCAACACATGATCTGGAATTGGTTACGGTGATCTTTGCCCTCAAAATCTGGCATCATTATCTCTATGGTGCAACCTGCGAAATTTACACTGATCACAAGAGTCTTCAATATCTGTTCACACAAAAGGAACTGAATATGAGGCAACGACGGTGGCTAGAATTTATAAAAAAAACTATGATGTAGAGATTCATCACCATCCAGGCAAAGCTAACGTAGTAGCAGATGCACTGAGCTGAAACATGACTAGAAGTTTGGCATGCACTCTCATTTCCCGCAAGATCAATGGACTGCTCGCCAACATAGCCGTGGAACCTACATTGCTTGAAGAAATTGAAACACGCCAATGGGAAGATAAACTTTTAAAGAAAAAGTACGAGGAGCAAAGGAATACGCCTGATCCTGATTTCACTATAAGCAATGGGATACTAAAATTTTGGAATCGAATTTGTGTACCCGACATTCCGAAACTCAAGAAGAAGATATTAGTGGAAGCTCATAGCTCAAGGTTTGCAGTCCACCCTAGCAACACAAAGATGTACCATGATCTGAAAAAACATTACTGGTGGATAGGAATGAAAAGAGACATAGCAAGCCATGTCTCCAAATGTCTGCATTGTCAGCGTGTTAAAGTAGAACATTAGAGACCTGCGGGAATGCTGCAACCACTCCCTATTCTTGGGTGGAAATAGGAGCACATTACTATGGACTTCATGATCGGGTTACCACAGTCATTTTCGAAAAATGATGCAATATGGGTTATAGTAAACCGATTGACAAAGTTGGCGCACTTTCTGCAAATCAAAATCATGTACTCCCTTACTAAGTTTGCCACCTTATACATCAAGGAAATTATTCGTTTGCATGGCACCCCAGTTTCAATCGTGTCTGACCGAGACCCCCGCTTCATGTCTCACTTCTAGAACAAATTGCAAGAAACTTTGGGAACCGCACTGAAGTTTAACATGGCTTATCACCCACAAACTGATGGGCAATCTGAAAGAACAATCCAAACTTTGGAAAACATGTTACGTGTATGCGTGTTGGACCTCAAAGGGAACTGGGATGAGCACCTATCTTTAGTAGAATTCGCATATAACAATAGCTATCAAGCAAGCATTGGAATGGCACCATATGAAGCTTTGTATGGAAGGAGATGTTGATCACCTCTATGCTGGACAGAAGTCAAGGACAGGAAACTGTTAGGCCCCAAGATCATGCAAATCACAAGTGATAAAATCCAACTTATCTAGTAGCGAATTCGCACTGTCTAGAGCCACCAGAAAAGTTATGCAGATACACGGAGACGGGACTTGGAATTTCAAGTAATCTTACCAACAAGAGGAGTTATCCAATTTGGAAAGCGAGGAAAGTTAAACCCATGTTACATTGGGCCATTTGAGATACTGGAAAGGATTGGCCCTGTAGCATATCGCCTTGCACTACCACCTAAACTATCCAATGTCCACAATGTGTTTCACGTATCAATGCTTCAACGGTATATTTGAGATCCAGAACATATTGTTGATTATGAGGACCTGGAAGTTCAAGAGGACCTCTTTTATGAAGAGCAACCAATGCAGATTCTCGATCTTCGTGATCAAGTTCTTCGAGACAAGACCATAACGTTGGTTAAAGTCTTATGACAAAATCATCGTATTGAAGAAGCGACGTGGAAAATAGAAAGTTAAATGCGAGCCAAATACCCACACCTCTTCGAAAATTAAGGTACGTCAAGTTTGGGGACAAACTTCCATTTAGGAGGGGAGAAATGTGACACCCTAAGTGTTTAATTAAATACCACATAAATATTTATAGCTATATATAAATATAATTATGATTGTATGTGATGATATATTATTAAATAAATAAATAATAAATAAATATAAATCTAATTTGGCATTGGGTTATCAAATATGGGATTAATTAGGGATTATTAATTGGGGCCAAATTACTACAAATATGGAATAATAATATTAGTTGGGCCAAATTAGAGTTAAAGATAATACATACATAAATAAATATAATAGTAACAAATCTCATAATAACAAATCTGATAACAAGAAATCTAATAATAATAATAACAAATCTAGTGAGAATAAAAGTGTGTGTGCTGGACAAATGAAACCGCAGCCACCTAGGCTATCTACAATTAGGGAGGGTGATTCAGCAATTCGGACCATTAATATTACCCCCAGGTTGTGTATATAAAGGGATGGGTGTGTCTGTTAAGTGAATAGGATGAAGGAAATAGAAGGGAAAAAAAAAAAAAAAAGAGCAAAAGAACAGCTGTGAGAAGGTAAGAAAAATAGGAGGGAAATAGTAAGACTCAATATCAAGGTGAGTTATATTATACCTTGAGTCACCATAATATATTTTACGTATGTTTTAACTTACCATAATTTATTTTATACAAGTTATATTTTGTAAATTATATTAATATTTCAATTACGTTGATTAATTTCTGAACTCTATTTGTTTAAAATGAAACCCATGGATATGTTTGTTTAAATTTTAGAAAATGTTTGACTATGACCTTATAAACAATTATGTTTTGTAAGTACCACCATGGAAGTCCCATGCCTTGCGAGACTTAAATAACCATTGGCCTCTGTTTGGCCACTTTGTAGTCCTCTGTTTGTCATGGATCAATTGGCCTCTGTTCTGACTGTCACTTATGTGACCTCTGTTCTGTTCTGTACCGTGGTTATGGTTATTTATTTACATAATTTTCGTATTTCAATTTCTGCCACTTTGAATAATTTGTTTATTCAAATTAAGTTGTGTAAATGTTTTAACTTAACTAACTATCACTGGTTATTTTGCATTCCCTATACTCTTGGCATAATATTTCTCATTCTGCTGTATGCTTATAGCTGTTACCCTTTTAGGTGGCGAGATATAAGGGAGACCCATAACCTCACGTAGTGGAACCCGCACGAGAATTTGATGTTGAACCACTATTTTGTTTTTCTTTTCTTTTCTTTTTTATTTATTTTATTTTTGCTTCCTTTTGTTTTTATTCAAGGTCGGTCACTGAATAATAAAATAATAAAAGCCCTATAAATGTATTTTCTCTTATTAAAATAGTAAAATGAAGTAAATTTTCTGTTTAATTATTTTTATTTCCTTTTGCCTCTGCATGCGCCATTTAATTTGCCACGATTAGAATAAAGTAGTGAGTTACGATTCTAGCCCTAAGCCCCTGGGGTTGGGTCGTGATAGATGGAGGAGATAAAATAGAGGGTTAGTAGGAAAATGAGACGACACTTCAAGAAATTAAGGTTTTAGAGACAAATTTTTAGGGACGAAAATAATTTTTTGGCAAAAATTATACTTTTATAGACAAAATTAAAAAAAATATATATATATATATATATTTAATTATGTTATTACATTTTTTAGACAAGTCTATTTGGTTGCAAAAGGGTTAATGATTTTTTGCCTACAATTTTAGTTGGTCCCCAATAAACTCAACTTATACATTATTTTCATTCTTTGAACTTCAATAGTCGGGATTCATTTTTTGAAGAATGGCTCTCTCTCTCTCTCAATCGATCGATCGATCGATCTATCGAATCCCTAATTTCCTTCTCCATTGAATCTGTGGTTTGTTGATTTCGATCCCTAATCTGATCTCAGAGACTCCTGATCTACACCTCTAATCGATGGATTGTTGATTTCAACCCTAAGGAATCTCATAGTGTCTCTCTTGACAGCGATTTTAGTATCCAAGTTTGTTCGATTAATCGATTTCAGTCTCATTGACTTGGTTTTCGATTTGTTGTTTGCATTTGTTCTTCGAAAATGCTTGTTTATCAATTAATATTTGTGTTGATTATGTAGTATCAACAACGGCCTCTTCAACATCGACTCTATCTTCGAGGAACAACACCAATGGCAACAAGAGCAAGAACGCTGTAGCATCATCTATATCTCTTTGTCAGAAAACACTAAGTCCTGTTAGAATTTACCTCCACCTACCACATCCACTACCACTCACTCCACCTACCACCTCCACTATCACCTACACCTACTACCATCTTCTCTTCTATATATAGGAGTTATATAGGAGTTGTAATATATCAATTAGATATCTATCAATAATATACATCAATTATTTAACAAGTCCGACCTTGGAACTGAAGGAATTGGCCTCTTCGCTCTTGGACTTCACCAAGCGCCATCTCGATCGCTTGTATATGGAGATCCTCAAGGACCTTGAGCCTCTCTCTCTCTCTCTCTCTCGTCTTCATAAATGATTAAAGGTATCTGTCTCTCTCTCTCTCTAAAATTTTATTGTGATGTGCTATAATTGCTTGACCGAAATTTCACCATAGAACTACAGGTTGAGTTCTGATTTTTTTGTCTCTGTCTCTGTGTGAGCACGCACAAGTGGGTGCTCCTCTGCATTGTTATTATTATTATTTGTAATCTTAAGTTCATTTCCAGAAAGAAAAAATAATTGCAAAATGAGAGGTTGAAACGTTAGGTTCGTTATATGTAATGACGTGATAGTCTGGATTTGATGTACTATGACTAGTTTAGAAATTTTATGAGATGGCCATAATTGTCATTGAAATTATGAGATTGTTGTCTATTACAATGATATAAGATTTTATATTATCGTAATTAATAGGTTTTGCGTCAGGTGACCTCTCTTAGGGAGTGGATCTCTTAGGGAGTGTATTTGTAATTTAACCCCAAAAAAAGAAATGGAACACTTGGTATGCAGCAAGTCCAAACAGAGCGATTGAAGAAGAGAGCAACAGAGAGCATAATAAGCAGCCACCAAATCAACCAACAAGTGAATCCAATGCCTGAGTTGTATTAATCAACTACCTACCTACCTCAATGAGTCAAAAGATAAATCAGCTAATTTTTAACTCTTAAGCCATAAATAATTAGATTTCTATCCTATCCTATCATATCCCTATTTGCTTTTGTATTGAAGCATGCACCTGTATAAGATCAGAGTGCCTGCATTAGCAGCTAAAACATTGAGAAAGAGAGAAAAAATGAATGGCCTACTCTTTCTCTTGGTCTAGTTTCTTTTTGTTCGTTTCACTTTTACTTGGCTTCTCATTTCCAGATTGGGTTAACAATAGTTGTAGCAGGTCCCAAAATGCTAGTTTTTGCACCACAACTTTGAGGCCTAACCAAAATGCTAAGTTAACAATATTAGAACCCTAAAATTTTATGCAGTTAAATAGTCTACTAGGATCCTTTTAATTTTTGTGCAGTTAGATCCACTTTGATCCAGATCTGTGGTACGTAATGTTAAATCCACATCCATTCAAACGGATCCTAAGAATTTCAACTCTTTCTATCTCTCTGCAATTTTTGTAATTTCTAAGTTGGATGGCTATTTGACACAATAAATAATAAACAAATAAAATTTATTCATGTATGATATGACTACTACTTGTGACAATTTGGGATGAAGTTGCTAAGCACTAATGATGCATCTTCAGAATTAGATGTTTTTGGTGGCATCTCAATCAACTTGATTAATGTGAATTGTGTAATAAATGGGCCAAAGGCCGTTGGATATGAATGATTGGGCCAAAGGTCGTTTGATATGAATAAATGGGCCAAAGGCCATTGGATATGAATGATTGGGCCAAAGGCCGTTTGATATAAATAAATGGGCCAAAGGCCGTTGGATATGAACGATTGGGCCATAATGTCAGAAAGCAAGGCATTTTGAAGGTGGGTTTCGCGACGATATCTTAGAGAGAGTGAATGTTCTCAAGCTGGAAACCTATATTGGGGTGCTCGACCGGGCCATAATGTCAGAAGCTAACATAGCCAGACAGGCCAAAACAATAACTGACTGGAAAGGTAGTAAAAGACAAGGCTTCTTTTCAAAGAGGAAATTTTCAAAGAAGTAGAATACGGGCTCCTCAAGTACTTCGAATTTTTCCCGAGATACATCTCCAATGTGCAATATTTGTAATAAAAGGCATCTTGGAGTTTGTTACCGTGTGTCAGGAGCTTGTTTTAAATGTGGTAAAACGGGGCATATGGCCAGAGATTGTAATCAGAACAGTGGAAAATTAGCTGCTAGCTTCACTGCATCAATCCCAAAATCAGGAAATACTACGAGATCTACTACCACTGGAGATACCGTGAGGCAAGGGAGAGTTTTTGCGCTTGTTCCAGGCGATACACGGAATGTTGAAGCTGTTGTCTCAGGTACTATCTCTATATGTAATCAGGATACTTTTGTACTAATAAACTTTGGATCAACGCACTCTTTCGTAACTTGTGCATTTGCATCTAGACTGAGTAGACCTCTAGAATCATTACCATACTTGTTGTGTGTATCTGCTCCATCCGAGGAATCTATGTTGTGTGAATTAGTATATCGATTTTGTAACATGCGTATTGGGAATGCTATTCTGTATGCGGATTTGTTGCCCCGGAATTTTAGACATTTTGATATAATTCTAGGTATGGATTGGTTAACTGAATATTGTGCCACCATTGATTGTGTAACAAAACGGGTTGTGTTTAAACCACGGGAACATGAAGAAATTGTGTTTGTGGGTAACGGGGTAGTGCCTCCACCTTATTTGATATCTGCCATGAAAGCATGTAAATTGATCAGGAAAGGGTGCCAGGGTTATTTGTGTTGTGTGTTATCTGAACAATCTGAGAATGTTGGATTGAACAGTATCCCTATTGTTAGTGAGTTTCCAGATGTGTTCCCAAATGAATTACCAGGTGAGTTAGTGGACAGGGAGATAGAGTTTACTATTGAAGTTGTGCTAGGCACTCAGCCTATTTCTAAGACTCCCTACAGAATGGCTACTGCTGAAATGAAAGAATTGAAGGAACAGCCGGAAGACTTACTTGATAAAGGGTTTATTTGACCCAGTACTTCACCATGGGGTACACCGGTGTCATTTGTGAAAAAGAATGACGAAACCTTACGCTTGTGTATTGACTATTGAGAACTAAATAAGGTAACCATAAAGAATAAATATCCTTTACCTCGTATTGACAACCTGTTTAACCAGTTGCAGGGATCACAAGTGTTTTCCAAAATTGATTTGAGATCCGGGTATCACCAGTTAAAAGTGAAAGCAGAAGATGTTGAGAAAACTGTTTTTCGAACAAGGTATGGCCATTATGAATTTCTTGTTATGCCATTTGGGGCGACTAATGCTCCCGCGGCATTTATGGACCTAATGAACCGAATTTTTAAGATTTACCTTGATGAATTTGTTTTGGTTTTTATTGATGATATTTTGATATACTTAAAGAACAGACTTGAACATGAACAACATCTGAGGACTGTGTTACAAAAACTTAGAGGAAAGAAATTATTTGCCAAACTAAAGAAATGTGAATTTTGGTTGGATGAAGTTATCTTCTTAGGGCATGCTATCAACAAGGATGGAATTTCAGTGGACCCGCAAAAAGTAGAGGCAATTGTGAATTGGCCTACACCGACAAATGTAACAGAGGTCCGCAGTTTCATGGGCTTAGTTGGGTACTATAGGAGGTTTGTGAAGGACTTTTCAAAAATAGATGTGCCTCTTACCCAACTGACACGCAAAGGGCAACCGTTTGAATGGAATGATGAAAGAGAATCTGCCTTTCAGGAACTAAAGACAAGACTGACCACTGCACCAGTTTTGACACTACCATCAGGTACGGTAAACTTTGTGATTTTCAGTGATGCATCTTATAAAGGCTTGGGTTGTATATTAATGCAGAATGGAAGGGTGATTGCCTACGCCTCTCGATAGTTAAGGCCACATGAAAAGAACTACCCAACACATGACTTAGAATTGGCTGCAATCGTATTTGCTTTAAAAATCTGGCAGCATTTTTTGTATGGGGCAAAATGCGAAGTCTACACAGATCATAAAAGTCTGAAGTACTTCTTTACACAGAAAAAGTTAAATATGCGACAGAGAAGATAGCTCGAATTGATAAAAGACTATGACCTTGAGATTCAATATCACCCTAGGAAAGCCAATATAGTTGCTGACGCCTTAAGCAGAAAATCGATGAGGAGTTTGGCTTGTTTACTCACAGAACAGAAAGAGATTTTGCAAGATTTTTGAGAAATCCGAGATTGAAGTGTTATTGTGTGAACAGGGTGATTGATAGTTGCCATTTCAGCCGAACCGGCAATCATTGACGAGGTTAAACTGAAACAGAAGGAGGATAAATTCCTTAAAAAGATAGTTGATGAATGTGAAATGAATCCGAGACCGGAATATAGTGTGGTAAATGAGGTGCTAAAATTCCAAGACAGATTGTGTGTTTCTAACATTCCCGAGTTAAAGAAGAGAATTCTAGATGAAGCCCATAAGTCAGTGTTTGTCATGCATCCGGGTAATAACAAAATGTATCGAGATTTGAAACAAAGCTACTTGTGGCCCAAAATGAAGAAAGAAATTGCAAAATATGTGTCCAAGTGCCTTTAGTGTCAGCAAGTTAAAGATGAACATCAAAAATCGGGTGGTCTACTACAACCTTTTCCTGTTCTCGAATAGAAATGGGAGCATGTGACTATGGACTTTGTTGTTGGTCTACCTCGCACTCCCCGAGATATGGACTCTATTTGGGTTGTAATTGATAGACTGACTGAATCTGCACATTTTCTGCCCGTTAAAACTACATTTGATGCATATAGATTGGCTACTATATATGTCGATGAGATTGTTCATTTACATGGAGTTCCGGTATCCATTGTCTCGGATAGGGATCCGAAATTTGTGTCTAGATTGTGGAAAAGCCTACAAGGAGCTATGGGAACAAAATTGAGATTCAGTACCGCGTTCCATCCACAAACCAACAGGTAATCAGAACGGACAATACAGACTTTGAAAGATATGCTAAGAATGTGTGCCTTGGATTTTCAAGGGAGTTGGGAAGATTATTTGCCACTAGCAAAATTTGTGACAATAACAGCTTCCACTCCAGCATTAGTATGGCACCATACGAGGCTTTGTATGGTAGAAGGTGTAGATCACCAATTTGTCGGACAGAAGTCGGGGATAGGGCCTTGCTTGGGCCTGAAATTGTGTAAGACACTTCTGAAAAGATCAAAACTATTCAGCAAAGGCTCAAGACAGCCCAGAGTCGGCAAAAGAATTATGCAGATGTTCGAAAAAGACCTCTTGAGTATGAGGTTGGTGACCATGTGTTTATCTGCGTGACTCCGATGAAGGGCCAAGTAAGATTCGGTAAGAAAGGAAAATTGTCGCCCCGGTATTTTGGGTCATTTCAAATTCTAGAAAGACTCGGTCCAGTTGCCTATCGAGTCGCTTTGCCACCGGGGTTTGAACAAATGCACAATGTGTTCCATGTGTCGATGCTAAGGGGTTATCTTCGAGATCCGCTTCATGTGATTGATTATCACCGAATAACTCTTGATGAGAATATGGAATATGCAGAATGGCCGGAATGAATCATCGACCAGCAAGTGAAACAATTGAGAAGCAAGTCCATTCCGATGGTGAAAGTAGAATGGAAAGAACACTATGGGATGGACGCTACATGGGAAAAAGAGGATGAAATGCGACTACGCTATCCACACTTGTTTCCCGACAAAGGTAAGATAAGTTTGGAGGACCAAACTTCCTAGATGAGGGAAGACTGGGATAACCATGTTCCGTATTATGCTAATTGATCTTAATTATGATTGTGATTATGTGTTTGATATGATCTTGAGTGTTAATTATGTGATTATATGTGTTTTTGAATTTCTATCTGTTCACCGTAGGAAAATCTGTTCAACTTACTATTATGAACTGAAAATTGAAAGCCTTATTGGCCACAGAAACCAAAATTGACTTCGCCATTGTGATTGGCGTAATTTTTAGAGCCTACGGTGAAATTTAATTGAAAATTGATTTGGAACGAAATAATTAGATTCAAAACGATTAATTAAACTCTATTATTTAACCTTAATCAATTTGATAAAGTGGGCCTATATAAGGGCCCTATTACACTTAAACTCTTCATTTTGTGAACTCAAAAATCCGGTTATACACTCTAGAGAGAGAGAGAGGGCCGGTTCTAGAGAGAGGAAGAGGGAGGATTGTGTATTTTGCCTCAAAACTTGTGAATTTGGAAGCTACACTCAAGGTTTAGTTACAATTGTGGAGATTGGAGCTCTTAGGTGAGTAAATTCATGGATTTTAGTTTGTAATTTTGTGAATTCAAAGTTGAATGGTGATCAAGAACATGAATTGAATTGATTATGATGAAATTGAAGTTGGCATGAACATGCATGAAGGGAATTGTCATGAATTTGCGTAATCTAACATGTAGCATGATAATTATGAGAAATTGAAAGTTGAATCATACATGCAAGCATGGTTTTTGTTGAGTTTCATGAGGATAAACATCACTTGTGTCATTTGAGTTGGTATTGGGGTCTATATTGTACATGCATGAATGATCCATAGAGAGATATGGAGTTTGTATAAGTTAGAATGTGTGGGTTTTGATCATACAAGAGAAATGTTGATTAATTTGAGAATTTGAACTTGATTTTGAACAATTTGCCTCATGTTGTTTATATCCTTATGATATATAATGTGTTTCCACGTTTTTGAACCAAAAACATGAGTTTTGGGCCTTTGAATGTCAAGTTTGAGCTTCAAGAACAATTCTGGAAATTCCAGAATTTGGCATGTCCGCTTGAGCAGGGGAATTGCCGCTCGAGCGTGAATTGTTAGTTACCAGAACTTTTGCAGACATGGATGTCCACTCGAGCGTAAGTCACATTGTTTCGACTCTCAACTCGAGCGTCTAGGGTTACGCCCGAGCATAAATATGAAGTAACCAGTACGTTTGCAGACAAAAGGGGTCTGCTTGAGCGGCGAAATCTGTGCTCGAGCAGGGAGCCCTGTTTCAGAAATTTTGAAAAAAATGGTTTCATGTTTCGTTTTCCGTTCTCTTTCATTCCTAAGCACTCTTAGGCATGCATTGGGCATTGTGAATGGATTAAGAAGATATAAAAAAGGCCTAAGAAGAATATATGAATTTCGAACGGATTGAATTGTTTATGACCCATTGTGTCTATGAAATGTGTAGGATCGAGCACAAACGCAAATCATCCAGCGGATCACTGTGAGTAATATCTTAGTAAAGATATTTGAAATATGCTATTTGTCCAATTGCTTACTCTTATTTGAACTTCGTAAGTTTGTTAATTCGAATTATGGACAAATGTTCGTTATGCCGAATGATTGGGCCAAAGGCCCTTTGATATGAATAAATGGGCCAAAGGCCGTTGGATATGAATGATTGGGCCAAAGGCCATTTGATATAAATAAATGGGCCAAAGGCCGTTGGATATGAACAATTGGGCCAAAGGCCGTTGGACATAAATGATTTGGCCAAAGGTCGTCGGATATTAATAATTTGGGCCAAAGGCCGTTGGATGTTAATGATTTGGGCCAAAGGCCGTTAGATATTAATGATTGGGCCAAAGGCCGTCGGACATGAATGAATAAGGCCCAAGGCCGTTTTATATGTCTGAATCTGTAGTCACTCGATGCAGTGGATGAAAACATAAATTGGGCCTAAGGCCGTCTGATGTATTTGTTTCGAATTCCATTCATGTACCTTCTTTAATTGATATTATTCGTTGGGCTTTCGCTCACTCTCATTCATGTGTCTGTAGGTGAGCCAAGAGATGTCCAAACCCAGCCTTAGTGAAGTATGCGAGAGACAATCGGGTTTTGAGAAGTCAACCCATACGTCTCACGCATGAGACTTGTTTTCGCCCTTTTGTTCTATTATTACATTTTTGCTATGTTGGCGAGAACTTTGGATCACCTTTGTATATAAGTTTTTGGTTGGCTGACTATGACCTGAATGATCCTGTTGTGTAAAGCTTATGTGTTAGCCTCCTTTGTGTGAGTTATTATAGAATACTTTTTGAATGATTTTGTTATGCCATGTAAGCACAGCTCTATGGACAAAGTTTTAAATTGCTTCCGTTTTGGCCCCTTTCCTCTGTTGAAATGCGTTTCATTTGGTCTGAGGCCGTAAGCAATCTCATGATTACTGGCTGGTTATGTCTTTAACCCTTAGGGGCGGATTCGGGTCATGACAGAGTGGTATCAAAGCACGAGTTAATAACTCGCACACTTATCCAAATGAGCAATTATCATCTAGAAAATATCTCGGATGCATTCATATGATAAATATGAATCTGAAAGCATCAAGAATGTGCTTAAATGCTTCAAGATGAGTGATTATATGATATATGTTTGTGATTTATTTGCATTACAAATTATTTGAATATGCATGTTTTTTGGTATACGCATACTTGTGAACCTTTTGTATAAAGAATGGATAGGATGGAAAGATTAATTCAGGAAATGGCAGAAACATTCGAAGAATGATGCAATATGGGTTATAGTAGACCGATTGACGAAGTCGGCGTATTTTCTACCAATTAAAATCATGTACTCCCTTAATAAGTTTGCCACCTTGTACATCAAGGAAGTTATTCGTTTGCATGGCACCCTAGTTTCAATCGTGCCTGACCGAGACCCCCACTTCGTGTCTCACTTCTGGAACAAATTACAGGAGGCTTTAGGAACCACATTGAAGTTTAGCATTACTTATCACCCACAAATTGATGGGCAATCCGAAAGAACAATCCAGATGTTAGAAGACATGTTACATGTATGCGTATTGGACCTTAAAGGTAACTGGGATGAGCACCTACCTTTAGTGGAATTCGCCTATAACAACAGCTACCAAGCAAGCATTGGAATGGCACCGTACGAAGCTCTGTATGGAAGGAAATGTCAATCACCTCTGTGTTGGACGGAAGTCGGGGACAGGAAACTGTTAGGCCCCGAGATTGTGCAAGTCACAAGTGAGAAAATCTAACTCATCTAACAACGAATTCGCACTGCTCAAAGCCACCAGAAAAGTTATGCAGATACACGGAGACGGGACTTGAAATTTTAAGTAATCTCACCAACAAGAGGATTTATCCGATTTGGAAAGCGAGGAAAGTTAAACCCATGTTACATTGGGCCATTTGAGATACTGGAAATGATTGGCCCTATAGCATATCGCCTTGCACTACCACCTGAACTATCCAATGTCCACAATGTGTTTTACGTTTCAATGCTTCAACGGTATATTCGAGATCTAGAACATATTGTTGATTATGAGGACCTAGAAGTTCAAGAGGACCTTTTTTATGAAGAGCAACCAATGCAGATTCTCGATCGTCGTGATCAAGTTCTTCGAAACAAGACCATAATGTTGGTTAAAGTCTTATGACGAAATCATCGTATCGAAGAACGACGTGGGAAATGGAAAGTTAAATGCGAGCCAAATACCCACACCTCTTCGAAAATTAAGGTATGTCAAGTTTGGGGACAAACTTCCATTTAGGAGGGGATAAATGTGACACCCTAAGTGTTTAATTAAATACCACATAAATATTTATAGCTATATATAAATATAATTATGATTGTATGTGATGATATATTATTAAATAAATAAATAATAAATAAATATAAATCTAATTTGGCATTGGGTTATCAAATATAGGATTAATTAGGGATTACTATTTGGGGCCAAATTAATACAAATATGGAATTATAATACTAATTGGGCCAAATTAGAGTTAAAGATAATAAATAAATATAATAGTAACAAATCTCATAATAACAAATCTGATAACAAGAAATCTAATAATAATAATAACAAATCTAGTGAGAATAAAAGTGTGTGCGCTGGACAAATGAAACCACAGCCACCTGGGCTGTCTACAATTAGGGAGGGTGATTCAGCAATTCGGACCATTAATATTACCCCCAGGTTGTGTATGTAAAACTGTTAAGTGAATAGGATGAAGGAAATAGAAGGGGGGAAAAAAAAAAAAGAGCAAAGAAACAGCCGTGAGAAGGTAGGAAAAATTTGAGGGAAATAGTAAGACTCAATATCAAGGTGAGTTGTATTATACCTTGAGTCACCATAATATATTTTACGTATGTTTTAACTTACCATAATTTATTTTATACAAGTTATGTTTTGTAAATTATATTAATATTTCAATTACGTTGATTAATTTCTGAACTCTATTTGTTTAAAATGAAACCCATGGATATGTTTGTTTAAATTTTAGAAAATGTTTGACTATGACCTTATAAACAATTATGTTTTGTAAGTACCACCACGGAAGTCCCATGCCTTGGGAGACTTAAATAACCATTGGCCTCTGTTTGGCCACTTTGTAGTCCTCTGTTTGTCATGGATCAATTGACCTCTATTCTGACTGTCACTTATGTGACATTTGTTCTGTTCTGTTCTGTACCGTTGTTATGGTTATTTATTTACATAATTTTCGTATTTCAATTTCTGCCACTTTGAATAATTTTTTTATTCAAATTAAGTTGTGTAAATGTTTTAACTTAACTAACTATCACTGGTTATTTTGCATTCCCTATACTCTTGGCATAATATTTCTCATTCTGCTGTATACTTATAGTTGTTACCTTTTAGGTGACGAGATGTAAGGGAGACCCATAACCTCACGTAGTGGAACTCGCACGAGAATTTGATGTTGAACCACTATTTTGTTTTTCTTTCTTTTTTATTTATTTTATTTTTGCTTCCTTTTGTTTTTATTCAAGGCCGGTCACTGAATAATAAAATAATAAAAGCCCTATAAATGTATTTTCTCTTATTAAAATAGTAAAATGAAGTAAAATTTTTGTTTAATTATTTTTATTTCCTTTTGCCTCCGCCTGCGCCATTTAATTTGCCACGATTAGAATAAAGTAGTGAGTTACGATTCTAGTCCTAAGCCCCTGGGGTTGGGTCGTGATAGATGGAGGAGATAAAATAGAGGGTTAGTAGGAAAATGAGACGACACTTCAAGAAATTAAGGTTTTAGAGACAAATTTTTAAGGACAAAAATAATTTGTTGGCAAAAATTATACTTTTAAAGACAAAATTAATATATATATATATATATATTTAATTATGTTATTACATTTTTTAGACAAGTCTATTTGGTTGCAAAAGGGTTAATGATTTTTTGCCTACAATTTTAGTTGGTCCCTAATAAACTCAACTCATATATTATTTTCATTCGTTGAACTTCAATAGTCAGGATTCATTCTTTGAAGAATGGCTCTCTCTCTCTCTCTTTGTCTCTCTCTCGAATCCCTAATTTCCTTCTCCATAGAATCTGTGGTTTTTTATTTCGATCCCTAATCTAATCTCAAAGACTCCTAATTTGCCCTTTTAATCAGTGGTTTGGTGATTTCGTCCCCAAGAAGTCTCATAGTGTCTCTCTTGACAACGATTTCAGTAACCAAGTTTGATCGATTAATCGATTTCAGTCTCATTGATTTAGTTTTCGATCTGTTGTTTGCATTTGTTCTTTGAAATTGCTTGTTTATCAGTGTAATGTTTTTGTTAATTATGTAGTATCAACAACGGCCTCTTTAACACTGACTCTATCTGTGATAACCCTGTTCCGTATTATGCTAATTGATCTTAATTATGATTGTGCTTATGTGTTTGATATGATCTTGAGTGTTAATTATGTGATTATATGTGTTTTTGAATTTCTATCTGTTCACCGTAGGAAAATCTGTTCAACTTACAGTTATGAGCTGAAAATTGAAGGCCTTATCGGCTACAGAAACCAAAATTGACTACGCCATTGTGCTTGGCGTAATTTTTGGAGCCAATGGTGAAATTTAATTGAAAACTGATTTGGAATGAAATAATTAGATTCAAAACGATTAATTAAACTCTATTATTTAACCTTAATCAATTTGATTAAGAGAGCCTATATAAGGGCCTTATTACACTTAAACTCTTCATTTTGTGAACTCAAAAATCCGGTTATACACTCTAGAGAAAGAGAGGGTCGGTTCTAGAGAGAGGAAGAGGGAGGATTGTGTATTTTGGCTCAAAGCTTGTGAATTTGGAAGCTACACTCAAGATTTAGTTACAATTATGGAGATTGGAGCTCTTAGGTGAGTAAATTCATGGATTTTAGTTTGT
Source organism: Camellia sinensis (assembly GCF_004153795.1). NCBI lineage: Eukaryota > Viridiplantae > Streptophyta > Magnoliopsida > Ericales > Theaceae > Camellia > Camellia sinensis. The sequence continues at coordinate 1,565,816 of NW_021024953.1, read as the reverse complement.
AATTTTGTGAATTCAAAGTTGAATGGTGATCAAGAACATGAATTGAATTGATTATGATGAAATTGAAGTTGGCATGAACATGCATGAAGGGAATTGCCATGAATTTGCATAATCTAACATGTAGCATGATAATTATGAGAAATTGAGAGTTGAATCATACATGCAAGCATGGTTTCTGTTGAGTTTCATGAGAATAAACATCATTTGTGTCATTTGAGTTGGAATTGGGGTCTATATTGTACATGCATGAATGATCCATAGAGAGATATGGAGTTTGTATAAGCTAGAATGCATGGGTTTTGATCATACAAGAGAAATGTTAATTAATTTGAGAATTTGAACTTGATTTTGAACAATTTGCCTCATGTTGTTTATATCCTTATGATATATAATGTGTTTCCACGTTTTTGAACAAAAAACATAAGTTTTGGGCTTTTGAATGTCAAGTTTGAGCTTCAAAAACAATTTTGGAAATTCCAGAATTTGGCATGTTCGCTCGAGTGAGGAAGGGCCGCTCGAGCGTGAATTATTAGTTACCAGAATTTTTGCAGACATGGATGTCCGCTCGAGCGAGAAAAGTCACGCTCGAGCGTAAGGCACATCGTTTCGACTCTCAGCTCGAGCATCCAGGGTCACGCTCGAGCGTAAATATGAAGTAACCAGTACTTTTGCAGACAAAAAGGGTCCGCTCAAGCGGCGAAATCTACGCTCGAGCGAGGAGCCCTATTTCAGAAATTTTGAAAAAAATGGTTTTATGTTTCGTTTTCCATTCTCTTTCATTCCTAAGCACTCTTAGGCATATATTGGGCATTGTGAATGGATTAAGAAGATATGAAAAAGGCCTAAGAAGAATATATGAATTTCGAACGGATTTAATTGTTTGTGACCCATTGTGTCTATGAAATGTGTAGAATCGAGCACAAGGGCAAATCATCCAGCGGGTCACTGTGAAATATCTTAGTAAAGATATTTGAAATATGCTATTTTTCCAATTGCTTACTCTTATTTGAACTTCGTAAGTTTGTTAATTCGAATTATGGACAAATGTTCGTTATGCCGAATGATTGGGCCAAATGTCATTTGATATGAATAAATGGGCCAAAGGCCGTTGGATATGAATGATTGGGCCAAAGGTCGTTTGATATGAATAAATGGGCCAAAGGCCATTGGATATGAATAATTAGGCCAAAGGCCGTTTGATATAAATAAATGGGCCAAAGGTCGTTGGATATGGACGATTGGGCCATAATGACAGAAAGCAAGGCATTTTGAAGTTGGACTTCGCAACGATATCTTAGAGAGAGTGAATGTTCTCAAGCTGGAAACCTATATTTGGGTGCTCGACCGGGCCATAATGTCAGAAGCTAACATAGCCAGATAGGCCAAAACAACAACTGACTGGAAAGGTAGTAAAAGACAAGGCTTCTTTTCAAAGAGGAAATTTTCAAAAAAGCAGAATACGGGCTCCTCAAGTACTTCGAATTCTTCCCGAGATACATCTCCAATGTGCAATATTTGTAATAAAAGGCATCTTGGAGTTTGTTACCGTGTGTCAGGAGCTTGCTTTAAATGTGGTAAAACGGGGCATACGGCCAAAGATTATAATCAGAATAGTGGAAAATTAGCTGCTAGCTCCACTGCATCAATCCCAAAATCAGGAAATACTACGAGATCTACTACCACTGGAGATACCGTGAGGCAAGGGAGAGTTTTTACGCTTGTTCCGGGCGATACACGGAATGTTGAAGCTGTTGTCTCAGGTACTATCTCTATATGTAATCAGGATACTTTTGTACTAATAAACTTTGGATCAATGCACTCTTTCATAACTTGTGCATTTGCATCTAGACTGAGTAGACCTCTAGAATCATTACCATACTTGCTGTGTGTATCTGCTCCATCCGAGGAATCTGTGTTGTGTGAATTAGTATATCGATTTTGTGACATGCGTATTGGGAATGCTATTCTGTATGTGGATTTGTTGCCCTTGAATTTTAGACATTTTGATATAATTCTAGGTATGGATTGGTTAACTAAATATTGTGCCACCATTGATTGTGTAACAAAACGGGTTGTGTTTAAACCACGGGAACATGAAGAAATTGTGTTTGTGGGTAACGAGGTAGTGCCTCCACCTTATTTGATATCTGCCATGAAAGCATGTAAATTGATCAGGAAAGGGTGCCAGGGTTATTTGTGTTGTGTGTTATCAATCTGAGAATGTTGGATTGAACAGTATCCCTATTGTTAGTGAGTTTCCAGATGTGTTCCCAAATGAATTACCAGGTGAGTTAGTGGACAAGGAGATAGAGTTTACTATTGAAGTTGTGCCAGGCACTCAGCCTATTTCTAAGACTCCCTACAGAATGACTACTGCTGAAATGAAAGAATTGAAGGAACAGTTGCAAGACTTACTTGATAAAGGGTTTATTTGACCCAGTACTTCACCATGGGGTGCACCGGTGTCATTTGTGGAAAAGAATGACGGAACCTTACGCTTGTGTATTGACTATCGAGAACTGAATAAGGTAACCATAAAGAATAAATATCCTTTACCTCGTATTGACAACCTGTTTAACCAGCTGCAGGGATCACAAATGTTTTCCAAAATTGATTTGAGATCTGGGTATCACCAGTTAAAAGTGAAAGTAGAAGATGTTGAGAAAACTGTTTTTCGAACAAGGTATGGCCATTATGAATTTCTTGTTATGCCATTTGGGGTGACTAATGCTCCCGTGGCATTTATGGACCTAATGAACCGAATTTTTAAGACTTACCTTGATGAATTTTTTTGGTTTTTATTGATGATATTTTGATATACTTAAAGAATAAACTTGAACATGAACAATATCTGAGGACTGTGTTACAGAAACTTAGAGAAAAGAAATTATTTGCCAAACTAAAGAAATGTGAATTTTGGTTGGATGAAGTTATCTTCTTAGGGCATGCTATCAATAAGGATGGAATTTCAGTGGACCCGCAGAAAGTAGAGACAATTGTGAATTGGCCTACACCGACAAATGTAACAGAGGTCCGCAGTTTCATGGGCTTAGTTGGGTACTACAGGAGGTTTGTGAAGGACTTTTCAAAAATAGATATGCCTCTTACCCAACTGACACGCAAAGGGCAACTGTTTGAATGGAATGACGAAAGAGAATCTACCTTTCAGGAACTAAAGACAAGACTGACCACTGCACCAGTTTTGACACTACCATCAGGTACGAAAAACTTTGTGATTTTCAGTGATGCATCTTATAAAGGCTTGGGTTGTGTATTAATGCAGAATGGAAGGGTGATTGCCTACGCCTCTCGACAGTTAAGGCCACATGAAAGGAACTACCCAACACATGACTTAGAATTGGCCGCAATCGTGTTTGCTTTAAAAATCTAGTAGCATTATTTGTATGGGGCAAAATACAAAGTCTACACAGATCATAAAAGTCTGAAGTACTTCTTTACACAGAAAAAGTTAAATATGTGACAGAGAAGATAGCTCGAATTGATAAAAGACTATGACCTTGAGATTCAGTATCACCCTAGGAAAGCCAATATAGTTGCTGACGCCTTAAGTAGAAAGAGATTTTGCAAGATTTTAAGAAATCCGAGATTGAAGTGTTATTATGTGAACAGGGCAATTGATAGTCGCCATTTCAGCCGAACCGGCAATCATTAACGAGGTTAAACAGAAACAGAAGGAGGATGAATTCCTTAAAAAGATAGTTGATGAATTTGAAATGAATTCGAGACCGGAATATAGTGTGGTAAATGAGGTGCTGAAATTCCAAGGCATATTGTGTATTCCTAACATTCCCGAGTTAAAGAAGAGAATTCTAGATGAAGCCCATAAGTCAGTGTTTGTCATGCATCCGGGTAATAACAAAATGCATCGAGATTTGAAACAAAGCTACTGGTAGCCCAAAATAAAGAAAGAAATTGTAGAATATGTGTCCAAGTGCCTTTAGTGTCAGCAAGTTAAAGCTGAACATCAGAAATCGGGCGGTCTACTACAACCTCTCCCTGTTCCCGAATGGAAATGGGAGCATGTGACTATGGACTTTGTTGGTCTACCTCGCACTCCCTGAGGTATGGACTCTATTTGGGTTGTAGTTGATAGACTGACTGAATCGGCACATTTTCTGCCCATTAAAACTACATTTGATGCATATAGATTGGCTACTATATATGTTGATGAGATTGTTCATTTACATGGAGTTCCGGTATCCATTGTCTCAGATAGAGATCCGAAATTTATGTCTAGATTGTGGAAAAGCCTACAAGGAGCTATGGGAACAGAATTGAGATTCAGTACGGCGTTCCATCCACAAACCAACGGGTAATCAGAACGGACAATATAGACTTTGGAAGATATGCTAAGAATGTGTGCCTTGGATTTTCAAGGGAGTTGGGAAGATTATTTGCCACTAGCAAAATTTGTGTACAATAACAACTTCCACTCCAGCATCGGTATGGCACCATACGAGGCTTTGTAGGGTAGAAGGTGTAGATCACCAATTTGTTCGACAGAAGTCGGGGATAGGGCCTTGCTTGGGCGTGAAATTGTGCAAGACACTTCTGAAAAGATCAAAACTATTCAGCAAAGGCTCAAGACAGCCCAGAGTCGGTAAAAGAATTATGCAGATGTTCGAAGAAGACCTCTTGAGTATGAGGTCGGTGACCATGTGTTTATCCGCGTGACTCCGATGAAGGGCCAAGCAAGATTCGGTAAGAAAGGAAAATTGTCGCCCCTGTATATTGGGTCGTTTCAAATTCTAGAAAGACTCGATCCAGTTGCCCATCGAGTCGCTTTGCCACCGGGGTTTGAACAAATGCACAATGTGTTCCAAGTGTCGATGCTAAGGGGTTATCTTCGAGATCCACTTCATGTGATTGATTATCATCGGATAACTCTTGATGAGAATATGGAATATGCAGAATGGCCGGAATGAATCATCGACCAGCAAGTGAAACAATTGAGAAGCAAGTCCATTCTGATGGTGAAAGTAGAATGGAAAGAACATTATGGGATGGACGCTACATGGGAAAAAGAGGATGAAATGCGACTACGCTATCCACACTTGTTTCTCGACAAAGGTAAGATAAGTTTGGAGGACCAAACTTCCTAGAAAAGGGAAGACTGGGATAACCATGTTCCGTATTATGCTAATTGATCTTAATTATGATTGTGATTTTGTGTTTGATATAATCTTGAGTGTTAATTATGTGATTATATGTGTTTTTGAATTTCTATCTGTTCACCATAGGAAAATCTGTTCAACTTACTATTATGAACTGAAAATTAAAAGCCTTATCGGCCACAGAAACTGAAATTGACTACGCCATTGTGATTGGCGTAATTTTTAGAGCCTATGGTGAAATTTAATTGAAAACTGATTTGGAACAAAATAATTAGATTCAAAACGATTAATTAAACTCTATTATTTAACCTTAATCAATTTGATTAAGTGGGCCTATATAAGGGCCTTATTACACTTAAACTTTTCATTTTGTGAACTCAAAAATCCGGTTATACACTCTAGAGAGAGAGAGGGCCGGTTCTAGAGAGAGGAAGAGGGAGGATTGTGTATTTTGGCTCAAAGCTTGTGAATTTGGAAGCTACACTCAAGATTTAGTTACAATTGTGGAGATTGGAGCTCCTAGGTGAGTAAATTCATGGATTTTAGTTTGTAATTTTGTGAATTCAAAGTTGAATGGTGATCAAGAACATGAATTGAATTGATTATAATGAAATTGAAGTTGGCATGAACATGAATGAAGGGTATTGTCATGAATTTGCATAATCTAACATGTAGCATGATAATTATGAGAAATTGAAAGTTGAATCATACATGCAAGCATGGTTTTTGTTGAGTTTCATGAGGATAAACATCGCTTGTGTCATTTGAGTTGGTATTGAGGTCTATATCGTACATGCATGAATGATCCATAGAGAGATATGGAGTTTGTATAAGTTAGAATGTGTGGGTTTTGATCATACAAGAGAAATGTTGATTAATTTGAGAATTTGAACTTGATTTTGAACAATTTGCCTCATGTTGTTTGTATCCTTAAAATATATAATGTGTTTCCACGTTTTTGAACCAAAAACATGAGTTTTGGGCCTTTGAATGTCAAGTTTGAGCTTCAAGAACAATTCTGGAAATTCCATAATTTGGCATGTCCGCTCGAGCGGGGGAAGGGCCGCTTGAGCGTGAATTGTTAGTTACCAGAACTTTTGCAGACATGGATGTCCACTCGAGCGTAAGTCACATTGTTTCGACTCTCAACTCGAGCATCTAGGGTTACGCCTGAGCGTAAATATGAAGTAACCAGTACTTTTGCAGACAAAAGGGGTCCGCTTGAGCGGCGAAATCTGTGCTCGAGCGGGGAGCCCTGTTTCAGAAATTTTGAAAAAAATGGTTTCATGTTTCGTTTTCCATTCTCTTTCATTCCTAAGCACTCTTAGGCATGCATTGGGCATTGTGAATGGATTAAGAAGATATGAAAAAGGCCTAAGAAGAATATATGAATTTCGAACGGATTGAATTGTTTATGACCCATTGTGTCTATGAAATGTGTAGGATCGAGCACAAGGGCAAATCATCCAGCGGATCACTGTGAGTAATATCTTAGTAAAGATATTTGAAATATGCTATTTGTCCAATTGCTTACTCTTATTTGAACTTCGTAAGTTTGTTAATTCGAATTATGGACAAATGTTCGTTATGTCGAATGATTGGGCCAAAGGCCGTTTGATATGAATAAATGGGCCAAAGGCCGTTGGATATGAATGATTGGGCCAAAGGCCGTTTGATATAAATAAATGGGCCAAAGGCCGTTGGATATGAACAATTGGGCCAAAGGCCGTTGGATATGAATGATTGGGCCAAAGGCCGTTTGATATAAATAAATGGGCCAAAGGCCGTTGGATATGAACAATTGGGCCAAAGGCTGTTGGATATAAATAATTGGGCCAAAGGCCGTCGGATATTAATGATTTGGGCCAAAGGCTGTTAGATATTAATAATTGGGCCAAAAGCTGTCGGACATGAATGAATAAGGCCCAAGGCCGTTTGATACGTCTGAATCTGTAGTCACTCGATGCAGTGGATGGAAACATAAATTGGGCCTACGGCCGTCTGATGCATTTGTTTCGAATTCCATTCATGTACCTTCTTTAATTGATATTATTCATTGGGCTTTCGCTCACTCTCATTCATGTGTCTGTAGGTGAGCCAAGAGATGTCCAAACCCAGCCTCAGTGAAGTATGCGAGAGACAGTCAGGTTTTGAGAAGTCAACCCATACGTCTCACGCATGAGACTTGTTTTCGCCCTTTTGTTCTATTGTTACATTTTTGCTATGTTGGCGAGAACTTTGGATCACCTTTGTATATAAGCTTTTGGTTAGCTGACTATGACCTGAATGATCCTATTGTGTAAAGCTTATGTGTTAGCCTCCTTTGTGTGAGTTATTATAGAATACTTTTTGAATGATTTTGTTATGCCATGTAAGCACAGCTCTATGGACAAAGTTTTAAATTGCTTCCGTTTTGGCCCCTTTCCTCTGTTGAAATGCGTTTCATTTGGTCTGAGGCCGTAAGCAATCTCATGATTACTGGCTGGTTATGTCTTTAACCCTTAGGGGCGGATTCGGGTCATGACAGAGTGGTATCAAAGCACGAGTTAATAACTCACACACTTATCCAAATGAGCAATTAGCATCTAGAAAATATCTATGATGCATTCATATGATAAGTATGAATCTGAAAGCATCAAGAATGTGCTTAAATGCTTCAAGACGAGTGATTATATGATATATGTTTGTGAATTATTTGCATTACAAATTATTTGAATATGCATGTTTTTTGGTATACGCATACTTGTGAACCTTTTGTATAAAGAATGGATAGGATGGAAAGATTAATTCAGGAAATGGCAGAAACATTGAGGCAACAACAACAGTGGCAACAACAGTGGCAGCAACCACATCCTCCACCTCTGCCTCCGGCACCACCTATGCCAGACTTACAGAACGATGACCGAATAATAGCTCTCACCAAAGAGTTTATGAAAATGAAACCGCCACAGTTTCATGGGGGATTAGATCCCTTGAAGGCCGAAGCATGGGTTCTCGGCATCAAAAAGCTATTTGAGGTGTTTCCTTGTTCAGAAACACAGAAAGTACTTCTAGCCACCTTTATGTTAGAAGATGAAGCAAGAAGATGGTGGATGTTAATGCATGAGAATTATAAAGACATAAACTGGATGAAATTCTTGGAAATTTTCTACGACAAATACTTTCCACAGTGTGTCCGTGACAGGAAAGTGTCGGAGTTCATGGAACTTAAGCAAAACAGCATGACGGTAGCTGAGTATGAGGCCAAGTTTACTGAGTTGGCCAGATTTGCACCACATGTGGTCGACACCGACTACAAGAAAGCGAGGCATTTTGAAGGTGGGCTTCGCGACGATATGTTAGAGAGAGTGAATGTTCTCAAACTGGAAACCTATATTGGGGTGCTCGACCGGGCCATAATGTCAAAAGCTAACATAGTCAGACAGGCCAAAACAACAACTGACTGGAAAGGTAATAAAAGACAAGGCTTCTTTTCAAAGAGAAAATTTTCAAAGAAGCAGAATACGGGCTCCTCAAGTACTTCGAATTCTTCCCAAGATACATCTCTAATGTGCAATATTTGTAGTAAAAGGCATCGTGGAGTTTGTTACCGTGTGTCAGGAGCTTGCTTTAAATGTGGTAAAACAGGGCATACAGCCAAAGATTGTAATCAGAACAGTGTAATCAGAACAGTGTAATCAAACCAGAGATTGTATCAAATTGGCTAATTTTGGAATGGCAAAGCATGTAAGTCTAGACAACAATATGTATATACTCGTGAAATGTAATCAAACCAATTGAGTATTAGTCATGTTTGAGTTGAGTACTAAATTATATGTTTGTGTATGTGAATATTATCATTCATTGAGTTTACACAAGTAGAGATTTTTTTTTTTTGAATTAAATTATCTCTGGCTGCTAGATATTTCATAGCAAGTGTCTGTTAGAACAATCTTCTGTGTAAAATAAATAATGTGAAACAAATCAAACAAACGAAAATAAAGTACTTACCGAATTTATTTTGCTGAAATAAATAAGTACATAAATAGATCAAGTCGAGTGTATGACACCCTGTCCTTAAGACAGATTCGCCCCACTTCGGTGTTTACGGATAAAATGCATCTATCTCCCAAGATACAATGATCTTTATACAGATTGTAGTAGCACTTCAAACAACCTATACGGCGAACTAGAACCTGTGTACTCTCAGATTTTTATCTAAAAAACTAATATGAAGAACAATGCAAAGAGAGAGCAAAAACGGGAAGAGAATATGATTTCTGGATAACGAATACTGCTGGAATGATCCAGTATTTATAGGCAAGTGGTACCTATTTAGACAGATAAGATTTTGAATTGAACAGATCTGTTGCAGAACAGAACAGGTGCAAACTATTTGAACCTTCTGAAGCAACCTATTTGAACTTGCTAGACCGGAGGAGGCATTATTATGGATCGAAAATTTGAATTCAACATAAAATTTGAATTAATTTCGTTCGGAAAAAATAAATTTTCTCGTAAGAATTTTTGAAAAAATCAAATAAATTTTGTCCAAAAAAATTAATGTTAGAACCGACCCAACCCACAACCCACACTCGCACCCGGCACGGCTCGGCCCGGTAGGCCGGTCGAATGAATAGACGGTGGCGACGCGCGCGCGTGTGTGGTGCTTTGAGCTAAATGTCACTTTGTCCATAACTTCTTCCTTCTACAAACTTGGGATGCCCTATGGGGCTCAACCCAAGCGTTTCCACCTAGAACTTATATACACACATAAGTTCTCTTAAGTTTCCAATGTGGGACAACCATTACAAGGAAACTCATATTTACTTTTTTAATTGTCCATTCCACGAAACCAAAAATGACGTCAACTTTCCATTCACTCATAAATGGTTTTGACGTACCGTCTTCACTGTGTGACTCGCCACGCGACAAGGAACACGTCACCTCTTTGGTCCCACCCCAAAAGACGTGTGGGACCCACTCAAATTTGGGCTCAAAATTAGCCAAAAATAACCCTATAAAACCATTATTTCCAACAATCCTCCACATGAATGGAGTTTGACGGAGAGAAAATGCAACAACATGATCTAATTACAAAAAGTACAGAAATTGAAAATATTATGCAAAGGATAGGTTCCTTTTAGATTTGAACATTCTCTTGTGAGTCACTATCAAATTTACTAGCTAACTAGTGAAGATGATGTTTTGAACTATTCAGATATTTGTGTAAACCGAGACAATAGAACTCACACAGTATATTACCAGACACAGTTCAGTTCTCACTATTGTGTTCATTTTGGCCCTGAACAACCTCGTCTTTCATGAGTACTCTAGAGAATTGTAACCCTTCGCAAATCTCATAGAATCGGCCCAGTTCACCTAGTATCCTGCCATACTCCACTAGGTATTCCTAGATATAAGAATCATTAAAAGTATTACTTAACCTAAAACGCTGGAGACATCACTATTTCATCATAGAAATAGGTAGGAGTTTGACTCCTCAGTGATCCTTATAAGTCATACACAACTCGATTGTCCCTTTGAACCTAGATCTTAGAATCTCTAGTCAACTAGGTTGGGTTACCATTGTGGTAACTCTTATTTAATAGGCTTAAGTCCTATTCCCCCCGACGAATTCTCAACTAACTCTCTTGCTAACCCTTTGGTTAGTGGATTCACTATGATGTCTTTAGACTTCACATATTTAATAGAAATAATTCCATTAGAGAGTAGTTATCTCACGGTGTTATGTCGACGATGAATATGGCGTGACTTACTGCTATACATATGACGTTGTGCTCTACCTATTGTTGATTAACTATCGTAATGTATGTATATAGCAGGCATCGGTTTTGGCTACATTAGAATATCTTCAAAGAAGTGGCAAAGCCATTATGCTTCTTCCCTAGCTTTATCTAAAGCTATAAACTCTGATTCTGTAGTAGACCTAGCAATGCAAGTCTGTTTGGAAGATTTTCAAGATACAGCCGCCCCACCAAGAGTAAAAACATACCCACTGATGGACTTTGAGTCTCTAGTATCCGATATCCAATTTGTATCACAGTAACCTTCAAGTACTGCTGGATATCTAGTATAATTTAGCTCAATGTTACGAGTAAATCGGAGATATCTTAGAACCTTATAATAGCTTTCCAGTGTTCTACTCCTAGATTACTCGTATATCTACTTAATTTACTTACTGTATAAGCTACATCCGGGCAAGTACAGTTCATCAAGTACATTAAACTGCCAATAATTTGGGCATACTCTAATTGAGAAATACTTTCCTGTACATTCTTAGAAATGAACAAATTAACATCCACAGGTGTTCTAGCAAGATGATCATCATCTTTGTTGAATTTGTCAAGTATTTTCTCAATGTAATGAGATTGTAACAAAGCATAACCTTCTGATGTTTTGGTAATTTTCATACCAAGTATTTCATCAGCAATCCCCATGTCTTTCATGTCAAAATGTTTATTCAACATTTTCTTGATAGTTTTAATCATGTCATTATTATTACCTATGATGAACATATCATCTACATAAAAACAGACTATAACATAACCGTTGTTTGTGTTTTTGATATAAATACATTTGTCGCATTCATTAATTTTAAATCCAATTAACATCATTACCTTATCAAATTTCTCAAGCCATTAAGCCATATAATGATTTAACCAATTTACACACTTTCTTTTCTTTCCTTGGAACAGAAAAACCTTCTAGTTGCTCTATGTAAATTTCTTCGTCTAACTCACCATTTAAGAAAGCAGTTTTCACATTCATTTGATGAATTTCTAGATTGTACAAAGATGCAATGGCAATTAGCATTCTAATGGATGTTATTCTAGTAACTAATGAGTATGTGTCGAAGTAGTCAAGACTTTCTTTTTGTCTATATCCTTTGACCACAGGTCTTGCCTTGTATTTGTCAATTGATCCATCCGCTTTCATTTTTCTTTTGAAAATTCACTTGTACCCAAGAGGTTTACAACCTAATGGCAAATACATCAATTCCCAAGTGTGATTTTGCAAGACTGGACATAACTTTTTTAAAAGTTAAAGGCTCATTTTCTAACAAAAATGTTAGAAAATCTGGACTAAAAGATTTTGAGATTTTATTACGTTTACTATGCCTAGGTTCTTTTTCATCATTTTGATCTATCTTTTGCTCTAGTTCTTGATCATATTCTTGATTCTGACTAGTAATAGCATTATAAGATCTTTTGTTTGTACTAGTCTCTTGTCCAATTTTATTTAGAAACACATGTTCAAAGAAAGAAGCATTCCGATATTCAATAATAGTATTTACATATATTTCGAAATGTTCTGACTTATGAATCAAAAATCGATATGCACTACTATTCATGGCATAACCAATGAAAATGTAATTAACAATTTTAGGACCTATTTTAGTCTTTTTAGGATTAGGAATAGCCACTTTAGCCAAACACCCACACACTTTTAAATATTTGTAGGATGATACTCTCCCATATCACATTTCATAAGGTGTTTGATTCACTTTTTTCTGGGGTACTTTGTTTAGAATATAATTAGCAGAAAGTATTGCTTCCCCCCACAAGTTCTGAGGTAATCCAAAACTTATTAATATAGCATTCATCATTTCTTTTAAAGTCCTATTTCAGCAATTCCATTTTACTGAGGTGAGTAAGGAGTGGTGGTTTGATGAATTATTTCGTGTTCTTTACAAACTCACCAAAAGGTGACTCATATTCACAACCTCTATCACGTCTAAGTTTCTTAATTTTCTTACTAAGTTGATTTTCAACTTCATTCATATATTGAATGAAAGTTTCCAAAGTTTCATCCTTAGTTCGAATTAAATAAACATAACTATATCTAATATAGTCATCTATGAAAGTGATAAAATATTTTTTCCTCACCTCTAGTTTGAATTGATTTAAAATCACAAATGTCACTATGAATTAATTCAAGTGGTTTCGTACTTCTTTCAATTGAATGAAAAGGAGTTTTGGATAATTTTGCCTCAACACAAATTTTACATTTATGATTTGGATCAATTTCAAATTTAGGTAAACATTCCATATTAATTAATCTACACAAAGATCCATAATTAACATGTCCTAATCTACCATGCCATAAATTTGATGACTCAAACAAATAAGAAGAAGATGTATTTTTATTAATAACAGAGGGTACAACAGTTATTACATTTAGTTCGAAAAGGCCATCAAACATATGCATTTTTCTACATACATCCCTTTTTTGGTAAGTATAAATTTGTCACTTTCAAAAACTAGCCTAAACCCATGTTTACTCAATAAAGATCCGGAGACTAGATTCTTGCGAATGTCCGGTACATACAGCACATTGTTGAGTGTGAGTTCCTTTCCAGATGTCATCTTCAGAATAATCTTTTCTCATCCTTCAACTTTAGAAGTCGAAGAGTTGCCCATGACAAGTTATTCGCCATCGTCCACCACAGAATAAGATGTGAACATCTCTTTGTCGACACAGATGTAGCGAATAGCACCAGTGTGCACCCACCATTCTTTAGGATTTCTGACAAAGTTTGCCTTGGAAACAACTACAGAAAGATTTATTTCCTCAACACCATTGAAAATTTTGTCCACTTCGGTCATATTAGCTTGAACAGACTTCTTGCTTGATCTTCCTTTGCCTTTGCACTTGCTACGGTAATTTTTGGCCCGATGTCCCTCTTTGTCATAGATATAACATTTTCCATTGAACTTGTACTTTCTAGTTTCCCCTCATTTAGAGCAGTGTGCGGAACTTTCTCCAAAAAACTTTCGTTTCTTTGTTTTTAGAGCATGTTTCACCACATTTGCCTTAGACTCCATTGGATGCTTGCCAGCCCACTTCTTTGAATTGTGGTTGTCCTCCTCAATCCTCAAACGCACAATCAATTCTTCCAAAGTCATTTCTTTACACTTGTGTTTAAGGTAGTTCTTGAATTCCTTCCAGCCTTGTGGTAATTTTTCAATTAAGGCAACAACTTAGAAAGATTCACTGAGACACATGCCTTCTACATGAATGTCATGCAGAATGAGTTGGAGATCTTGAACTTGGCTGATCACAGTCTTAGAATCAACCATCACAAAATCTAAGAATTTGCCAAACACAAATTTTTTTGAACAGCATCTTTTGTTTTGTACTTTTTCTCCAAAGACTCCCAAAGTTCCTTTGCCGTTTTGATAGGATTATAAACGTTGTATAATGTGTTGTCAAGTCCGTTCAAGATGTAGTTCCAGCAAAGGAAATCAACATGTTTCCAAGCATCGACCGCAGCAACCATTTGCCGGTCGGTTTCATCCTTTTTCAGAGTAAAAGTATCCTCACAGAGAAAATGTGCCAAGTTGAGAGTAATAAGATAGAGCACCATTTTCTGCTGCCATCTTTTAAAATTAGTTCCTGAGAACTTCTCTGACTTTTCACCGTGATTAAATGGTGCAGTCACAACAAGAGGAGGGGTTGGTGCAATTGTAGCCACTATACTAGTACTTGTTTGAGTATTAGTTTTAGTAGTCATGAATTCTAAATTATAAAAAAAAAAAAAATTTGAATTAAAATTTGTATACTACACAGAAAATAAAACCTTAAACACAAAATTTAATTTTGTAAAAATAAAAGAAACAAGAATTATAACTTTTATTTCCAATTAATTTGAAAATAAAATATTTATTAAACAAATTAATTCCACACAAAAAAATATTTCTGTAACACTTCAAAAATTAAAATACTGAAAACATAATTTTAATTAATGAAAACTCAGAAATTATTTCTGAAAATCAAAATTAATTTCTGACTAACTTCACAAATAAATATTCTGAATTATTAATGACTACTAGTATATTACTACTAGTTGTCAAAGAAAATAAACAGTATATTACTACTATTTTTCAAACAATATATTACTACTATTTGTTTTTCCAACCAGAATATTATTTTGTAAAAACACAAAACATAATTTCTATAAGAAGAAAGGAAGAAAAAGAAATAAACGAAAATTTTTGTATAAACAGAATAATTCGAATCTGTCTTAAAATTGTTGGAACAATCTTCTGGGTAAAATAAAATAATTTGAAAATAAATTCAAACAAAATAAATAAATAACATACCGGATTTATTTTGTCGAACCAAATAAAATTACAAGACCAAGTCGAGTGTGTGACACTCTGTCCTTAAGACAGATTCGTCCCGCTATGGTACTTACGGTTGAGTGGCGTCTATCTCCCAGGATACAATGATCTTCACAAATTTATAGAAGCACTTCAAATAAATTTGTTCGGCGAACCAAACCTGTGTTCTAACTCTCTGAAATTTTTATTTTAAAACTAGAATGAATAAATAATGTAAAAAGAAAAATTTGGACAGCAAAGTGACAAAAAACCAAACAGGTTTTTTCGGATGGAAAATACGGATTAGCAAGACTCAAACTTCCGGGGCTTTACCATGCTGGATATATGGCTGTATATATAGGGAAAAAACCATGCACCGAACAGGTCCCAAAACAGATGCAACTTCTTCCTTTGCCTTTGCACTTGCTACGGCAATTTTTGGCCTGATGTCCCTCTTTGTCATAGATATAACATTTTCCATTGAACTTGTACTTTCTAGTTTCCCCTCCTTTAGAGCCGTGTGCGGAACTTTCTCCAAAAAACTTTCGTTTCTTTGTTTTTAGAGCATGTTTTACCACATTTGCCTTAGACTCCATTGGATGCTTGCCAGTCCGCTTCTCTAAATTGTGGTTGTCCTCCTCAATCCTCAAACGCACAATCAATGCTTCTAAAGTCATTTCTTTACACTTGTGTTTGAGGTAGTTCTTGAATTCCTTCCAACCTTGTGGTAATTTTTCAATTAAGGCAACAACTTAGAAAGATTCACTGAAACACATGCCTTCTACATGAATGTCATGCAGAATGAGTTGGAGATCTTGAACTTGGCTAATCACAGTTTTAGAATCAACCATCACAAAATCTAAGAATTTGCCAACCACAAATTTTTTTGAACCAGCATCTTTTGTTTTGTACTTTTTCTCCAAAGACTCCCAAAGTTCCTTTGCCGTTTTGATAGGACTATAAACGTTGTATAATGTGTTGTCAAATCCGTTCAAGATATAGTTCCAGTAAAGGAAATCAGCATGTTTCCAAGCATCGACCGCAGCAACCATTTGCCAGTCGGTTTCATCCTTTTTCAGAGTAAAAGTATCCTCACAGAGAAAATGTGCCAAGTTGAGAGTAATAAGATAGAGCACCATTTTCTGCTGCCATCTTTTAAAATCAATTCCTGAGAACTTCTGGCTTTTCGCCGTGATTAAATGGCACAGTCACAACAAGAGGAGGGGTTGGTGCAATTGCAGCCACTATACTAGTACTTGTTTGAGCATTAGTTTTAGTAGTCATGAATTCTAAATTATAAAAAAAAAAAAAATAGAATTAAAATTTGTATACTACACAGAAAATAAAACCTTAAACACAGAATTTAATTTTGTAAAAATAAAAGAAACAAGAATTGTAACTTTTATTTCCAATTAATTTGAAAATAAAATATTTATTAAACAAATTAATTCCACACAAAAAAATATTTCTGTAACACTTCAAAAATTAAAATACTGAAAACATAATTTTAATTAATGAAAACTCAGAAATTATTTTTGAAAACCAAAATTAATTTCTGACTAACTTCACAAATAAATATTCTGAATTATTAATGACTACCAGTATATTACTACTAGTTGTCAAAGAAAATAAACAGTAAATTACTACTATTTTTCAAATAATATATTACTACTATTTGTTTTTCCAACCAGAATATTATTTTGTAAAAACACAAAACATAATTTCTATAAGAAGAAATGATGAAAAAGAAATAAACGAAAATTTTTATATAAACAGAATAATTTGAATCTGTCTTAAGATTGTTGGAACAATCTTCTGGGTAAAATAAAATAATGTAAAACAAATAAAACAAATGAAAATAAATTATTTACCGAATTTATTTTACCGAGATAAATAAGTACATAAATAGATCAAGTCGAGTGTATGATACTCTGTCCTTAAGACAGATTCACCCCGCTTCAGTACTTACGGATAAAATGCGTCTATCTCCTAGGATACAATGATCTTTATACATATTGTAGTAGTACTCCAAACAATCTGTACGGTGAACTAGAACCTGCGTTCTATACTATCAGACTTTTCTCTAAAAACTAATATAAAGAACAATGCAAAGAGAGAGCAAAAACAAGAAGAGAATATGATTTCTGGATTAAGAATACTACTAGAATGATCCAGTATTTATAGGTAAGTGGTACCTGTTTAGACAGATAAGATTTTGAATTGAACAGATCTGTTACAGAACAGAACAAGTGTGAACTGTTTGAACCTTCTGGAGTAACTTGTTTAAACCTGCTAGACCGAAAGAGGCACTGTTATGGACCTGAAATTTGAATTCAATTTTGGCACAAAATTTGAATTAATTTTGTTCAAAAAAAATAAATTTTCCTGCAAGAATTTTTGAAAAAATTCAAATAAACTTTGTCCAAAAAATTAATGTTAAAACCGACCCGACCCACACTCGTGCTCAGCACGGCCGGCGGTGCGCTTGTGGTGGTTTGAGCCAAAGGTCACTTTGTCTATAACTCCTCCCTTCTACAAACTTAGAGTGCCCCTTGGGGCTCAACCCAAGCGTTGCCACCTAGAACTTATATACACACATAAGTTCTCTTAAATTTCCAATGTGGGACAACCATTACAAGGAAACCCACATTTTACTTCTTTAATTGTCCATTCCACGAACCCGAAAACGACATCAACTTCACATTCACTCATAAATAGTTTTGACATACCATCTTTACCGTGTGACTCGCCACGCGGTAAGAAACACGTCACCTCTTTGGACCCACCCTAAAAGACGTGTGGGACCTACTCAAATTTGGGCTCAAAGTTGGCCCAAAATAAGCCTATAAAATCATTATTTCCAACAGTGTCAACCAATGCTTGGCATTAAACCATGAGATCGCTTATTGAAATTCATCCTCCTAGAAAATATAATAGCATCTTTTAAATTTGCAAATCGTTGGGCAATCATGTCCATTATCATTTAAGGGAAGTCCTTATTGGATGGCACCCGAGGTCAGAATATACTTATGTAGCCTTAATTTTTTGGTTATGACACGGCTTGGATACAAATATTCGTAATTCATGATTTTCTTTAGATATTTATTTATCAAAAATTAGCCAAGTAGAGTTTTGTGTGTTCATCTGAAGTATATTATTACATTCCTACTTATCAAAAATAAAATGAAATTAGAATTCTTACATTCCAATTTCAACAAAAAGTAGAATGTATCCTAGGTTTTAGACAAATAGTTTCCATTGCAATTTAGTTTGTAGATATACATGTGAGGTGTTTGGAGGCAACTTCAAAATGCCCTATTGGTATAAGAAGAATATAAAACCAATGAAGATTTAATGCACATATTTCTTTTTCAAGTGAATCGCCCTAAAGTATATGTTGGTTGCAAGTATGCTTATTATTGATTGAAATCAAAGATGTCAGCTTTGGTTGTCATTGTTGCTGAAATTTGAGCCTAGATAGAGAGGAATAACTGATTTTTTTTATTTTTTATAATAATTATATGTTTTCCCCGCTCGACTCCTTATGTTGGAAAATGCTTAATTAAATTACCATGTTTGATGTTCGGTTTAAATAAAAAAATTTCCCCCATTTTTGGTTCCTTTTTCATTTGTCACTTGTTATCCAGCAAATAAGAAAATTTGAGAGGATTTAGCTATTGAATTGAAGATTTCTGTATGTTGGATTATTCATGATTACTCGTTCTTGATATGCTTAACTGGTTTGTGTTGTAGGCAACAAACAAGAACCGATTCAACATTCAAACACAAGCCATTTAAATTTGGATCTGGGCTTCAAGAGCCATAATGAAAACCATGAATCAGATGGTGAAAACAAGGAGGCCGAGTTGGGTAGACCGAGATCAGGTTGGTTTCGGACGTAGCTTGATATACTTCAACATTATCTCGGACACAGAAAACAGAAGGATGAAAGAAATGACTTGTCTCTAAATTGCTGATTCTGGTATTATTGTTATGCTTTTGATTATTTGATTTTTTGCTGGAAATGTCAATGTCAAATTGCTTTCTTTGGATGTTTGTGAGGATATATTAGAATAATTGCTGATAATAAATCAGTGGATGTGTATGAAAGTTGTTATGGTATTTGGTTCTTTGAGATTTGTTTGCTTGTTGAGAAATATGAGGAAAAATATAGAAAATATCATTTGAATTTTATGTTGTATGTTGTTGCAATCAATATAGCTTCTTGTTTTATTGATCCAAAAAAAAAAATTACAATTTTTTCTAAGAGAAATAATGTTATTATTGATGCAAAAGTTATATATGAGTAATGTTACAAAATCAAAAAGCAAAAATAAAATAAAATAACATATATATTATCAAATTTTTAGAGACCAATTTTAGTTGTCTCAAAAAAATTATAATTGCCACTTTTAGTTGTCTAGAAAACTAAAACATTTAGAGATCATTTTTTATTGTCTCAAAAATTAAAATTTTTAGAGACCAACTTTTATTGTCTTAAAAACTATTTTTTTTAACGTAGAGTTGTAATAGACATTTAGAGACAAATTTTGGTTGTCTCAAAACAAAAACTTTTTACAACTACATATTTTTGTCTCTAAAAGTCTATTTATAGTGACAAATGTAAAATTTTGTCTCTAAAAGTCAATTTTTGACTTTTTCGGACGCACCATTTTGGACAAACCTTGCAACGAAAAAAATTAGTTAGCTAAAGTTTTTTTTGACAAATAATACACATTTAACGACGGAATAAATTTGTCTCTGAAAAGTTGATTTTTTTATAGGGTGAGAGAGTGGCCATTAGCAGATTTCCAAAACAAACACAATGATTATAAGTCCTTGCTCACTATTTGTGGGGATATATTTTTTGAATACCAACACGTGGCAGGGTGACGCCGACGTGTCAGCCGAGGTGCCATGTGTCCTGGTCGTGACGCCGAGGTTATCTCCGAAGATATCGGAATCCGAGATAAGAGGATAAAAGATAAGGGACAAGAGTCCTAGAATAAAGAGGAGATTTAGCCAAGATAAGGATAAAGCTCTTAAAGAGTTTATCTTTATCTCTTGAGGAGTCCAAAGTAAGTACTGAATTAGAGTCCATAGAAGTGAGGCTTCTAGTGGGACTAGGATTAAGTAAACTATAAAAGAGAGGCACCCCCGTGGGTCTAAGGTACGTAATTTATGCTTTGAGCAGTGAGTTTAGCACTTGATTATCTTTAAGAGATATACTGACTTGATCGTCGGAGTGCCCCCGGGTGGAAGAGCCACCGCCAGAGCCTTTTCTTTCTGTTATAGGTTAACTGAAGCCATCTATTCTGCCAGTACTCTCTAGCTGATTACTAAACGGGCGGTGTGGTCAGAAAATTACTCACACAATTTGGCGCCGTCTGCGGGAAATTAGAAGAATAGATGGCCAGTAACGGACAGAAGGAAAAGATTGGGGGCGACGCTCCTACTGGAAGTGGCAGACCAATCGACCTTGATATTGAAGGAGACAACAACAATGCAAAAACTCGTGACCAGGGCCACGGAGAGAAAGACGTCGGCCAGGAGGGCGACACTTCGAAGAAGACAGACCAAAACAAGTACTATAACGAAGATAACCTCCAGGTATAGAGGGATAGGTGCCTGCGGAGGGATGAAGAAGTAAAAGAATTGGCAAACAAGTTGGCGGACCTACAGTCGGTCGTCAACTTCATGATGCAAAACAATGTCATGCAGCCACCGTACCCGCTGCACGACACGCCAATTCCAGCAACTAATACCCAGAAGGGAGGAAGGAAAACAATCCCCGAAGCCCCTCAACACACCAGGAGCGGAAGGCACTCTCACCGACCTTCCAGGGAGTCAGACGAGAGGAGCCGAGACGAGAGGAGTCCCGAAGGACGTATCACACGATGGACCCAGAGCCCAAAGAACATCGGCATGTTCAAGGGCAGGCGCTCTGCTTTGACACAACCCATGGAGAAAGATCAAAACGAGCTCACCACGAGGCCGAAAGTAGTGTGCCGAAAAGATTAAAGTCCAAAGATAGCCGAGCTCCAAGAAGGAGTAAAGAAGACTTAAGAGATTACCTCAAGAGGAAACAACAGAATGCTGAAGCCGAGGTAACTTCCCCGGTTAAGCCGAAGACACCATTCTCGGTGGAACTGGACATATTTGAAGCACCAAAGAGATTCAGTATGCCGAGGTTCCAAATATATGATGGTAAGTCAGATCCCAACTTTCATGTTGGACTATATCTGAATTCAATGGCATTATATAGTGGGAACAAGCCGTTGCTCTGCAAAGTATTCCCCTCATCCTTCGGGGAGATTGGATCAGATTGGTTCCATAAACTACCGAAAGGAAGCGTAAAGACTTAGGAAGGCCTGGCCGAAATGTTTGTGGCCAGTTTGTGACGAACAAACTACAGCCCTTGAGGGTCGACGCATTGATGGCTTTAAAAATCACCAAGGATGAAGGCCTTAGGGCCTACGCAAAAAGATACTACGAGGTGTTCAATCGCATACCTGAATGCAACCAAGAGGTGGCGGTCGTGTCTTTCAAGAACGGCTTGAAAGATGACTACCCACTACGGAAGTCTTTGGCAAAAACATTGCCAAAAAGCATGGAAGAACTCATGGCGAGAATTGAGAAGTACGCCAGAGCCGAGGAGCATACATCGGGAAACAAAGAGACAAAGCAGGAGAAAGGAAACGGCTCGCCGAAGCGAAGCTGAGGTAACAATGGACCGATCAAACAAGAAACGGAATTGAGGGCTAAACAGGCAGTGACGACTGTATTCCGAGTCCTGATTCACAAAGTCCTGGATCAAATTCGAAACCAACCCTATTTTAGAGGACCGACAAGAACACCAGGGGAATTTATGAGAAGAAACATCGGTAGGCGTTGTGCTTACCACAATGAAGAAGGGCACCCAACTCAAGGTTGTAGAGCCCTAAAAGCACACCTAGAAGACTTGGTGAGGCAAGGCCATCTGAGGGACCTTGTCGATGAGGCCAGGACAAGAGAAGAACAGGCAAGAGTGCCTCAAGCACCAGCAGCTCCGCCTGCCCCAGCACAGCAACCATAGGCAGGGGGACCACGGATGGTTAATGTAATTCACTCAAAAGTGAACGAAAACGACATACGAGGGGAGCCTCAGAAGGTAAAACACCTACAGCACGTAAACTAGGTCAGACATAAAAGACCTCGGCCTGAAAAATGCCAGGGATCGACGATAGCCTTTACTGAAGCTGACCTAGAGATGGTCCAACATCCACATAATGATGCCTTGGTAGTATCCCTCCAGGTTGGGGAGTGCCAAGTAAAACGCATCCTAATTGATCAAGGTAGCTCTTGCGACATCATATATGTTAGATGTTAGAAAGAGCTGGGCCTTCATCCTGATGACTTGGAGCAATCCAATGGCCCGATGGTCGGCTTCAATGGGACGCCGACATGGCCACTGGGCGCAACAAGCTTGGAAGTACAAGCCAGCACTAAGATCAGGACAGAATTCATGGTAATCGACACGCCCTCACCATACAACATCATCTTGGGAAGGCCATGGTTGCATGCAATGGGGGTAGTTCCCTCAACATTGCATCAACTATTGCGATTCCCAACAGAGCATGGGATAGAGGAAGTTAGAGGCGATCAGCTACAAGCGAAGAATTGCTCTATGACAGCAATGAAATCTACCTACAGCATGCGAGAGCCAGAGAAGGCAGAAATTGAAGATGAGGGCGTGGAAGTCCTAGAAAACGTCAGCAAAGAATCAGCCGAGAAGAGCGAAGAGGCACTAAAGAAAATCCTCGTCTAGGATAGGGATGAAGAGCGTTTCTTTTTTCTCGGCTCGGGCTTAGCCAAAGAATAGGAAAAAGAGTTGGAAACTTTTTTGAGAGCAAATATTGAGGTGTTCGCTTGGACACCTTACGAAATGCCTGGCATTGACCCCGAGGTCACTTGCCAACAAACTGAATGTCGACAGATCGGCCAAACCCATAATTCAGTGAGCCAGAAGACCGACGCTGGTACACGTCGAAGTAGTAGAAGAAGAAGTAGACAGACTTCAAGAGGCCAGGGCCATTAGAGAAGTACACTCCCCAACATGGCTATCCAATACAATGGTGGTAAAGAAGAAGAACGGTAAATGGAGGGTTTGTGTAAACTTTACCAGCCTCAACAAAGCCTGTCCCAAAGACAGCTTTCCCCTACCCAAAATTAACTAGCCAGTAAATGCCACTTCAGGGCATGGAAGAATGAATTTTTTAGACGCCTACAGGAGGTACCACCAGATCGGCATGTACCCCCCAGACGAAGAAAAAATCGCATTCATCACCCCAAATGGCCTGTACTGTTATAGAGTAATGCCTTTCGGGTTAAAAAATGCAGGAGCAACTTACCAAAGGCTGGTAACCAAAATGTTCAAACACCTGATTGGCCAAACAGTAGAGGTCTACATCGATGACATGGTCGTGAAGACCAAGGAACCTCAGGGTCATCTTGCTGACCTAAAAGAGGTCTTTGATATACTCAAAACATACCGGCTCCGACTCAACACATCGAAGTGCGCATTTGGAGTTGGATCAGGTAAGTTTCTGGGGTACCTGGTAACAAGAAAGGGCATTGAGGCCAGCCCAGATCAAATCAAGGCCATCCTAGAGTTGAAGAGCCCGATGTCAGCAAAACAGGTGCAGATACTAACTGGAAGGGCCGCAGCCCTAAACAGATTCATCAGTAGAAGCTCAGACAAATGTAAACCTTTCTTCAACCTGGTGAAAAAGGCTACGGACTTCCTATGGACTGAAGAATGTGAGGCCGTTTTGGCCGACCTAAAAAAGTATCTGACCACGGCTCCAGTCCTCTCAACACCTGAACCTGGAGAAGAACTGTTTTTGTATTTGGCAGTTTTAGAACACGCAGTAAGTGCAGTGCTAATCCGAGAGGAAAAGGGAGAGCAAAAGGTTGTTTATTATGTAAGCAAAACCTTGGCTGATGCAGAAACAAGGTACCTACCACTAGAAAAATTAATGCTGGCTTTAGTAATGGCTTCAAAGAAGCTGAACCATTACTTTCAAGCGCACAAGATTATAGTGCTAACAGAGCACCCACTGAAGTCCTTGTTACAACAAGGAGACTTAACTGGAAGAATAGCAAGATGGGCAGTGGCCTTGGGCCAGTACGACCTGGAGTTCAGGCCGAGAACAGCAATTAAGGGCCAAGTTTTGGTCGACTTCGTGGCCGAATTCACAAGCCTAGCCAAAGGCAAAAGAACAAAGAAAGGAAAAACTCAGATCCTGCAGCATTTACATCGGCGACTCCTTTCGCCTGTTTGTCGATGGGAGCTCAAACCGGCAAAGAGCGGGGGTAGGAGTAGTGTTAATATCTCCTGATGGGGAGATATTGGAACAGTCTATTCGATTGGGGTTCAAGGCCTCAAACAATGAGGCAGAATACGAAGCACTGATTGTAGGACTGAAGCTAGCAGTGGCAGCAGAAGCAGATGAGGTAATAATTTTTTGTGATTCACAACTTATAGTAAATCAAACAACAGGAGAGTTTGCAACCCGAGATAAGAGGATGTCGGTATACGCAAAGGAAGTCATCAGGCTGGCAGCCTTGTTTCGCAACTGCCGACTTCTGCATGTTAGCCGAGATGATAACAGCCACGCCGACGCATTGGCCAACTTGGCAAGTTCAATACAAACTAAAAAAATAAGGACAATAATGGTTGACTATTTGTCAAACCCGAGCACAGAACCACCAATCACAGAACAATAAGCAATGTGTATGGACTTGGGACCAAGCTGGATGGATGCGATTATTGCATTCCTAAAAGAGGGAAAGCTGCCAGAAGACTATAAGGAAGCACACAAGGTCAGATTGAAGTCGGCAAGATTCAATCTGACAGCGAACGGACATCTCTACAGAAGGTCCTTCACTGGACCCCTTTTAAGGTGCATACACCCTTTGCAGGTTGAAGATTTTCTATATGAAATTCATGAAGGGGTTTGTGGAAGCCACGCTGGGGGCAGATCACTAGCTCACAAGGCCATTACCTAGGGGTATTGGTGGCCCTACATGCAAAAAGATGCAGAAGCCTACGTGAAGAAGTGTGAACAATGCCAAAGGTTCGCACCTTTGATACACCAGCCAGCTGCTGACCTGAACTCTGTATCCAGTCCATGGCCATTTGCCCAATGGGGCATGGATCTCATTAGGCAGTTGCCCTAAGCAACTGGGCAAAGGAAGTACTTGCTGGTAGCAACAAATTACTTCACAAAGTGGATAAAAGCAAAACCTCTTGCCAAAATCCGAGATGTGGACGTTAAGAACTTCATATGGAGAAACATCATCACCAGATTTGGCATTCTAAGGGCAATAGTTGCCGACAACGGAACGCAGTTTGACAGCAAACTTATCAAGAACTTCTGTGCAAAATTCAAGATAAAGAATTACTTTTTAACACCAAGCTTTCCCCAAAGCAATGGGCAAGCAGAAACATCCAACAAAGTAATTTTGGATGGGATAAAGAAGAGGCTGCAGGCAGCAAAAGGAAAGTGGGTAAACGAGTTGCCCAATGTACTCTGAGCATATCGGACTACGTCGAGAAGATCAACAAGGGAAACCCCCTTTGCCATGGCTTACGGCACAGAAGCATTCATCCCACTAGAGATCGGCATCCCAAGGATCAGAACCTAGGGAGTAGAGAATGTGACTAATGACATACTTCTAGCCCGAGATCTAGATCTCTTAGAAGAACGAAGAGAGAAAGCTGCAATTCAGCTCGCAGCATACCAACAGCAGCTTGCTAGAGCTTACAATAAGAGGGTCAATCTAAGGGATTTTCAGGTCGGTGACCTAGTCCTAAGAAAAGTTGTTGGCAACAAGAAGGATCCCAGAGAGGGCAAGCTTGGCCCAAACTGGGAAGGACCCTATAGAATTACTTCGGTATTAGGCAATGGAGCATACCGGCTTGAAGATAATGAGGGCAAAGCATTGCCAAGACCCTAGAACACTTGTAATTTGAAATTTTTCTATCATTAGCTGTTCCTTGTTATTTTTTTCTTTTTGCCGACGTCATCAATAAAATCTTAGCAGAATTTTCGAAGACTTGTGAGTTGATAAAAGATGCATAATGTTGTTTCTGAATAATGAGAACCCAAGTGAAACTTAGGTTCACATTGGGGGCAGAGAGAAGATACAAATGCTTAACGCTTGTTGAAATTTGTAGCAATTTACAAGTTGAAGTTAAGTCGAGATTATTGTTTATCTTCACTTGTTGAAATTTGTAGCAATTTACAAGTTGAAGTTAAGCCGAGATTATTATCTTCACTTGTTGAAATTGATGGACAATTTACAAGTTGAAGTTATGCCAAAATCATTACTTAACACTTGTTGAAATTTGTGGACAATTTATAAGTTAAGTTAAACCAGTATGATGTTCAACATCTGTTAAAAGTTTACAAGAAATTTGTCTATCCGAGGTGTGTCATCCCGAGAAGATTGCACAAAGAAGAAAGAGTACATCAGACATGCAAAATATTCTAAGTATATAATCATGCAAGAGCAGTTAGAAGAAGACAAAGACATAAGCATTCACTGAAGGAAAGTTGTGTTAAGCATTCAGTTGAAACAGGAGAGCATCGGCCATATGAAAAAGCTTACATTATCTAAGGAAACAAAATAGTACAAAAGACAAAACATGAAAAATATGAAAATTAAGCTTCATCAGCATCAACAGCAACTTGTGTTTGGACCTCGAAAGGTTCTGAAAGAGCTACATCGGCCGCCTTCTCCTCTGTGATCTCAGCATCAATCTGGGCAAGGGTTTCGTCAATGCTTTTGTCGGCTATAGGAACTTCGGAGGATGCCTGCTCTGGGGTAGTTTCCTTGACAACTCCATCGCCATCTTCAGCTTGAGTCAAGTCTAGGACTTGCTCATTTTGAAGAGGGGACTTGGCCCCATCGACATCTTTGGGCTTCCTCGTCACCATCCTCAGACTCAGATTCACCGACGTCTTGATTTGAAGGTTGAGCTGGAGGGCATGAAAGAGGGATGGCATCGGCTTTCCTCAACGGTGAGTCCTCTAGGACATTGAGTTTTTTCAGAAAAGACATCCAACCAAGGGTGAAACCCTTCTTGCATGCCTACTTCACTTGAAGTTCATAGGCCTCAGTAACGTCGGCCATGCCTGGAGTATACGCCTTTTCATCAGCTTCTTTTATTTCGGCGTCCTTGGTGGCCAGGGCTTCCTGAAGCTCCTTTTCGGCTTGGACCATTCTTTCCTCAGCTTCTCTCTTTTGAGATTCATCCACTTTTCTGATAGCCTCAGCAGCCTCAGCCTTCTCTTCGGCATTGTTCTGAGCTTTGATCACAGCCTCGGCTTGGTCTTCCATTTTTTTCATCTTTGCTTGTAAGCCTTTGTTAGTCTTTTGGAGGGAAGGGAACTCCCTCTTCATCTCGACAAGCCTCTCCCGATTCTCAAAAGACTGCATTGAGAAAGAGTGGGCATGCTGGATGGCCTGAAAGAAAACAGAGGTATCAGAGAATATTCAAAGGATGAACTAAAGAGAAGGAAAGAAGAAAGTTACCACATAGAAGAAATTTACCTGAACGAAGTACTGAAGCATTAAAGCGTAGTTCTCATACTCACTGTACTGGGCGTTTCGCTCCAGATCGCCTGGAAGAAGCAGAGTGGTACTGAGTGCGACGCCGACGTTTATATCATCGGCGCTATCACTTGCCATGACAGGCTTGTCTTCCAGAGTAATTGTGGGGGCCCATGGGGCATCGGGTTTTTTTGATCCCGAAGTTGTTGCAGAAGAAGACCTCGGCTTTTTTGGTTTTTGGGATTCTGGTGGTTGAGACTCAGAGCGCCGCTTCCCAGCAGAAGGCTGAGATTTATCACTCTCAGCCAACTTTGAGATCGGCAAGGTATCTTCAGATTCAACCTGAGCTATCTTAGCCTTTGGTTGAGCCTTCTTTATTCTTTTCGGCTTCGATGGAGGTTGGGTTTGTATTGGCTGCTCATCAACAGATGATGGAATACTGGCCAAAAGATCTTTTGCAACAGACTTAGGGCGACCCATCTCGGTAGTAAGGACAAGTTGTCGTCAACGTTTTCGTTCTGATATTGGGACCAGGTATGGAGCCGAAGTTGATGGTTGATCAGCTGGATCAGATGTTGATCCTTGATCTGTTCGTGATGTAGATGCAGTCAACGGAGTTGTAGCAGAGGGTGGAGAAAGGCTTTTCTTCTTCCTTTTGAGAACGTCGGGCAAAGTTGACTTGTATGATGGAATGAAATTGAGAAGCACAAGCGCTTTCCTTTTATGAACTGGCAAGTCCAGAAGTTTCTTCAAGTCCTTGCTAGGGACAAAGGATTGGCGAAAATTTTTCGATAGCTGACGAACAGCTGCAAGAAGAACAGACGTCAGAAACAGACACAGTATTTAAGACTTTGAAAAAAAACAGGCAAAGCTGAATACTAGGCTCTTACCTTTGCCCTCTAAAACTGATCGGGGAAGAGGGTAGAGATGGATGTTCTTGTCTAGAGCAAACTCCCAATTTCCCGAGGTAATGAGATAGTCATCTCCAGCCCCCTTGTTGGAGTTTGGGAGGTCGGCTACGATTTTGAATTCTGTAGACCTCGGCTTAAGATAATAAATATAGCCTTTTTCTTTCAAATTAAGGGCACACATGGTATAGCAATACTGGATATCGGCTAGGGTGATCCTAGCGTTTTCCTGTTTAGCTAAGGCTATGACACCAAAGATCACTCGATAGGATTTGATTGCCAGTTGCATGGGGTTCAACTTATAATAGTGAAGAATCTCGTGAAAAAGGATGTTGAGTAGGAGCCGGAGTCCGCACTCAATAAAAGCTACAATGGGAAAGGGCATGGAGTTTTCTGTAGGCATGATGGAGTCATCATCCCCAGCCAGCCTCAGATAGACATCGGCAGGGATGGAGAACTCTTGCCTAAAGTACTCAAGTTTGGTCGGGGTATCTACCCTATGTCTCCACATACCCATGATATCGGCCTGAATTAGAGGGGTTGAAATTTAGAAAGAAAATGTTTCTTATTGATGGGACCTCGGCAAAAACCTAGGTTTGGGTTGGTACAGAAATTTGTAAGGAATGTTTCAGTTTTGCCCTAAATCGTGGGTTCTACAAACAAATCCCAAACCTAAAACTATGGAGATGAGGATCAAAGGCACGGATCTGGAAAAGACACAAAAAACAGAAAGCAAGAATGGAATTTTAGAATCAAGAACATAGATGGTTTATCAAGAGCATAAAGAATACAAGAAATACAAGGCCAAGATTAGTGACAAAGATACAGGGAAGTAGTGAAACAATGCGTGTGTTCAAGATATGGGCAAGGGCAAAATCATGGGAAGGACACAGTCAGGTGTATGAATCGCAAATTAAAAGTTTCAATAGATGCAGTAAAGGCAACAAGTAATGAAGAATATCAACAGAATTGAAAACGAAAGGAACAATAGCTTACTAGAAAAGAGTGAAGTCAGTATGAAGATTGCCGAAGTCAGACGACAGTTACAAATGTAACGAGAACGACGAAAGCTTCACAGGAAGGGAGAATGAAAGACAATTGCAGAGCTTGGAGCTTGAGCAATGGCGAATTCGAAAGAAAGAGTTTAGAGAGAGAAAAAGCAAGAGAAATCAGATGCAAAAGTAGAAAAATGAAGAAAGGGGGAAAGGTTTTGTCAAAAATGAAAACGGCAGCAAAAAATAATCAATACACCTAGAAGAACGTATACGTCAGACGGCGCACGTGAGAAAGAGACGGCTTATGGGCGCGTCACAGGTACGAACCAGTAAGAAAGAAATGCGTGGTTAAAAACGGTTGAATTATGGTGTATGACAGCTCATACGCGTGGAAGGGTTCTTGAAATTCTTTTTGACTATAAGCTATTTTTTCAAATGTTTCCTTTAATTAATTAGGTTAACATAAAATATATATTATATCAAATTTATTGTTTGTCTTTAATGATTTTAAAATTATGTAACATACATTATTGTGGGGATATATTTTCTGAATACCAACACGTGGCTGGGTGACGCCGACGTGTCAGCCGAGGTGCCACGTGTCCTGGTCGTGACGCCGAAGTGATCTCGACAAGGCCGAGATTATCTCCGACGATATCGGAATCCGAGATAAGAGGATAAAAGATAAGGGACAAGAGTCCTAGAATAAAGAAGAGATTTAGCCAAGATAAGGATAAAGCTCTTAGAGAGTTTATCTTTATCTCTTAAGGAGTCCAAAGTAAGTACTGAATTGGAGTCCATAGAAGTGAGGCTTCTAGTGGGACTAGGATTAAACAAACTATAAAAGAGAGGCACCCCTGTGGGTCTAAGCTACGCAATTTATGCTTTGCGCAGTGAGTTTAGCACTTAATTATCTTTAAGAGATATACTGACTTGATCGTCGGAGTGCCCCTGGGTGGAAGAGCCACCGCCAAAGCCTTTTCTTTCTGTTACAGGTTAACTGAAGCCATCTATTCTGCCAGTACTCTCTAGCTGATTACTAAACGGGCAGTGTGGTCAGAAAATTACTCACACACTATTAATCTAATCTTACTTTCCATATCTGCTAACAACTTACCTTCCATATCTGCTAACAAACAGATATGGAATGGAGATTTCAAAAGTTTCAAAGGTTAGACATGCGAGAAGAGTTGATATTAAGAGCTTGTTTAGGGTGTACTAAAAAAGTATATTTTTTTATTTTTTTAAGTTATATCATTTATTTATTTATTTTTATAAAAAATTAAAAAATATATTTATTTAGATCATACCAAACAATCCAAAGATTCATATTCAAAAATAATAATAGGTCAAAAATTTAGACTAGCATAAGAGGAAAGAGAAAGTGATAACCAACAGCAACACCTACTTTTATTATCCGCGTTCAAATTGTGCACGACACCTGCTTCTTTATAAGAATCTTAGGCCCTGTTTGTTTAAGGTTATAAAAAAAAAGATTGGGACTATCAATATCTTAGTATTACTAATACTTTGTTTTGAGAGATGACCTTGGGACTACTAATACCTTGGTATTATTAATACCCTTAGAAGGAGGATTCATAGTGAGGAGGTAGAGATGATATTAGAAAAATAGTGAGGGGATTAGAAATTTTTTTATTATTTTTTTTTCTATATTGGGAATTTTTTTTAAATATTAATGTTTAATTTTTTTTATTTGTTTTATTATTTTATATAAAAATAATGTAACAATTCTTACACCAATAACTATCATCAAAACAAACATAATTTTATTTAATTCCCTCACTATCAATTCCGCCACTAACAATCCCTTCACTATTAATCTCATCTATTAATTCCCTCACTATCAATCACCTTCATTCTATCTCTGAAAACAAACGGGACCTTAGTGGCCGAGATTGTCGCATCTCATAAGAAAACTACTGTACAAATTAATAAATTTTCAATTTTCAATATAAGACTTTTAAAAAAATTATAAAAATAATAATAAATTTTATACACATTAATAATTAAAATTATAAATATTTTCATAATTTTGTAATAATTTTTTGGTACTTCCACATATAAGTAACTTCCTCTCAATATTATAGGAAGAACTATATGTAGGTGGGAGAAAAAAAAAAATAATTACAAATACATTGGGACGTAAGTGTGTCTATGATGAGTATAAATGAAACATTGTGGGATATGTTGATAATTTTTTTTCCCTTCCCTGCCTACATATAATTCCCCATTAGTATAAACTTAATTTTTACTTCAACTGTGACAACTCATTTGACTTTTTAGACGAAGGGAAATTACCACAATACACAACCCCAAAAAACATATGATATGTAATTACAAATTCAGTTGCTTTGGTCATAATTAATACAATTAAAAGGATGATGAGACATTATGTTAAACAAATAATTAAATCAAACTAGATATTAATTATTCATTTTAATCACTATTTCCACACTAAAATTACACATTTAATCCCAACCTACGAGATTAAAAAAGAAACTTAATATAACAATAAAACAATAAGTTAATTTAACTATCTATTAGGGCATGATCCCACCCGATGAGTGTGCTTAAAATATAAATTTTAATTTTGAATTTATAACATATTTTTTATGTTATTTAAGTGATAAAAGTGTTCTTTAGTAAGTTAAGTAAATAGTATTAGGTTCAAGTCTTGTGTCTTTCTTTTAATTATTATTTTTTATTTTTATTTTTGGAGAATTTAACACTTGACACAAAAAGAAAAGGTCACTTGGGGAGAGATTGAACCCATGAAAACCAAGTGAGATGTTCACCTTTGATAATAATATAGACAGATAGTATAGATAAAGGGGTCTTTTGATTATAACTTACTTCTCCTTCTCACAAAAAGTTAATCATATATAGCTTTTAATCAGCTTTTAACCAAAAAACTTATTATAACCATCTTCTTAAAATAGCTCAAAATCATCATTTTCACATTAGAAAATGCTTATTTAATCCCCAAGTAAAGTTTAACAGTATGAAAGTATTAAATAGTGTGAAATTATACTGATCAATGGAATTAAAATTAGGATTTAAAAGAGTCATCCCAAACAATTAGATTTAACTGTTACGCGAGCCTTGAAATTTTCAATTTTTTTTTTTCTTCTGGAATTTCGTATTCAGTGTAGCTCTTATTTGAAAAATCTCAAAAAGACAAATTTGAAAATATAAATTTTATGAAAAACAGATGTTTAGAACTTAAGTTATAACATTTTAAAATTGAAATTAAAAAACATACAATGACAAAGGGTAAAGCAGTAATTAAAAAATATTGAAAGAACTTGCATCTTTATTGCTCCCAAAGTCCAAAAAAGAGTTCAAAAAAAAAAGAGTCCAAAAGCGCGTCTTAAGAACAATCACACCAATAAAGAACAATCACAGGAAGGTAGCCTATACAAAATAAAATATTATCAACAGATCATTCTGAATGAAATTTATATATAATATTTGATAATTATTTCCTATTTGTACAAATTAAATGTGGTTGACTCAATACTATGAAATTAGCCAAATTGACTAAAGCATTACAAAACAAACTTTATGTTGTAACACACCTTGTTTGCAGAGCACTATCTTCAATGGCTTCTTCTCCTATCTCTCTACTCTTCCTCCTCCTCCTCTCTCTTTTGCCTTTTCTACCTATTTTTTCTGCTTCCAACATAACTCCGAGCTCATCACTGTCCACCAATGGTGACAACTCTTCATGGATTTCACCATCTGGGGATTTTGCTTTCGGATTCTACCAACTCAACAACACAAACACCTTCTTGCTTGCGATATGGTATGCCAACATACCCGACAAAACCATCGTCTAGCACACAAACACAACTAATGCACTGCAAGCAGGTTCAAAGGTTGAGCTCACTGCCAATGGCCACACACTAAATGATCCCAATGGCCAAACAATATGGACGGCACAACCTAACACCACTGCATCATATGGTATGATGCTCGACACGGGTAACTTTGTGCTTTCAGATACTAATTCTAATTATGTATGGGCAAGTTTTAGTTATCCTACAGACACCATCTTGCCAACCCAAATTTTGCGACTAGGTGGCATGTTGTGTTCTAAGTTTTCTGAAACCAACTACTCAAAAGGAAGGTTTGAGCTCCATTTCACTAATGGAGGAGATCTTGAACTCAATCTTGTCGCTTGGCCAAGCGACAAGCTTTATGCGCCTTATTACAGTAGTCGAAAGGCTAATTCCAACTCTTCTCAATCTGGGTTTCAACTGGTTTTCAATCAATCAGCCGATATTTACATTGTGAAAGTGAATGGAGGGGCTGTCCCACTCTCATAGCAGGACATCACTCAAAGCTCAAACAGCTACTATCCCACAACGTTGGATTTTGATGGTGTTTTCAGGGAATATACTTATGCGAAGACTTCTGTCAGTGGCCAGAGCTCGTCAATTGTTCAATACATCCCTGACGATATATGTATGGCACTGATAAACCCGCAAGTAGGCAGCGGGGCCTGTGGGTTCAATAGCTACTGCATAGTAAACGGTGGCACTCCTAGTTGTCACTGCCCACCCGACTATTCATTCATGGATCCAAACAACAATTTTTGGAGGCTGCAAACCAAATTTCCCTCAAGGTTGCGGAGTAGACGATGGAACGAAAAAGCCAGAAGACATGTATGGTTTGGTTCCGATTCACGGCGTGAATTGGCCATTTGGAGATTATGAGAGTTTGGAACCTTATAATCAAATGCCGTGCGAACAGTCTTGTTTGAACGATTGTTTGTGTGACGTTGCCATATTTAGCAATACAACATGTTGGAAGAAGAAACTGCTGCTGTCTAATGGGAAATTCGAGTTTGCAGTTGCTATTTTCAAAGTAAGGAAAGACAGTGTTCCACTTTCCAACTCAAAGAAAGACGAGCGAATTCTCTTGTGGAGCTCCGGGTTTGCCAACATTCTCTTACTAGTCGTAATTTCCCTAATCTTCTCCTTCTCACAAAAAGTTAATCATAATTAGTTTTTAATCAGCTTTTAACCAAAAAACTTATTATAACCATCTTCTTAAAATAGCTCAAAATCATCATTTTCACATTAGAAAATGCTTATTTAATCCCCAAGTAAAGTTTAACAGTATGAAAGTATTAAATAGTGTGAAATTATACTGATCAATGGAATTAAAATTAGGATTTAAAAGAGTCATCCCAAACAATTAGATTTAACTGTTACGCGAGCCTTGAAATTTTCAGTTTTTTCTTTTTTTTCTTCTGGAATTTCGTATTCAGTGTAGTTCTTATTTGAAAAATCTCAGCAAGAAAAATTTGAAAATATAAGGCTCCGTTTGGTAGAGCTTTGTAACTATGATTTGAGAATATGAGTTGTATTTTGAGTTTGTGTGTTTTAGAATTATGATTTGAG